>LQNS02278094.1:26195456-26213839 GCA_001587735.2 Parhyale hawaiensis
ATTCAATTTATATCTCTGAAGATTCATTAAGAAATTCTTCCTATTAGCTTTATATGGAAGATGTCAGGTTTTATGAGATATTTAACATTTCGTACCCGGACAACAAGTACCACCTGAAAGTCGTCGATTGAGTTGTGACTTTCTCTTAACTGAATAGAGTAGCTCTGTACCGATTTAGAGTTAAAGAAGTTATATATAAACCAGCGTTAACTGCACCGACTAGTTCAAGCTCCTGCTCTAGCATCGTTCTGAAGCTTAGACCATTCTGAGCTGCAGGCCTTACGAACACTTAATAATTAAACTTTTATTATAAGCAACTAATCATCAGTAAATGCAGCAGGCATCGACTGCATAATATGTAAATAAATAAAAAAGTTTATCTTGGTAGAATATAGTTGTATTATTCGCTGAACACAGTCGATTTTGGTTGTGAATGTTTTTTTTTTGCTGTTCATTATAGTAGATCATGGTTGTGCAGCTAAAACCTTTATAGTTGTAATTGGGTATTTATGGTTGGGAATTATGCTTGATATTATGGTCGAAGGTTGTGACATATCTCTACCATACTGCACCCTATAAATGGTTGAATCTGGAGGATATATCGATAATAAACAACCAAAGTCTCGACCATAATCATAGTTGTTCTACTATAATCACAACCATAATTTCCGACTGGGTACATGATATCATCGAGTATGTAATAGCCAGAGCTCGATTTAAAAAGGGTGATACTTGAGTGCGGGCTGAAAAAGAATGACTTTCTCCATTCTAAAATACTTGTTCCAAGGCCAGAAATTTCAATTGCCTTATTTTGGCGCATCAAAATGAGGCAATTGAAACTTGTGGCTGTGGAACAACTGTTTCAGAACAGAGGGGGTACTTTTTAGCACATCGCCAAAGGAATAATTTACATTGTTCAGTAGAATTTATGCTAAGAATGCTAATATCTTATGTTTATTCAAATTGGCAGTTGTAGTGCATCCTACGCAAGAAAAGCAGTAAAAAATTTGTATCAATGAGAAATACTCCAACAAATTCTACGCTGTTATTTTTGGCAACCGGGTACGGCAGTAGTTAAATGAAGCTTCTTGGAATATGCTCGAGATAGGGTAATTTCTGAAGCCTACTTCGCATAGAAAAGTAGTCAAATACTTTTTGATGCCCTGCTATTAAGCGAAGGAGATGAAAGGCTCGATCTTTGGTGGAGTTCTTGTTGCCGTAGTGCATAATACACTGCTCTTATTTTTTCGTTTGAGGAATTTTTTTCCTAGCCAATTGAAACTTCACGCTAAGCAGCAGCTAAAACATTTTCAACTAGAATGTCCACGCTGTCAAAAATGAGAGCGAAGAATATGTGATGACCCCTTCTCATTGATCATACTTTCGTAACTAATATCCTGCTGAAGGATACACTAGAAAAGCCCACAAAATTCTCATAAGAATTTCGTGTTCTGTTTTCGATTAATCTGAGCAGCACTCTCCTTCCTTCCCTTATTTTACATGTGAAAAAATCTACTAATATTATTAAATTTCCCGTTGCGTACGCTTTGTACATCATGATGTAACTTCAGTGTAGCAAAATTTTACGCTCAAGCGATGTCTGCTTCGTCAAAGGAAGAAAGTAAACTAGAAAAAAGGTACTACGTGTACTCCCCTTGAAAAATCACTTCACCTGTACTTCGTTGATCATCACCTCAATTTGCACATCGTGAACTGACAGCAAACATAGTTTCGACGTATTGGAAAAAGTAATCAAATCAAACTCCATGAGAGGGCTAAAAAACGCTATAAATATCTTCATTGTATAAATATTAGTCGCCTTGCCGCTTACAAATGACCAAGAAAATTAGTACTTCGGAAAAGCACCAGCTGTTTTCTATTTTTTTTTTCCTCTCCCCCTCTCTTTCTTTCTCTCTCTTCAGAGAACTTTGCATATGAAAACTCGACATTCTTGGGGAAATCTCGGAAACATTTACACGAACGACGCAGTCAAGTGGCATTTCCGGAATCACCTTTGCATGTACGAATTGTAATATAGATTTATTTATTAATTTACTTGCTTGTTTGCGCGCAGCTTCTTCTCTTTAAGATAAGGAAAAATTCGAGCGCTGAAGATTTAATGTAACTGTATCCATGATACCGGAGGTGAACCTCAACTCGGCTGCATGAACGCGTACGTTAAATTTAAAGGTAATGCGGGAAATACAACTGGTCTACGTTGTAGGCCATATATGTTTCAGTGAATGTGTGAAATCGGTAATTTCATGAAATCCCTGAAACTTTAAGTCATTTCGTATAATCACTGTTTCACTCAGGAAATTGACGAAATTGCTGAAATGCCTAGGAATTTCGTGAAGTCGCTGAAAAATACAGCCAGTGATTAATATTATGAAAAAGCTGAAGCACAAATCTAGCACTGCGGTTGACAATAGCTATGCGGAACTTCGACTGATAGCCTACACAGAATTAAAATCTTGTATGGATATCTGAAGCCCAATTAATACATGAAAATATTCGAAGATGTTCTATGTTCATTTTGACATCCTACTCCATTATAAAAAGCTTTTATAATGCATGTAAAAATTTGGTTAGAGGTATCAATTTGAATAGCACGTTCGCATGTTCATAACTGATTCGAACACGAAACAACATTGTGAAATCAGAGTTGAAGTTGAGTTTTGCCTTCAACCATCACCGCACTGGCTGGAGGATCTCTTGCCTGATGATACATTGAAACTGTGAAGAACTTTGTGTCTGAGAATCAAACAAAAGTACTTGATAGGCAAGAAAATCCTCCAGAATTTAGTTCTGTCAAGAAAATTGGGTCAACATTATGGATAACAACTAATTAAGGGCCAGAGTGCTCGAAACTGGCGGACTCTATGGTAAAGCGGATCAAAAAAATAACACTCTGAGAAATACAGGTGGCCACATTAAGGATAGATAGAGTGAATTTAAATTACTTTTCTCTATGTTCTAATTAATGAACTTGCACAAAGCCTGGCCTGTGAATGCATACACTCAACATCAGCTTACCTGGAAAGCGCATAATAATTACGTCGAAATTTAGCTAGGCTGTTTCCACAAGAAAGTTTAAACTTTCTATAAGAGTGCTACGCAATTCTGCATCCAATTACGTTGCAGCGCACAAGGCTTTCGCGCGGACATATTTAATGTACGAGTCGTTTCTTGCAGTTTGTACGTTATAACCAGCAGCAATGATCAAGCTTTGAGAATATCTCCTACTTCTAAGTTATTTAAAAATTGCAATGACGCGTAGCTTTAGCGTCACATTCAAGCGCTGTCAGTTGTAGTCACGGCAGCGTGACGGCCTAAGTGAAAAAGTTCAGTTATATTTATTCCTCATAGCGCTTCATTATCTTCTGCTTAAAACGACTTTCAATACTTTAACTAGAAATGGTAAACTAAATATCGGTGAAGAAAGCATCAAAACTATCTGATTTTGTGACCAAATTATAACCATATGAGTACAATTATGTACAAAAAAAAATGTCCTGAGTAAATGAAATTATACGCTATGATTTTCAACTGTTAAAAAATGAGTCTAAAATTACATTTTTTTAGTCTGAGCTATTTCTGAAGCTCCCTTACTCTAAATTTGTGATTTCAATACTGTCCAAAAACTTTCTATAGTACAGACAATCATGTGCCGAAATAGAAGGAATGTGGCCCTAATAAACAGTTGTGATTTATTGCAGCATGATACTTGCTACCTCAATATTGAAATTTTAATTTTTTCAAATAACAAAACCACTAATATGCAGGAATATACCTCAAAAACTAGAAAAGATAGAACTTTTCTGGTGGCAGTTCCTGAAACTTTAGGTGAATTACATTCTATGCCATTTTTCAAGCTCACAACTCATTTCGTTCCCAAGATAATGGCATCCAAATATGACTGTTCTTAAACATGCACAATTTGCGTTATTATCACTAATAGAACTTAATTAACGCGAGCTTTATGACGGCGGCAATAACTCAAAATACCCAATTTTGAGTTATGACACGGGTATCGCAACCGAGCGAAATATGGTTGGTAGGGAGATCCAAGGAAACTGCGGCAGTGATGGGCACCGTTACATGATATCGGAGGTCGTTATCGTTACTTCAATAAAATTAACGCGGCGTTACCGTTACTCGCTTCTGCCATAAAATTGCACGGGGCGTTACCGTTACTCGTTACTGTACCGACCGTTACTTCGTTACTCGTTACATCTGAGTTTTTATTGTATAACTAATCTGAACATAGTACAAAATTTGCCACTGTTATAAACTATGTATGTCAGAGCAGGCCCAACTTGAATTTTTTTACCGTAGCGTTTGTAATAATATATTTATTATAATGAAAGTAACAGTCTAGAATTTTGGTAACTGATCTCTATATTTCATGTAAGAGAAATATCCGTAAAAGATTTAATATCTGTTGTGTGCAGAATGGAAGCTTTCCAACATACGACAGCTACAGTATTAGCGCAACATGGTTGGTATTATACATAGCACTTTGATCAGCACTGTTGATTTTAGCGAAGCAGAATTCCATAGGCGTTAAGTTAGAAAGGACAAAGCTGCGTTGAATCTCATTTTCATGTAACCGACGGCTATCTATGTATTAACACTTGAACTTTTCGTCCTCAAAAATTTTATTGTCAAAAAAATATTTTTTAATTAGGCGACTGAAGATGACAGAAGTTGCACTTAAGACAGTGATAACACGAAGTTCTGTAACTATTTTTCACACGTCGTGTATCTTTTCTTTAATGAAGCTATATTACGGTATTTGTGTATTTATCCGTGAAACGGCGGAAAAAGCTCGCATGGACGTACGTATCTCTCCTGTTCTTCGCTGTTATGATTCTGTAGTGCAATGTATATTGTATTAGTCTGCTTGATTTTGGTAATACTGTAGCAGAAGGTGAACCCCACCAACTCTCCACTGCAAGTGAAGTCCTTCTTCCTTGGGTAGTAAAATATCACTGAAAACAGATTCACGTCTGGATGCAGTACGTAGTATAGAAATAGTACAAGAAACCTAGAGAAAAATTGAGTATTATTTTGCCCTTTTTGTACAGCATAGTAATAAGCAAAGTTAAATAAATCAAGCTAAACAATTCAAACAGCGCTTATCCTATGAGAAATATACAAAAAAGTATTTCTCCTTGGATCGTTCAGTATTCGTCAAAGAAAAAATCTCTTAAGTACTATCTTCGATCTAACTCGAAACGTTCAACTCTCAGCAGCCCAATCGAAAGTCTGACTAGAGAGGGCATTAAAATCTATTTTGTTACTTGAGAGGAATATGCATTGGCTGTAGCTTACACTAATCTTGATTTTCCACTCAAAATCCCAAGTCACCCGATGGCAATTTGGTAAAATTTTGATAAAATGTTTTCCAGTCAATATAGCGATTTCAAACAAAAAGTAAACTGTTCGTGGTGATACATGAAATGTGTTTTTTTTTTTTTGGCAAGAAATGCAATTTCGTGTATGTATAGAGGTCAATGGTGGTAGACTGTAATAGAATTTAGGGCACCAAAAAAGTTAGACTGGCTAAAATTCCTTTTGCAATTTATCTATTTCCAGTACTCTTATGTACGTGCTTCTTTCCATTAGACGCACTCTTTGCGCCACCTAGAAGTTATTTTATTATTACCTCCGCCTAGGAGGTTAAGTTTTTATCAGGTTTGTCTGTCTTTCTCTTTGTCTGTTCTTCTATTATTCTGTCTGTCACCAGTTTCATACTTAATTAATCGAGAGCTTCGTTTTCATTTCCACGTTTAAACTCGATGTATAAAAGGAATCCATGTTCTCGATGAAACTTAACAGGTAAATTTAAGATAAGTGTTTTAGCATCGAAACGATATGGCCCGTAAAAAATTATCAGAGACAGAGCATCTTTCATCATAGAATTAATTAACTGAACTTTTATCTAACGTAATTCTAATTTCTAGATTGGCATGTGCGAGCAGTTGGAAAAGCAGGTGAAGAAGCACAAGCAAGCTTTGAATTTAATACAGTGACATAAAACGCAGCTGTTTAAATATCGCTATCATATTGTTTTGTGAACAAAACTCGTTCTTTTTATCTGTAAATCCAAATTCCTAATAACAGTAATGACTTATTCAATACCAAATTTTCAATTGTTATTTTTGCTAGGGGAGGGACTTCAGCTAAATTTGCTATGGAAAATAAATTTCAGTGAAACCTGTGAATTGTCATTGAAGCTTCGTCAACAAATACAACTAACTGAGTTAGTCTTGAAATAAATGAAAATCAAGAGTCATATTGCAGTCCATTAGTTGAGTAAATTAACGACTGATGTGAACTGGATATCTCTGATTTATTTGCCAGAGCCAAGATTTTAGTTAGCCTTGAACGGCAAATCAGAGAAAAGAGGACCTAAGGATGAGAGCCCGACAAGCGTTGCCTTTTGATTGCAACACCTGTACACATAGGTTATTCATAGAATTAATTAAATTTCTTCAGGGATAGCCTCCCAGCATTCATTTATGGTCTGCCACAAGCTTTCTTTATCCTGAAATTGTCTTCCATTGGTGTAAACATGCCGTAAGAGTATCCCCCAAAGATTCTCAATTGGGTTTAGATCGGGTGACTTAGCAGGTCATATTATGGGACTTAGCAGGCCATATTATGGGCAATAAGCCAATTTGTGGTCAACTTCGCTGTATGAATGGCGGCATTATCTTGCTGGAACACCGCTTCTTACTGATGTTTATCAGTTTGAAATGGGAGAAGACTAGTTTCTAAGACCTCTGTGTACTTCTGAGCATTCTGTATACCTTCCATCATCACCAAATTCGCCTTGTCCTTGATGGAGAATGCTCCCCAGATTGTACGCACTCGCTCGCCCGTGCACGCCTGCACGGGGTGCTGCACCCAGCTTTGCTGCAAAGACGCCAAACTCGCCAAGCGCTATGTACGTTTGAGACGATTCTGTGTGCGCCCATCACTGTGCGTGCGGGCGGCGTTCAAGTTCGCGTGATGTGCTGCTCGCTGTATCGCAGATTAGGTTAGGTAAGGTTAGGTAGCGTCAGGTTAGATAACGTAAGGTAAGGTTAGGTAACGTTAGGTTAGGTAACGTCAGATTAGGTTACGTTAGGTTACGTTAGGTAAGGTTAGGTTACAATAGGTAAGGTATTGTTAGGTAAGGTTGGGCTAGGTTAGGATTGGTAGTGTATGTTGTAGTGCTACTCGTGATGTGGGGCGGCAAGACAGCTCACATGAACGCACGCACCGTGATGAACGTACGCAGATTGGCGAGTTTGGCGCCAGAGCGGCCGGCATAGGGAAATACGATGACATATCTAAAACAGGAGGTTATGCTAACAGTCTATTATAGTTGTAGGAAAAAAGTCTCAGTAGGAAAAAAGCCCTGGAGGGAAAAAAGCCAAGCGAGAAGAAGCCCCGGTAAGAAAGAATAAAGCCCCCGCCGGTCACCTACCGTACATTTACTACCAGTACTTAGTTATTTTGATGTAAGTTATGTTTAAATAAACAAATTAGACTGTACTGAAACTTGCTGCCCTACTCCAATATCTAATTCATCAACTTAACAGACCAAACCTAACTCAACCTAACATAGCTTAACCTAACTTAGTTTCTTCCAATACAACCTAACTTAACTCTGCCTAGCCCAACATAGTCACACCTAACCAAACGTAACCTATTCTGACCTAACCTGACCTAAGCTCACCTAACTTACCCTAACCAGCATTGACTTAACTCTACTGTAAACTAATTTTGTATTATTATTATTATTATTATTATTATTATTATTATTATTATTATTATTATTATTATTATTATTATTATTATCATTATTATTATTATTATTATTATTAATTATCTTGAGATAACATAATGTCATATACTGGAGAAAACGAAGAGAAACACAAAGTAGAAATTTGGTTACCCACGACGTACGTATCGCTGTCTTCAGCCATCAGGTGGGAGGATCAAAGATGGTCGAAATTGAAAGCGTTGAATTTCCAGAAATTTTGGCAGGTTAGCACAGTGAGATGTAGCTGTAATGCAGAGTTTTCCAAAACTTCAAATACACTTTTGAAACTAGCAAATGTTTCTTGAATTTTGGAACATCGTCCGTAGCGTCAACTCCAACACAGATGCACCGGGGCGACAGGAACCTCCTGCACAAGGGCTTCAAAGGATGGTACATCTACATGGCAGATGGCCAAAACACAACAAACAACGATTATTAAATTTTGTTGATGGAGAGTTTTTCGACTCAATAGGCCTGTCATCGCTTTTAATCAGCTAGATGCTCTAATCAAAATTTAATTATCGTTGTGTATTGTGTTTTTGGTATTGGTGGTGGGGTAGTTCCAGCCATTTTCTTCGGCAGTCGTGCAGGCTCAGAGCCCCTCCAGTTATGTTCCCTCCCAGACCAACGCCAAGTTCACGAATCTAGCAGAATAAATTGTAATATTTAGGACTACCTGGAACCTGTGGGTATTCAACAGAACAAAAGCAATGTTCTTCAGAGATCTAAGAACCGTAGAACCGTATAATCTTAATTTTTCTTATCTAATGCTGAAGAAACTTGTGAAAATTTTACAGATGCCCTCATTTATGATGCCGTCAGACCCGTATCATGCACACGAAGGGTGAAAAATATTCCAAATCTGGTAGTGAATCTTCTACTTAAACCTGTGAGAAGTAGCGGTTAAAATTGGAACTTGATTCCTTCTTCTAATAATCCCTTCATAGTTGTCATGAAGTTCACGTCAGGTAAGCCCTAAAGTTGCTCCTATCTAACACCGAACAAAACGTCACGGTCGTTGTAGGTAACTAAATTACGGACGGAGGGGCAAGTAAATTTATAATATTGACTATAGTGGACCGGTACGTTAATAAATTTATGCAGCAATCGATATTCTTACTTAATATAGACCGGTGCGAAATCTTCTCTTCTCTGAATTGATTCTTCATTTTCTTCATTGATGATTCTCTGTCGGGCACTCATCCTTAGGTCCTCTTTTCTCTGATTTGCCGTTCCACTCTTATCAGCAGCTCTTATCCTTTTCGGTAACCTTTCTGCATGCTGCAAGTCTTTTTTGACGTTACAGTGTCGCATAGAAACGTCATCTATCTCCATTGGTAGCACCTATTCGTTCTTGAGACTGTACTAGTCTCGGTTTCCTTATACGTTCCTTATCCTCGTTTTTAATTAAACATCCGTCTTCCATAGTGAAAAGTACAAGTATAATATTGACTAAAACCCTGCAATAAACTTGAATGCAACTCCAGTTTGCTTATCTGCAATGTGAGTGCACCGAAGCCATGATACTATCACCCTCTCGGCATCGCACCAACGGAGGATCGGGTTCGATTCCCCGGACGGCACGCTACGGGTTTACACTGCGTGGAGCACTCCAGCATCGAGAAGGCCAGGGGAAGTACGGGGAGGGATCCCAAATTAACTCTCACCACGGACTGCTTCTCCTGCTTTTCACACGACCAGTTCTTCAAAATTCTAGAATTAAGGCTAAAAGAAAACCTCGATAGGTGTATATACCGTACCCTGTATACGAGATAATAAATGAAGTTTGTTTGTTTGTTTTTTGTTTGTTTCGAACTCAAATATTTGTTTCATTGAAGCACTGAAATTTTGGCCTTTGAAGCGAAATCTGCCCCGTTAGAGAAAGGCAGGACGCCAGAAGAAATAATAAGAAATAATTTGGTACTGCCCGTGAAAAATCATCAATTCGTGAGAGCTCTGGCGATCATTTGCCGAAGTGATACATCGTGACCTGAGAGAAAAATTTATAAAATAGGACTTCAGAAGCTACATACATATTGTTACGATATCAAAAAGTGTTGCAGCCAAAAAGTGTCTTTAGATAAAGGGATAAGTATTCTACTTTCACCATCTTCTACAACCAGGTCGTCGATCTCAAGGAAAACGTAACTTAATTACTAAATCTGCTACCTGACCTATGTATTTTTCGGCTATTTCCTTAAGAGCGAACACGAAATATATAAATCCACGAACTTGTGCGAGTGAATATCCCCGCGGAGGGTGCAGTCAAAGTTGACTTTACTTTTACCTGTGTTTTATTATGTAAGGATAGGTTTTTAGTTATCCAGTTAGTTTTAGGCATCTTTTGCAGTAAAATCAATACCAACGTGAGAGCAATAAATATGTTCATCAGAAATATTATTCACTAGAATGCCCGCGCTGTCAAAGATGACAGCAATGCATATGTGATGACCCGGCCGTCGTCATTGTTCATACCTACGAAACTAACATCTTTATCGAGAATAGGCTACAAAGGCCAACTAAAATTGTCATAAGAGATGGGTGCTCGGCTTCAAACCATATAGCTGCAGCAGCATGGTGTCTAGTGATTGGAATTTTTAAAATTCCCTGAGTTTTTTCTTAGTTCTCCCTGAGTTTTCTTAATCTCCCTGACTGTCAGGTTGTCCATTTTCCTCTCAAATAATGCGATTCCCAATGGGTTATGGAGTGAATGGAACAGAAAATGTTGCAAATCACCCTCACAATATTAGGATTTGCTTCAAAATAGAGCAAGACAGTCGTCTACCTTTCCCGGCACTGCAGAACAAAAATTAATAACCCTCATATGGCTCAGGCTCTGGAGGAACGAAGCATTCGTAAAGATAACCCCACAAAATGAACACCATCCACTGCCCTACAGAAATTCCCTGAGAATTTTTATTCCTATAGTCTGACCATTTTATGAAGGCGGTTCGGTCGTGGACAAATTCCTCTACAGCGGGGCCAATTCTATGCATATTTCTGAGATTTCTCTATATGCAGTCAGTGGGTGGGGTTCTGATATGGGCCGAACAGAATCTCAGATATACACATAGAATTGGTCCCACCTAGAGGAATTTAATCACGACCGAACTGCCTTCCTAAAATGATCTGACCGTATAGTCCCTTTTTTTCCTGAGTTTCCCCTGTTTTTTCTGAGTGATTTTATCACCTGAGTTTTCCCTGTTCTCCATGTTTTCCAGACTGCTAAACACCCTAAATTAGTAGCACAATCGTCCCAAACCTTAGAAGAGGGGCAAAACTTTTACTTTAGCAAGCAGCAAAGCATGCCTAAACTAGAGCATTCTGAGAGCGCATACCTCCGCCAAGTGAGCCAACGGTAGGAAAAATTCAAATTCGCTCTGAAACCATAATTTTCTTTGCATAAACTCCAAAATCTAATCATTTATGCCTTCTTATAATAATAACAGCTTGTTCAATTTTTTTGAAAATCCGTTCCTAACTTTTTGAGTTATACTGTTAACAAATGTTATGACAAATATGAGTCAAACATACAAACGAACCAACCGATCTGCACTAAAATTTGATCATTCATGTCTTTTACCATTACAAACAATTCCAAAAAATTTCATAAAGATCCATTCATTACTTTTTGAGTTATTGTGCTAACCAGCATAAAATTAAAAACAGTGACAAACAAACGGACGAACAAACAAACGGACCACTACCAAAATTTGGATATCTACTCCTTGTTATATACCTAACAACTCATGTTAATTTCATCAAAATCCATTCATAACTTTTTGAGTTAATGGCATCGAGAAAAATAACGCAGACAAACAAACAAACGGATGGACATATCTTCACCAAAAGTTAATCATCTGTTCCTCCTAACATATCTAATAATTCCTGTAAATTTCATCCAAATCGGATCATAAATTTTTTGAGTTATCTTGGTGACAGACAGACCCACACGACGAAAACATAACCTCCTTAGCGGAGGTAATTATACTACATAGTTCCCCGTAGCGTGTCCATGATACAGGCCAATGAGCCTTCAAGCTCGGCTTGAAGAGAAAATTGTTTGTCAATCTACAGTATAATAAAGACCGATGTGTCTTCATCGGTTTGTTAACTCCGCCAAAGAGGTTATGTTTCCGTCATGTTTCTCTGTCTGTCTATCACCAAGATAACTCAAAATGTTATGAACCGATTTGGACGACATTTACGGGGATTGTTAGGTATGTTAGGAGGATTAGATGATTATCTTTTGGTGAAGATATGTCCATCCGTTTGTTTGTTTGTTTGTTTTTCTGAATCCTTTTTCTCAATGCCATAACTCAAAAAGTTATGGATGGATTTTGATGAAATTAACATGAGTTGTTAGGTATATAACAAAGAGTAAATGACCAAATTTTAGTAATGATCTGTTTGTTCGTTCGTTTTTCACTGTTTGTGATATTATGCTTGTTAGCCCAGTAACTCAATAAATAATAAATGGATTTTCATAAAATTTATACTGGTCGTTACTAACATTTAAAGCACATAAATGATTGAATTTTGGTGCAGATCGGTTTGTTCGTTTGTATGTTTGACTCATGTTTGTCATAACATTTGTTAGCAGTATAACTCACAAAGTTATGAACGGATTTTCAAGAAAATTGCACTAGCTGTTATTACTATCAAAAGGCACAAATGATCAGATTCTGGAGTATATACAAATAAAATTAGGTTTTCAGAGCAAATTTGAATTTTCTGCTACCGTTGCCTCGCTTGGCGGAGGCATGCGCTCTCAGACTGCTCTGGTATATTTATTTATCTGTTTATCTATATTCTGTCACGCTTTAACAAAACAGATAGGTGGAAATTAGCCCAGGTTGGAAGCTCTGACGTCGTTCTTTCAAGCTCCATTGAAAAGTGATCTGTAGAAAATAGGCCGGGTTGCAGAAAATGGCAAACGTATCTTAAGCAGAGACAGTTGAAATTCAAACAATGAAAACATCGCAGGCTTAGTCTGCTCTGTAGGAGTATTAGCTCTTCCATACATCGAATCTACGGCAAAGTATCGGCCGACCATATGCCTGAATGCACTTCTTGCATTGCCGAAATTTAACTCGCAGCACTGAAGCTTCCATTGGCACTTTCATGCATCTTGATTCGTAGTTTCTTCCCACAGATGATTTCGTTGCTTCAGCTATCCTCCCAAATTTAGTTCAATGGTCGATGCAACAACAGCTTTCGCTGAATAAAAAACACTGGACCTGCATAAGCAAGCTTACCGTATCCACGATACCGAATCAGAGCTATTACTTTGAGCGTTGCTGTTCGGGCTGCCATAAGCCATGAATTTTCTCCATTCCAGAGAGTGAAAAAAAGTTTCGATAATGAGCGGCTGTGAAGCCTTTAATGCTCATCTCAGGGTGCTTAGGTTAGCAGTTGTACTAACGAATGTATTATCTATGAAGAAGGTCATGACAAATTCTTTGCTGTCATTTTATGACAGCGCGGGCCCTCGAGTAGATGACAGAAAGTAGACAGAAATGTGACTGCTGCTCTGTGAATAATCATAGCTTCGTCTCTGTTCTATGGATCAGCTACGGTACTGAATTTTTACGTCGTGAACTGAGAACAAACATACAGTAAGTTTCCATTAATGGAGAAAGTGCTAAACATCAGATGTCATAACCGCGCTAAGAGAAGCTGAAACTATCTCCATAGTTTCACTGTCAATAGTTGTTTCAAGCAAAAAATGTATCCAGTTACAAAAAGAAATGGATTCTACTTCTTCAACCTGGCCACCGATCTCCGTAAAAAGCTACTTAATAAATCGAAAATCTACAACCTAACCTATTTTTAGCCTATCTATTTTGTTAAGAGCGTGACACGAAACCTGTAAATTAATGAATAAATAAATCCTTGTAGAATAAAACGCTATGTGTATTTATTTATTTTCTAGTGGACCCATGTTTGAAAAAAATTCACGCAATAATCGATATGTTTGCTCTCTTCTTTCACTTGCCATTTACACATTTTCCTGCTCACGCTTGTTAGCAACTGTTATTTCCGTCTGTAACCCTTCTGCTTCAAGTTTTCTTGTCACTGTGCCCCATAGGGGCTTCATCTCTCCATTGAGCCTGTTGTAGTTTCGTTTTTCTTTTGCGTTTAATATCCTCTTTCTTAATTAAACGTGCGTGTTCCAAAGTAAAATCTGGAGTAAAACAGTATAATGAACTTGATTGCTCCTCAAGTCAGCTTATATGCAATGTTAGTGCGCCGTATCCACAATACCGCTTTCATTTTAATCTATCTGCTTCGCTGAAGTGCTCAAATTTCGGCCTCTGAAGCAAAATATGCACTCCCAGAGAGAGACTGTTCAGTGCCCGTGAAATACTTGAAATAAAGCTACATTGTCAAATTTAATAAGAAAGACAGTAAGCTAAAAGAAATAATTGTCTACTGCCCGTGAAAATCATCACCTCGTGAGTGCCCCGTCGATTATTTGCCGAATTTATACGTCGTGACCTGAGAGAAAAACTTATAAAATCGCACTCCAGAAGCTACATACATACTGTCCCGATGTCAAGAAGGGTTTCAAGCAAGAAGTGCATCCAGATGAAGAGATAAGGATCCAAGTTTCTCAACTTCTGCAAGCTGATCATCGGTCTCTACGAAAACGTTACTGAATTACAAATTCTGCAACCTAGCTTATTTTTTGCCTATCTATTTCCTTCAAAGCGGACACGAAATAAAGTAAATACACAAAGCGTTTTATTATATTAGGATTTCGCGTCCACTCTTAAGGAACTACATAGGTGAAAAATAGGCCAAGTTGTAGACTTTGTAATTGAGCTACGTTTTCGTAGAGATCGATGACCAGGTTGAAGAAGATGGCGAAGCTTTTTATCTGAATGCACTTCTTTCTTGAAACACTTCTTCAAATTAGAACTATATATGCAGCTTCTGGAGTCCGATTCTATACCTTTTTCTCTCAGGTCCCGACGTATAAATTCGGTAGATGATCAACGGAGCCCTGACGATGCAATGATGATAACTTTCTTTTCTCAGGTCACGGCGCATAAATTCGGCAGATGATCAACGGAGCAGTCACGACGGCCAGCAGAGAAGTAGTTCTCGGACAGAAGACAAGACAAGTAATTTTTCCAGCTAACTGTCTTTTTCACAGAGAACAGATTTCGCTTCAGAGGCCAAAATTTCAGCACTTCAGTGAAGCAGATATTTGAGTATGGAAGGCTGTATCAAGGATACGGTGCACTAACATTACATATAAGCCGGTTGAAATGGCATTTAAGTTTAATGTAGTGTTTTACTTAGGATTTTTCTTCTCAAGACGCACGTATAATTAAGAAAGATGACAGGGAACGTAAAAGAAGAATGAGACTACTAAAGTATCAAGAACGAAGACGAGTTGCCACTGACAATAAAGAATTGAAGCAGAAAAATTTCAGGAGGGAAGAAGAGCTAACAGAAACAGTAAGTCAGAGAATAGCGGAAATGTATCGATTATTGCGTGAATTTTTTCATGAGCAGGTACCCTAGTAAATATTCAAATTTATAAACACACGACGGTCATTCTTAGTATTAGATTAGATTGCCGTCATTTCTAAGGCTCGATATTCTAATAATATATATATTGAAGCCCCACCCATGGCCCGAGAGTATCGGATTTTATATGCTTCGAGCACAGCTTATTTGCAAAAGGTGGTTCACAATCGGCTTGATCCACGGTATACGTATGCTCTTCTGTATCAAGGATACGCCTGCCACAAGGGGTATAATTTTATTGCTGTTACTTAGTACGCTTTTTCTTTTTTTTCCAAGAAGACACAATCTATCTTGACGGCAGTTGAAGCGGCTTTAAAAAAATACTAAGCTCTCCGATGTGAAATTGGTAGCACTGGGCAATATTAACTTGACTATAGAGAAGATGAAGCTGCAGCTGCAGTGGGTGCATTGCATTCTCTTAGTGGTAGAATCATGACAAGCGTCATTACTAAAGATGAGCCAATGCATGTTCTTTGCTGTCATTTTTGACATCGTGGTCTACTAGAGGACTAGGATGGCGTCAATCACGAGACAAGTTACATACGACAACACAAACGGTCAAGCCGAGCGTGGCTCCTGCTCGTACCCAAAGGAAAGAGACACTGGTCGCATCAAACAGCGCCGCCCTAAATGCAATGAATTCTTTCACTAAGAAAAGGGAATTTAATGCCCGCCGAGGGCACTGTAATCTCGTTTGCACTTGCAAGGCGCTCTCGCCTCATGAATTATTTAAGGTATGGCACATCCTGAGCTTCGTTGACTGACTTCTGCAAGATGCTTCCTTCTTCAGGCGCTTACCTTTCTGCAGCCTTTGACATGCACAGCCTTTGGAGCTGAACTTGCATAAGAGGCTGCTGCGCTGACGGTGGATGGTACACAATAATGTCATGAGCTAATGCCACAACTGTATACGACTAGTGAGCATTTGGAATAGACGCCATTCCGACGTTGTTGGTGCGGAGACAGGCCCGCGCTGTCTTGACATCCTCTGCAGCTAAAAACTCCTCTTTTAGGAGTCGCAAACTCTTAACGGCCAAAGCTTCCGAGGTCACCTTAATCCATCTTCTCTCTTCCGCTCCAACTACACAGATAGACGTCTCTAAGCTCCGCATATCAGCGGCTATTGATCGTGCATGCATGCATGCATAATCGTCTCTTTGACTGCGATTCTTCCCCCTTATTTCTTCGTTTTACCTCATGCAGTCATCTATATGCTACTGACATCATGACAATAGCTCATAGAGGGCCTGAGCAGAAGTCCCAGTGTCTCTTTGGGAATGGACCCATTACTTAGTCTACTGCCGCCTTTCTAATCTAATCTAGTACTATAAGTTACTAGTAATCAAACGTAGGTAGTGTAAACCGTACGCAGACGAGTGGCATCTTTGCTAATTTTGATTGGACAATGTTATAGTTCCAACTTGCGGCGACATCTTAATGCACAAGCAGTAGCGAGAGCTACTTGCAGTTTCAATGTTTTAGGGTAAAATGATTATGAGTTGCATGAAACAGCAATGATGAATATTACATTTTTAATATTCTTTTATGTATGCAATACTCTGCCCCGAATGTTTTATACGATCTTGTAGATCATAAATAAAAGTTTTGTATGTACCTTTTCTACTGGCTACCATCGTTCTGACCTTGAGACGAATTCGTTTTTTTCTTTTTTGACACTGCAGTTGACTCGTAACCATTTAAAGTAAAGTTTTAAGAAAACAGAGGCGTTACGTACATCAACAGCGTATAGATAACAGAGGAACTTGAACTGCAAGTCGTTTTAAATTGCTCGAACGCGGCGAAGAAAATTGTCCTAGACCCATCCTGTTGAATCCGCTCCACAGGCAACTTTTCGCCAAATTTGGTAGAGCATTTGTTGGTGGAATGCCACTCTGGGCAATATTTGCAATTGCAGTAAACCCTGTTCTAACTCTGTTGTTAAAGAAAGAATCAGAATAATTACCTCCGCGAAAAAGGTAATGTTTTCATCGAGTTTATGTTTGCTGTCTGTCTCTTTGTCTGTCACCACGATGAGTCAAAAGGTTATTGATGGATTGATGTTAGGGCGAACAAATGAGTAACTTTTGGTGAAGCTCCATTATCCCTCTGTTTGTTTGTTCGTTTGTCTGTGTTTTATTTCTTAATGCCATAACTCAAAAAATTATAGAAATATTTTTATTAAATTTGCATCAGTTGTTAAGTAATCACTACGAGTATATGACTAAAATTTTATGATGATCTGTCTATTCGTTTGTTTGTATGTAGATTGTTAGCTTGTTGGCTGAATCATTAAAAAAGTTACGAACGGATCTTTACTGGAATTGTTAGAAATGGTAAAAGTCATAATTGATTAAATTCTAGAGAGGATTGGTTGGTCTGTTTCTGTGTTTGACTAATGTCTGTCAGTACGATTGTCAGCAGCATAACTCAAAAGTTATGAAGAGATCTTCAATAAAATTATAGAAGTTATCATAACTGTCAACAGACACAAATGATTAGATTTTAGTCTTGATACAGAGGAAATCGCAGTTCTAGAACCAAGTTGAATTTCATTACCGTTGCCTCGCTCGGCGGAGGTATGCGCTCTAAGCTGATGTTTATCACAAACAATTAGCTGAGACGAATGCACTCAAAAGATTAGTTTACACGATAGTCTTCTGTCACATTCATAACTCATCAATCATCTGAATGTTGTTATGCTCCTTATAAACAGATAAGCGCATGGCTCTTGAGTTCTACCGATGTCATGCTTCCAGACACCGTAGCGAGCGGACGTGCGTACGTGGAGCTCCGTACAGCAAAACCTGAGCCCAATCCTTTTGCAAAGTCACCGGCTGTCTGCATCGGCTAGTTGACAGCCAATTCTCGATACAGGAGGTATTGAATAATAAATTAGACATATTCGCTGGATACCATCGTGTATATTCTGCTAACAACGACAATGACCAAAAATAAAAACGCTAAAACGAAGAATGATGGAACAGCATCAGCCCTACATGAGAACATTGATACGAGCGGATTG
>LQNS02278094.1:26225022-26235594 GCA_001587735.2 Parhyale hawaiensis
TGGCACTGTGATTTTCTGTTGTCTCAGATGGTTCCTTTCTTTCCAGGTACTTGTTCAGAATGTCGTCAAAATTTGAGTTACTGTAGCCGTTATTGATGAGCGTTTGTTTGAGCTGCAGAATTGATGAGTGAATTGCTTCCCAGGTTGAGCAAATCTTGAATGCTCTATGGATGAGTGCTCTGATTGTACCTGTTTTATTCCCTGAAAAAAAAACAGTTAATACATATAGAACCTATTTCTCTCAGGGAAGATACATAATGCCAAAAAAATTTAGTTATTATACAGTATACACATTACCTGAAATTTGTAGGTATTTTATACATATTCCCTAAAGTTGAAAATGAAGGGATGAAGTAAAATCTGTTGTCCCTCATTAAGTTCTCTCACCCTCTAAGGCTCCAATAGACCCATGAAAAATATGTTTCTTGACCACTGCCCTTTATCACGTCTTCTTTCTTACAAATTTTCATACAAAATATGAAAACTTTAATACAATAGATATTGATATTAAAATATTTACAATAAATCTTTATTTGTAAAATTTGATATTTAATATCGAAGACGGTACTAAAAGTGACATCTGTTGCGCTTTATTGTTACATGGCAGTTTAGAATCACATCTTGCGTTACATTTCACCTGAGAATTAAAGCATTTGCTTCTGCTTGTCAGACATCTTCTTGTTCAGTTACAATAATATGCATTTCAAAAAATCTTGACTCCTGCAAGTGAAACATCCTGGAATGTTTTTTTCTCAGTGGAAAAGTATTTTGCGCATCCGTATCTTGAATAGAGTACTTAGCGTGCTCGCAAATGTCAAACTGAATTTTACTAAATTTTTCGTCTCAATACCATTTATGGCTGCAATTGTGTACAGCCCGCGTGTATCATTTTCAACAATGGCTCCAATCAAATTTTTGGGATAGTTGTTCCTCCATCAAGATTAGGCATTGCAGCAGTGCTATTGTCACCAACATTTGCTGTTTTCTTCATTACAGTAAACTTATTGTGAATGTCATAAGAAGAGCACTTAAGAAGAGTTGCTAGTGAAAAATACGATGAGTTTTCTTCTTTGTTCCCTCCTTCTGATCTCGACGCATGCCGCAACGCAGTTTGACTCGTAACCTTGTTGTGTAAGCTTCCATCTCTGATTGTAAAATGGATTCTGAAGCCAAAGAAGAGCAACATTTAGTGGAGGAACTAAAAAAGCTGCACAGCAAAAACAAGAGGGTGCTAATAGCACGTGATGAATTTTGAAACAGTAAATGAATTAGGTACTTGCCAGTCAGGAGAGGTAAGTCAAAACTCCACACCAGCACTATCTACTTAAAAAATACGAAGTGGCTGTTGGTCTGGTACTGCCAAAACTGCCGAATCTACAGGCTAAGCACTTTAATCTGTAGGTCAGGTTAGTTGGGCTGCTGTGGCATCTAGTTTGGTTAGGTTGTGGAAATAAACTATAGAAAACTCAATTAATTTGTGTTTTTNTGAAATGTGGTGACACTCAAAAACTGATAAGAAAACTCAAAGATGAAAACTCTGAAACAGTATACTCAGTATTCATTGAAGAGACATTCAGTTTTCTCAAAAGGGGCACATTTTGACAAGGCATGTTGACCTAGACTAAATGATAAACAAACTGTCCCAAAAGTACGCAAACATCACACAACAGTCCATTAATCTGTTCAAGGCTTGATGCATTGAGTGACAGAAGGAAAAGAGGCAACCTACCACTAAAGGACAGTCATACGACCAATCTCAACTCATTGTTATGCATATGCAGCCAACGCAGAGGCGATTTTCTTGGATTATGGTGTACTAAGACCATATGACAAAATTCATTGTTCTTCGACCCCTTATATCAAAGCGTGCAGCAGAGGTAGCCTGTCAACTATACAACATTTGTTCTGTTGTATGGCGCTCCTCAAATTTTGCAAAGCGATAATGGGTTTATGTCATCGAAGAATTGAAATTGCCGCGGCCCTCACGGAAAGCCCGGCCGGGCACCCTTAAAGCCAGGGGTCAGTAGAAAAAGCGAGTGCAGGCATCGAGGACGTGCTGACAGCCTGGCTTGCTGACACTGAAATCACTGACTGGACTGTTGGTTTGAAATTTGTCCAGTTAAAAAATATTAAGTTTTCACAGGGGCATTAAGAAAACACCATTTGAAGTATTGCTTAGATCGGATGCAAAATTAGGCTGCCAACATCTTCTTAGCCTGATACAGTTAGTTCTCATCTTTAAAAGGAAGATCTTTTGAATTTATTTGAGGTAAATAAACAATTGCATTACTTTCCCCCAATTTCACTGTTTACTTATGTCTGTCTCTCTCTCCCTCTGTCTATTAGTTTGGTTACATAAATACACGCAAAGTTCATTTGAAATAGAGAACACAGGGAGTGTTTTTTTTTTATTTTCGCAGATTTCAAAATTCTAATACCGTCCGTCCTAATCGCAGTATTTTAATGATTCTGGTCATAAACTGCTCCCAAAACGATATTCAGTTCCACTACAGTGCAGCTAAAATAGAGAGCATCACACTGAGAAGTTTCATTACCTCCGCCAAGGAGGTTATGCTTTCGTCGAATTTGTCTGTCTGGGTGTTTGTTTGTCTCTCAGCCTGTCACGAAGATAACTCAAAAAGTTATGAAACGATTTACACGAAATATACAGGAAATGTTAGGTATGTTAGGAGGAACATATGATTAACTTTTAGTAAATATATGTCCATCCGCTTGTTTGTGCGTCTACCTCATTTTTCTGAATGCCATAACTCAAAAACTTATGGTGAACTTTTAATGAAATTAACATGAGTTGTTAGCATATAACAAAGAGTAAATGACCAAATTTTGGTAATAATCAGTCCGTTCTTTCGCTTGTAACTGTTTTTAATTTTATGCTTGTTAGCAAAATAACTCAAAAGACAATGAAAGGATCTTTATGAAATTTATAGGGGATGTTAGTAATGTTAAAAGACAATAATGATTGAATTTTGGTGCAGATCGGTTCGTTCGTTTGTATGTTTGACTCATGTTTGCCATAACGTTTGCTAGCAGTGTAACTCAAAATGTTAGGCATGGATCTTCAAGAAAATTGCAGAAGCTGTTATTACTATCAAAAGGCACAAATGATTAAATTCTGTAGTTTATGCAACGAAAATTATGTTTTGAGAAGCAATTTGAATTTTTTGCTACCGTTGCCTCGCTTGGTGGAGATATGCGCTCTCAGAGTGTTCTAGTTTTATTTGATTTCATTCGTGTTTCAGGAGCAAACGGTTATGGCGCCGGGTATTTTTGAGCGGGAAGAAAGCTCACCTGTCTTCCAGGATGAAACTTCGGGATTAGCATCACTGATGCCTGTTTACGCCACTGCAAGCCCTGATACAAAAGCCGTTTCTGCACTGTCGCTGCGTCGTAATCAGGGTTTTATTGAAGAAAAAAGTGAGGGAAGCCCAGGAGCTACAAGCCCAAAAATGGTGCACAGGAGTCGACGAGTTCTGACTCAAGTATCTGTTGGCACTGTTCCAATTCCTATAGCTGATGGAAGAAGAACTGATCCTAGAAAATTGACTGGAGTCGTTGTTGAAAAGGATTCATACGAGCTGTAGAAAATTACAGCCATAAATGGTATGCCAGACGAAAAAAATAGTAGAAATCCAGTTGACATTCGCGGGCAAGCTTGGTACTCCAGCGAAGATATGGATATGCAAAAGACACTTTCATTGAGAAAAACATTCCAGGAGGCTTCTACTTGCAGGCATCAAGGTTTTGTGAAATGTAATTGTGAGGGAACAAGAAGATGTCTGACAAACAGGTGTAAAAATCTCAGCTGACGAGTAACTCAGGATGTCCTTCAAAAGGGCCATGTAACAATAAAGCGTAATAGATGTCACTTTTACTACTGTCTTCAATTTTTAAATATCAAATTTTACAAATAGAGATGTTTTGGAAATCAAATAATATCAATTTCTATCGTACTTTTTCCAAATTGTCTATGAAAGTTTGTAACGAAGAGACGTAACAAAGGACAGTAGTCAGTAAACATATTTTACATAGGTCTATTGGAGCCTTGGAGGGTGAGGGAACTTAATGAGTGACAGCAGAATTCACTTCATCCCTTCATTTTCCAGTTTAGGGAATATGTATAAAAATACCTTCAAATTTCAGGTAATGTGTATAATGAATGGAATTTTTAGGTTTGTGCACGCTTCCGCTATATAAATATATCTTTTACTTGAGGGTTTATTAATTTGTCCAGATGTAGAATCCTTGTTAATTGTTAGAGCATTATTTCCTGGAAGCCGTACACATATATTTAAATGTTCAGTTATGATATAAGTTGGGTTCGTTTGTAATCGAAATATTTCCGAGGGGGAAATAATAACAATAGGATAAATAAGAACGCTGTATAGTAGTTTTCAAACCTTAATTATTGGGAAAGAATCAGCAATGAAATATGTTTAAAAATTTAGAAAAAAAGTCGTTACAATAAGTATTACGAATACAACTATGTTAATCACAAACTCGTTACTCCTGAGACTGAATCGGGTTACAATATTTCACTCAAAAACAGAGTTCTGATTGATATAAACGTAAACTGAAGTAGGTTAAGTTTTGCAAAATAAGAACACAGTTCACGCCAAGAACTGTGAAAGAGTTCTTCCCAAGACTGGGACAGTTAAACTACGCTAATATAAGAATCTATAAATGTACGTGAGACACGCTCAGAACATCCTATCCTAGAACGGTGGCACCAACACAATCGCGAGTAATATAACTGAAAGTCGAACAACAGAATTGGAACTAACTCAAATATCGTTCAAATTATTCTAAGCACTTTGGTAAATTCGACTCGATAAGAATGGTATGAAATAGGTATACATCACCACTCACATGGATTCTCTTCAGTCAGCTTCGAAGGAGTAGAGAGAACTGCACTGTGTTACACTGGTCACGGAATGATCACAAATCTGAATTCTATATCAAATCCTGTTCCTTTTATATCCTAGGATTGCGCATAGAACTTAGGGTACGATCGGGGCGCAGTCGGCGGTTTTCCCGGAGAACGTCCGATCGTTCAATCACCGCGCTGATTGCATAAGCACTATTGCATTCGTCCAATCAGGAGCGCGATAGAATGTCGCCTAGTCTAGATTGATTTCTAGGAATTGTGACTGGCCGTAGTTGATCGGAATTTCCTACTGAAGTCCAGTTCGTATAATTATGTCTAATTTATTTTCAGATGCGAGGGGCCCCAACATGTAGCTCGCTATTACGGTAGCAAAGGGTCAAATATAAACGTAATTATTTGCAAGGCTAGCGAGGTTTTTCCTAAGCACTCAACTCTATGTTCGCTCACTCTCCGCTCGCTTGTAGCGTATAACATTCTATCTAGCGTCGGTTGATTGGCAGTGATTGGGATTTCTTACTCATAGCTGGTGACCTAGATCGGTGCGTAGGGTACGTACGCGTGCGCTCTCAACTCGTGAGCGCTTTGGTGAGCCGTCTTACATTATGTGAATAATATTTAATTATTTTCATAAAACTCGCACAACTCAGTAAAGTATGATGAAAAGTATAGCGGGTAGAATAGACATGAAATGTTATTTAGAACAGTTAAAGAACACTGGAAGAAAAGGTGAAATCATCTACGAAAAGGAAATAAATATAATACTTCTGCTTACGTATTTTTCCTACGCCAGATACGTGATCATAGCAGATTATCATTTTTTGTATATAGTATCAGAACATCATTTATTAATTATCTATACTCGCATGGGATGTGAGGAGAGGTATTATGCATATGCCCTTAGTGATATAGGTAATATATGTTTAACTTTTTTTTTTTCAGGGACTATACATATTAACTGATTTTTCGTATTACCTGTAATATAAGACTATAACGAACAAAATTAATGAACTACAAGCTATGGCGGCCACTCTCGCGTATGATGTCATCGCACTCAATGAAACATGAATCAACCATTCAAACAAGAATCTGGAAGCAGAAGTTGCACTGAAAGGCTACAAACTTTTCATCATAGCCTGACCTGCAGAAATTGGCAGGGGAGAGGGTTCATTCATTTATAGCAAGGAACACCATAATCCCTTATGTAAAGGTTTTACAGCAACTAAAGAATATGAATTTATCACTACCTATGCTCGTTTCGGCATTCGACACTCATTGAATCTTATCCTCGCCTATAGGAGCCCTCGCAGTACCGCTGAAGCTGATGCAGCACTTTACAACAAGACCTAAAATGCACTGAATACTCCGAATGAAACAGTTTTAATGGGAGACTTCAACCTCCCACAAATTGATTTGAGTACCTTGTGCAACGCAGCCCCAGGCAGCAAACTGCTCGAACCCCTTAGCCACCACCACTTGAATCAGCACGTTAATGAACCTACGAGATACGGTAATATTCTGGATCTGGTATTCTCCACTCCTGATTATGAAATTGTTGACCTAGCCATCCTAGACCGGCTAGGAGACCACAACATGATTGAATTTACTTTCAAAACTGACAATGAATTCATCACTAATGCGAGTCATCTCAAGCTGCCAGGCTATCAACGAGCGAATTTTCAGAAAATGGCTACTGAAATAGAAACAACTGACTATGTAACCCCGATGAGAGACGCCAGTGTAGAACAATGCTCGCATTTTAAGAACAAACATACTGAGAGCAGCTGAAAGACACATCCCAAATAAACGAGTTCGCATCAGTAATAATTCTCTCAGGATGAATCGGACAGTCAAACGCTACAGAGCTAGTCGACAAGTGCGTTACAAAGCCTGGAAGCGTAATCCAACAGAGGCGAACAGGTCCAGTCACATAAGGGCTTGTCGGGATGTAAAGAAAATAGTGAGGACAACAAAAAGGGAAAAGGAAATCTCCGTAGCCGCTATGGCGAAATGCAACCCAAAGGCACTCTATAAATATGCAAATGAAAGACTACTTAAAACAGAAGCCATAGATTCGCTCAAAAGGCCTGACGGTGAAATCACCAACAACCTAAACGACAAATCCGCAATCCTGAACGACTATTTCACCTCTGTGTTTACTGTTGAAAATGTTACGAATATTCCTGAACCAGCACCGATGCAAGTTGCTCCAACACCTGTGTTTTCACGGAGATTGAGATCATTCAAGAACTCACCCACCTAAATCTTACTCCCCTTGTACTACGGGAAATGGCTCCAGTCATCGTGAACCCACTGCTCGAAATATTTAATTGAGCTTTTAAGAACGGGAGAAGTTGTCACGGAGATTGAGATCCTTCAAGAACTCCCCACCTAAATCTTACTCCCCATGTACTACGGGAAATGGCTAGAGCCATTGTGAAGCCTCTGCTTGAAATATTTAATCGGTCTCTAAGAACGGGAGAAGTTCCGCATGATTGGAAACTACCGATACATAAGAAGGGGGATACGAAAAGCTCCCGCAACTATTGACCAATCAGGCTTACTATTGTCGTCAGCAAAATCATCGAACGCCTCTTGAAAAGCGCATCACTGATCACCTGAGGATGCATCAACTCATATGCGACGCTCAACATGGCTTCCGAAATGGAAGAAGCTACTTAACAAACCTACTGGACTTTTTCTCAAAAGTTACAGATATTAAAGATAAAGAAAAGTGTGTTGACCTTGTGTATCTAGACTTCCAAAAGGACTTTGATAAAGTCCCCCATCACCGGCTGATGAAATAATTTGATTCCCATGGCATCAAAGGTGACGATTTACGATTGATCAAGGCATGGCTTACGGGTCGGCAGCAGCGAGTGAAGCTTGAAGGAGAGTCAAGGCCTGGACACAGGTATCATCAGGGGTTCCACAAGGAAGCGTGCTTGTCCCACTTCTGTTCTCAATGTACATCAGTGATCTCGATCTTAACATCCATCCGTAGTAAAATAAGTAAATTTGCGGATGATGCTAAACTGTGTCATCGTGCCACGAAAAGAGCCGAGCTCCAAGAAGACCTTGACCGCCTCATGGAGTGGAGCGTAACGTGGCAGATGAACTTTAATGTCGATAAATGCTCAGTATTGCATGTAGGGCTGGTGAACCCTTCCTTCCCATCGAAAATGAATGGGCGGAATAGGCTACTGTCACCTAACAACGTAACTTGGGAATCACCTATTTAAACAAACTACATTAATCAGCAAGTTGACAAGAGTTTGAAAATGATAAGCAGAGTCCTGGGATTGATCACAAGAAACTTTGAATTCAAGTCCAAGGATATCATCGTTCCGTTGTACAAGGCATTAGTGAGGCCACACTTAGAATTTGCCGTTCAATTCTGGTCGCCACATCTGTGTAAAGATATCGATAACATGGGAAGATTCCAACGCAGAGCAACGAAATTGATACCTCAGCTGAGAAACAAGTTGTATGAACGTCGCCTAAAAGAACTGGGTCTGATCTCTATCGAGCGGAGACGACTCAGGGGGCAACTAATAGAAACATTCAAGTACTTCGATGTCTGCAACGACGTACCTACAACGGGACTCTTTGAAGGAGACCTTAATGATCGTTTGTGAAACAACACTCAAAAACTCAAGCATAAAGCTCGAAGAACAACCTTAAGTCAGCAGTTCCTTCTCTATTTCATAGTCAGCATTTGGAATAGATTCCCTTCCGACGTTATTGGTGCGGAGTCGGACAAGTCGTTAAAACATCGTCTTGACATACATTAGGAGAGACATCCTCCACAGCTAAGAACTCCTCCTCCACGAATCGCAAGCACTTAACGGCCAAAGCTTCCCAGGCCATCTTAAGCCAACTTCTTTTCACTTCCGCTCCATTTATAGTTTTAGGCTCCGCATATGAGCGGCAATCGATCATGCTTGTGTGCATTCATGATCATCTCTTTGGCTGTGATTCTTCTCACCCTTCTTTTTTTCTTTCTTTTTTAGTTTTCGTCTTTCATTTTTTCTCCTTTGGTTTCCCCAGTCCTCTACATCCTACCAACGTAATGGCATTAGCTCATAGAGGGCCGGGGCGTAAGTTCCACTGTCTCTTTGGGAATGGGCCTCTTGGTTCGTGTACTGCCGCCTATCTATTCTAATCTATTCCACGGAATTCAGAGCCAGCTCCAAGCCGCCTGCGGATAGGAGACTGGAATCTTACCAGTGGAATTCTTACGTCCTACATTCTACTCGACACTCGTGTCACATCGCTTAATAGCACATCAGCCCGACGGACACCAATCTGAGTTCTTCAATGAAAAGTAAAGCGGACATTGCAAAGCGTAATGTCATTTTACCAAGATTCAAGAAGTTATCATGCGGACTCTCATCGATTGAGCGCTCCATATATGTAGTAATTTTGACTACTTACACTAAGAATTTAATGTTTTGCGACGATTCTTTGCTGAGAATGGCTTTCCAACTTTCGGAATTGATAAACAAATCACTAAGCTTTTAAAGAATATTTATGATCGCTTTACAGCAGTTCAGTCTTGTAATCAGTCAACTTTTTTTCACCAAATTACCGTACTTTTGTCACCAATCTATTGAGCTAAATGAAGACGTTTAACCCGTTATTAGTAAATTCCTTCCACAACTCAAAGTTCGCTTAATTTTGGTCAATTGTTTTTTCATTAGTTTCTTTTTGCTCTTCAAGGATAGACTACCTCCTGCCATGTGCTCTTCTCTTGTTTATCAGTTTATTGTTCACGGTATGCAGGTTCTACCTGTAGTACCCTTTTGGCCAGCGTTTCCGAGCACGCTGGCTGCAGTTGTAGGACCGGTCTTCCTCGCGGTATCCCTTCGCTCCCCTCTGTTAGATCACACTCTGAAATTTGTAGCGTCGCAGTCACGTTGAGTGATTTGTTCCGCCAGCAGATAATTCACACTTGTGTCGTGATCGATACTTAGAAATACTATGATACTTCTTGTTTTGCTCTTTCACGTGTTTGCACACCTTTCGCAGCTCTGTTCTCTCAGCTTAGAGATAAATTAGTCCTATAATCTTTCACGTTTCAATGGTTTTGTAGGCGTATTCAATTTTTTTTACACTGTTTCACGGGACTTTTTGATACTGATCAGTAGCTCATCTTTATTACGCTTTGCTTGTTGCGATAGCTATACACACACGAACTGACCAATTACATCAGTCACAGCAGGGTAGCCCTCTGTTTTCGAGATGTCATGGTATCTTCTCGGATATCGCACAATCGCTTCAAAACTATATTTTAGATTCGAGGTAAGCAACTACGCCAGAAGCGTATTCTAAATAAGCATCTGGCCCAGTTACGAACGTCGTGGGTCACCATGAAGGTGAAAATAATATTGCTGCAAAAAAATGAGAAGCGGTACATATGGTACTGGTGAAATGAGCTTCATGTGTTTGCTTCGAAACTAACTGAAATGTTTTTCAAGAAGCAAAGAAGACAGTTATGTTTGAACACCTTTCAAGCAAAAATCAGAGCATCTAGCAAGTTGAATTTCCCCCTATCTATTAATGAAAAGTGTAAAGAGCAGACACATGGACGGATGGAGGGACAACGGATGAAACCTCACTCAGAATTGTATTATCTATAATATAATTCTGCTTGAAGCTCCGTA
>LQNS02278094.1:26241567-26259581 GCA_001587735.2 Parhyale hawaiensis
TTATTCCCACCCTGCCCTAAGTACAGCACAGCCTATGCTTCACTTCAGTGGAACAAATCCAGTTGTAAGCGTTTCAGTGTACAGTATTCAGACCAAATGACGGCGTTGTAAGAAATGATCAATTCTGGACTATGCCTTAATCAAAATCGTCGGGTTTCCGAAATGTTTAGTTTTCGAATCATCTTACAGACCAAATTTCCAGCTTCAAAGAATTTAAAAACAAACTTCTTACTTACAAATTCTGCGAAAAATAAAACTGCCATTACAAAATAATCAACAACACATGTTCAAAGTCAACAATGTCCATTATTTCCCTGCGTGAAGCTAATTCACGATAAACAAGGTTGGATTAAATTAGGTTCTTCGATGTTAGATTACATAATTGTTAGCAAGGTTATAGTAGCTTACGTCCTCAAAACATACGCAATGTTAAGTCTAGTGGCAGTGGTAGTATAAGATGATTTAGTAGCGCTTCGGAAATATTCCGCTCCTTTTTTACGCCTCAGGTCTCCGAGAGTATCAACTCCCCTTCTGTGCCGGAAGGACTCAAGTGAAATATGAACTTGGGTAAGTTCCACTGATATCAAGCAGATCAGTGGCATACTTCTGGCAAGAAAAGAAGGTGTAAAGCATCTCTAAGGGACGAAAAAAGAAATAACATAACAGAAGAAAGAAACGCTTGTGAGCAGGGCAATCCTCCTGCCCCCACACAGAAACCGGCAGGAGTCCCTTGGCTGGGTCGCTCACAACCTAAGTTTCTTAGTTCCTCCGTCGATTTCGAAAAGAAAACCTGATGTTCGTGTGATGGGAACACGTCTACAAATTTTCGTTGCTTCTACGATGTCTAACATTCCCTTTCATGGGCTCCTATGACATTCTTAAAATGAGAACTGGACTGCTCCATTCTAAAGCATTTATTGAAGCTCGAAAGCCCGATGCCTAACGAGATACCTGAAAAGTACCAATAACAGTAATCTAATTTATTATTGGAGAAATTGGGCGAGTCTGCTTCATTATTGTAGAGACTTTTCTTTGCCTTATGCAGGGGAGAGTGGTGACACTTTACTTTTTAAACTTATCATATCCCAGACAACGTTGTTATAATTTCACTTCCGGTGAGTGTCAGTGAATAATTTAACAGTTCATGATCATGGTAAAGATGATAATTATGAGATGAAATGACTGGTCAGCTGCCAGGACAATAAAAAAATAGTCGCCTGTTACTGATAAGGTGTAGGGCCTCCAAGAGCAGGTGCGATACCAGAATTTTGAACTCCATAGAAGTATAGGTTATGTGGAAGCAAACTGGAGACGCCAGTCTTTATTCACAGGTGCCCGAGTATAGACTTGTTCCTGATCTCCTCTAGAACGATGGGAAGAAAGCTAGATGTCACGGAATGGCATAAGTGATTTATTGCTTTTGGTCGATCTAAGGGACATCGAGTAAAGGAAATAATGGAGTTTGCTAGTGTTTCATGCCGTACTTCAAGCAATGGAAACGATCGTATACAAAGGGTAATGCTAGGCGTAACTGCGGTTGTAAAAAGAAAGGCTAACTACAGGGTCTGCTGATCGAAATTGCTTTGCATTGGGGATGAAATTCTTACAAAGCGGAAATTGCGGCTCATCTTCTGGTATTTCTGAGCGGACTCATCGTAGAGACCTCCATGCAATGAACATATGGAAGCGTGTACTTCGTAAGAGACAAATGTTAATAGCACCCTATAAAACCGCTCGTCTAAAATGGGCCAAGGCACACGCACATTGGACTGCCAAGGACTGGAGAAGTGCCATCTGGTCAGATGAATCACGATTCTGCCTCTGTGTAAACGATGCTCGCCGTTCTGTTCACCGAAACCGAAAACCACATAAAGCCTTCAGCGAAGCTTGCGTGCAAGGGGCGATACAAGCAGGACGAGGCTTTGCCATGATCCGGACCTGTTTTAATTACTAGAATGTGGGCCCTTTGGTTGAAAAAAAAAATCAATAAACCGAATCAGGAAGGCTACATTTATTTGCTAAATAACCAAGTTGCACCCATTGCACAGTATCTACCCGAGGATTGAACTTCTACTTTGCCAATCTTCCAACATGATAACTGCCGTATACACCAGGATCGGCCATGCATTGGCATGAAAACCATTTTGGTTATGTAAGGCATCTAGAATAGCTGGCTTAGTCTCCAGAAATGAACCCCATCGAGAACTTATGGGACCATCTTGAACGACAAGTTAAGCGCCGAAAAGATATACCACGTACAGTGGCTGATTTAAGGAATCGATTGAAACAAGAATGGTTTAGAATGGATCAAAAGTACATTAAAAATCTCGTATATTGAATGCCCTTCCGGTATTAAGGTTTCTTACGTGCTCGTGGAGGTCTTACCCCTTATTAGTAACAGGTGATAAACTTTTTCTCCGTGGAGCTTATCTATCCTGTAAAATTACAAAACTCTGATAATCTCACGTGTTTGCTCCTTTTCTTCTCTGTCACCATTCATACAATATGCTCTATAAGCTAGAAAGAAATTCGAGCATCGACTATTTAATGAGACTATATCAATGGGGATTAGTATTAATGGCGGATGCGCCAGAGCTCGTTGGCTCTTTGAGACAGCTTCCTGCCGAGTTCAGTTTTCGTAGTCACTTTAGGTATAAGAGACACAGTTGAGTGGCCTGCACAATCACATCAGTGACTAATTCAAGCACAAACAGGTTAGCGCAACTTGCTGGCTGACAAAATATCATTCAAGAGTCAAAACGAAATAGATATTTGAGGATCGTTATACGTGCATACCGATTACATAGATGTCGAGTGTACAAAAGAGTTCAAATTCTGAAACTGAACTCTCTTCGCCAGTATCAACAGCTAAGACGATTGAAGAACAACATCAGTTTCCTTTTTTAATGTTAAATGGATATCAACATGCATCTAGGCCTCGGTAGTATATTTACTTCAGAAAAATTCTCGTACATCTGTAATTGTTACCTAAAAATCTAATACAACAAACTCCTAGTCCAAGAATCGAGCAGAAGGAAATGGATTACTTAGGAAAGGTTTTAAGTGATCCAACAGGTCGCGTGCAGTCTATTGCATGTACATTGTACAAATATACGTTCATGTTCAAAGTTGAAAGTATATGAAATAATCACACCCCGTATGGTTTTCACAGCTGCCAGTTGCTAGACTAAGATGCATATGCGGATCGCAAAGTTAAACCATGTAGGAACGGGAACATCTGTGAGTTCCTCTGGAAGCGATGCGAAAAAAAATATGGCGTACAAACATGCTTTCCGCACCGCAAGTACAAAGCTAAAACGTGGTTGGTTTAGTAAGCCATTGTATTGTATTTCAGGACTTCAGTTACTCCCGCCAAGGAGGCTATGGTTTCGTTGGGATTGTCTATTATCAGTTTGTCTATCATCAAGATAACTAAAAAAATATGGATGGATTATTTCGAGACTTACGTAGATTGTTTGGTATGTTAAGAGGAACAGATGATTACTTCTGGTAAAGATCGGTCCATCCGTTTGTTTGTTTATTTGCCTATTTCTTGTTAGTTCCATAACTTAGAAAGTACTTGGCGGATTTTCACGAAATTGACTTGAGTTGTTGGCTATATTAAAAAGAGCATAAGATAAAATTTTTGTGATGCTCTAATTGTCCGTTCGTTAGTTTCTCGCTGTGTTTGATTTTATTTCTGTTAGCGCAGTAACTCAAAAAGTTACGGATGGATCTTAATGAAATTTACAGGGATTGTTAGCAATGTTAAAAAACACAATTGAGTAAATTTTAGTGATGGTCGGTTGGTCCGTTTGTGTGTTTGACATATGTCTGTTAGAATGTTTGTTAGCAGAATAACTCAAAAAGTTATGAGCGGATCGCCAAAAAATTACAAAAGCTGTTAATGCTGTCAAAAAGCACGATTGATTTAATTTTGGTGCTGGTACAAAGAAAATCACGGTGTCGGAGCTAATTTGAATATTTTATTACCTCTGCCTTGCTTGTACGTAGAAGGTGTGTGCTCTCAGAGTACTCTACTTGCACATGTTTCAGTTCACTGCTGTATTGTGTGTAAGGATTTTAGCTTGAGTTGCTTTAGTACGAGATTGTCTTGTACCCATGATTTGGGCTTGAGGCTTGAATTACGCAAGTAGTAGTAGTAGTATTGTATCACCGCCACACTTTTAACCTAAACTTACACTCCTTATCCAATCTAACGCTATTTATTCGAGCTAATGCTCCAAATTCAACCTACCGCTTAGGACCCTTGGAATTTTCTGGGTTATCTGTTTTGTAGCTACTCTGGTACACATCCTGTTTGTTTACGCCTAACGTACCTTGTCTGACTGATGACTGTTGACTCTGCCTATGCACCTTAATGTGCCTCATCTACTTTAGCACAGAATGTCTACCCTCATGTACCTTGTCTTGTTATAATGGCACGTTTCATCTATTTCAACACACTTTGTCCCCTATCCATGAGTTCTTCTAGTAAACATTTGTATGTTTTGCACGAGTGGTGTAAAAACTTTTGAAAAAAACTTGAGGTGATACGGATTTTTAACCCTATCTGCTACTAGACGGTACAAAATTGTACCGTCCTACCGTTTTTTGTTCATAGCTCCGGTCCCAGTGATATTCAGCGCCCACAATTCCGTGACTTTTCCTAATTCGTCATGACTGCCAAAACAAAAAAAAAAAAAAAATCTAATATACCCGCACATTACAGTAAAAAAAATATAGATAAATATAATTATTTCAGAAAATTGATAATACAATTTCAAAGTAGATTTTCTTTTTACACAAAAAAACTTCCAAAATTATCACTAAAAGACAGCCACAAGGCTAAAAATAAAAAATAGAAGCGATTGCACGTTCAGCTTGTGAAAGTATGAAAATTACGGCAGATGTGCTGCCGGAATATTCACCCTGTACTGTCCAGTGATATTTTCTTACAGTCGAATTTAATTGACCTAAAATGTACTCTAAGGCATTATTTTTTAAATTAAATAGGCGAAAGAATTGTCGAATAAATGATTTTCAGACTGCGAAGAAAAAAATCTGATATTGATAAAGTTATAAGCATTTTTAGTTGGCGGTACAAATTTGTACCGTCTTGACGCTCAAGCGACGGAAAAAAATTGGTAACGGATTGGGTTAATTATTTAATTTTCAACATAGTCCTCTCAGGGGCTGAACACTTGTTCTAACATTGCTCAAGCGCTTTTGTCCTGGTGTAGATGAACTCTTTTACTGGCGAAATGGCGACCAGCCAGGTTTTTTTTTTTTTTCGTTGGGAAAGGAAGAATTTTTGAAGGGACCATGTCTGGCAAATATGGATGGGTTACAAGTTCGAATCTACAGTCATGAATTATTGTGATGGCAACCGATGAGGTATGGGCTGGTGTATTATCTTGATGGAAGAGGATTCTTCTAGAGAGCAATCTTGGCCATGTTCTCAACATATCATCATGAATTTCTGAGAGAGTCAAGCTTTGAAAATGCAGGCATTTAATGAAATCATGCGTTTCTGTTTCTTCCATTTTTTTTATTGACTCGCTGACCCTTGCTTATTCAAAAATCTGCAAAAAAATAAGAAGCATGTTGCAATCTCAAAATTTGGCAGGAATACGTACAAAAGGTAGTAGTTAAGAAAAAATAATAGCTTTCACCATGCATCAACGCTTCCCATACACGATGCTTAAAAAAATTCATACACCTCTCGTATACTCTGATTTTACTGTGAGTGATAACAGTATAGCCGCTATAATGTATACTCAGATTTTCATTTCAGCTATAGCAATAAACTATTCTCTCCTATCTCAGCAATTTACTGTTAGCTATACACTTGAAACTTTTTTAATGTATCAGCAGATTTTTCTTTGGCTTTCAAGTAGAACAATGCATTTTCTTTGCCGAATCGACCTTGAACTGCACTAATTTGGGTGTTATATTGAGCCTCCGGATAATACCTTAAGCTCTTCTATTAAAGTATTGCATTATATCCCATTATTCAAAGATTTAACTACGTTGGTAAAACCGCTGCATTACATCGCTAAGTTTGTATTGTGCTCCACCAGTATGTCCATTCCATTTTTGTCCTAGATTTCTCCTAAAGCTCAGCAGCTAAAACGTAGGTGATGTCTTTGTTATTTTATCAGGCTCCACGAGCAAAATTTTGTGATGTGCACGCATTTCTCCTTAAACTCTGTCAGTAGGTCCACTCTACTGCTTCCCTGTATTTCTTGACGAATTGCCGCATCCAAAGATGCGTAGCCGACAATTATCTATGGACGTTGGGCAGCATAAAATACTATAAAATTTGCTACAAATGGCAATGAATCATTGATCATTACGGCAAATTGAAGACCATTTTGAGCTAGAATTTCTAACAAGTTTTGCGAAAATATGAAGCGAATAAACATAATATTTGTTTAAATTGTTGAGAATGTCAGGAAAAGCACATTAACAAACTTTTATTATCTGTTTGTGGGTTTGTTTGTCTTTACGTTTAATATTATGTTGTCAGCACAATAACCTCCAAAAGTCATAAACGGATCTACATGAACTATGGCAGAATTGTTAGAAATGTTAAAAGACATAAATGACCAAATTTTGGCTATAATCGATGAATGTTTTTGAGAACATAACAAAAAGTTTTTGACGGGTATTCATAAAAATAACTAGGAGTTACTAGAAATTTTGAAAAACAAAACTATTCACATTTTGGTGATTATCGGCTGGTATGTTTGATATTTTCTTTTTCTCATTGTTTGACAGGATTTAGCTCACCAATTTAAGTTCAAGAAATTACGCACAAAAACTGTTATTATCGTAAGGAGGCACAAATGACCAAATTTTGTTATTGATAAATTCCTGTTTTTCGTTTTAATTGCATTTGCCTGGCGGCTGTATGCGCACTCAGCGTTCTAGAGCACTCTCCATATGATTTGTTATTATTAAATTTGCTAATTCAGAATTGTTTCTCTTTACAGCCTTTTTATTCACAAATATTCCGCTTGAAGTGACTGTAAGTGAAACTACATCTATTTGCAGAGTTCGAAATCTCCGGATTAGTTCGATTATGGTACTAGACATAATTTTTGCTTACAATTTCGAACATGCATCGTATATGATACGGTCTTGCTAACAGGTTGATCACGTCTCATTATTGGAGAAACTTCGTAACTCAAAGATTGTTAAGAACAGTATCAGCAATTTTAGAGTGCGTGGTCAGCAACCGTAGCCAGGAATAGTGATTCGCAGTTTACAAGCAACCCGGTCGTTTTCAGGCTAAACCCGACACTATTGATTGCCCTTTCTTTTTTTTTTTTTTTTTTTTTGATCAAGGCGAGAAATTACATTGCATATCAACAGTGTCAGTGATCTGGGGCCGGATGGCCAAACGCCTTGTAAAGTTACGGTAACGTACTCTGTACAGTTCCTTGAAGAAGTACCGATATTGCAGCTTAGATTTTGTCACTTTCTGATACTAAATCTTCACAAAGTTATAATCAAGATAGTTTGAACCTCCAAATGATGCAAACCTAAATAATAGACAGACTCAGATGTTGAAGCGAAGAGTAAAAATGTAAAACTTCAGCAGTTGCATGGTTGCATTCGTGCTAGCAGCTGTACAGTTACGGTGCTTGTAACTTTACAAGGCGTTTGAGCATCTGGCCCCTGATAAATAATCGTAACACATTAAAACTTATCTATTTTAGGTTTGATAAGGAACTTTTCGATCTTCTCTCGTAACGCTTGAACTCAAACAATGTTCCATGAAGTTCTTACCCTGCCTCATAAATATTTTCCCTATTACGTTTTATAGCCGGGTTTTGTCTAATGAAATTCCCAAGGCTGCCCTAACGTCTCCGACCTCTACTCTCTCGACAGATTCGTTCTTGACGTTTCTTAAGTACCACTAAATACATAATTGACTCACTTAGTTGGATAACTGTGAGCCAGGTCAATGGCGCCAGATTTATAGCACCTATAAGTTCAAATGCATCTGTTACTCATACAGTGCCTAGGCATAAGTATTTGCATAACTCTATTTTTATCTATTTTAAAATAATAGGGACTGCTTTAGGATAATTAACGAAGGTAATTTATATAACATATGTATAATGGAATATTTAAACAGAACAGCCAAATTTGCATTTATAAAAAGAAAATTTAGCACAAGCAGAAGTAATGAGGAACAAAAGTATTTGATATGACATTAGTACTTGGTGGCGTGACCTTTATTGGCAACAACATCATGGATACGCATGTTATAGCTGGAAATTAACTTTTCACATTCACTTGATGGTATTTTTTCCATTCTTTCATGCAGATAACCTTTAACTCAGTAAGGTTTTTGGGATACCGTTTGTGGACACCAGATTTAAAAAGACGCCACAAATTTTCTATTGGTTTAAGGTCCGGTGATTGGCTAGGCCATGGAAGAAAATGTATTTTCTCCGGTTGAAACCATTCTTTCGTTAAATTCGCAGTATGCTTGGGGTCGTTGTCTTGTTGGAAGGTCCACCTGCGCGTCCGTAGAATTTTTTGGCGCTGGGAAGCATCTGCTTCTCTAATATCTCCCTGTGCATGAAACTATTTATCTTGTCATCAATGATATGAAGATCCCCAACACCATGGGCAGTAAATCAACCCCACACCATGATGCTGCCCCCTCCATGCTTCACGGTGGGGATGGTGTTCTTGAGCCCTCAGTTCCTCCGGGTTAGATGGTGTATTCCTTCCCACAGAGATTAATTCGACACTCGGACTTGCATCGATTGATCATCTGATAATCACAAACCAATGCCAGGGCCTGACCATGGACCCCATGATACCTCGACTAAAATCTTCTCCTGGCAGCAGAACGACCTCAAACACAAAGTAAACGGTTATCGGCGATGCAAAAAATGCATTTATCAGCAAGAAATACAAATTCGTAGCTGTATACCAACTGTGGACGACGGTAATTGAAGCTTGTGACAGCAAAATAACCTAAAATTGGCCAAAATAAATTTGCAATTTACTGTTGGCACATGTTCACGCATCCGTGTTTCTTTCCAATAGATACATTCCTTGAGTCCCCCAAAAGTTTATATTTTGATGGAAGTCGATAAATTGATGGAACAAATTATATCGAGGCTGTATCAACTTACCATCTGCCTCATTTGCGAGGAGTGTACAGTTAAGGTATCGTGTGATCTATGGCCTGAGCTAATCAGCAGTGAATTGGTTGGTTTGAGCTCAGACATGCAGTTTGTGATCGAGTGTGGCCGTGCACCCTCTGTTAACTACTCAAATTTAGTGTGTATATAAGTTATTATTGAGTTTTGAATCAATTTTCAACAATCAATTAGTGTCAGGTACCTAGGCTAACGCGATAATTTTTAAATCTACGCTGCTATCTAAATCTGTGTTTGTATTTTTACTGAAGCATTGTAGCTCGTCACTTCGGTAGAGAGTGCTTGTGTTCTTCTCTGAGACAGTTATTGACTATTCATAGAGCCCGAAATGTTTCGGTTACCTGACAAGTCCTGGTAAGGGTTAACGGTTATTTCCTCTCACAGCTGACAGCCGTGTTCCTGTTCCTCGGGGTGGTGCTGGCGGTCACGTCCGCCATGCTCTTCCCCGACCCGGACCCCGCACCCAAGGCCTTGGCTCTACCTGACCCCGTGGCTCTAGCTGACCCGGAGCCCCACTACGGCTACGGCCACCATAGGCCCTACTACCCTCGTAGACGTCCCTGCGGCAGATACGGCTGCCGGTACTACGGATAAACTACGAACAATCTTATCACTACGGCTGACAATCGATAGTTATCGGAAGGCTAATGAGACAAATGCGGCAATTCGTGGAACTTTGATCAAATAAACAAAGAGTTGCTGCACTTGTCATATTTTCTCTCTAAGTCGAAAAGCGGAAACTCTCTCTGGTCTACTCCTCTCGCATTATTAATTCATTGTATACACCTACACTACGCGACAGCGTAAGCTAGTAACTAGTGTGCAACTAGAAGTCATAATCAGATACCCTGAACGGACTAACAATAGTTTTCAGCGATTTGAGAGCTATCAAGTATCTATTTATATTACTAATCTTATTAATTTCATTGTTACTATGTCCTTCTTCAACCTACAGCTCTATTAGCACTAGTACTTGTCTCTAGTGCAGTATATATAGTGGTGTACCCCTGCTTTGGTGAACTGCCACTGGCTGTGTTCCAACGCTTAATCGTACCACTCATCCAGGGTACATATAAAGCACAGCTACGCTTTTGCATTCGAGCGTACAACCCAAACAGATATCTCAGCTGCTAAAAAAAAATTCTCGAACAAGCATTTGGGGTGGCCAGCAGTGGGGTTAAGATAAAGCTGAATGTGTCTCACTCGTGTAACTACCGAGCATTTGAAGTATACCGAGTGCAAATTCTTTAGGGTACTATGTACTACTCCGGTTGAGTACTATGACAAGATATAGCACTGCTATACCGTGGTGTACCAGCAACTCACTGTATCACTGGTGTACTGTAGTGTACCAATGCTGTGAAGCAGCAAATCATCTTGTGCGCATAGCTATCGTGGGGGTACTTACCTTGGGGTAGGGGGCTGACATGTCTTGAACCTTCCGTTTCGGCTACATGGTTCATAGCACCCCGTTGCCAGCTGCAGCTGCACTATGACATATGTCTACCGCACGAACCAGTGCGTGCTGGTTTCCCAGGAACGGATGCATTCAAAGTTGAATTTACCTTTACCATCACGATAGTGTACTACATAGGGATCGAAACCTGCGGTATACAGGCACTATACGAGCCACTGCTTCTCTGCACTACTGATTTGCTGCACCTCCTCATACGGAAGTATCTATCACAAAATTCACTAAAGAAAAAATAGCAACAAGGCAACGCTTAATGTGAACTAAATTAACAGAAATACTGTTCCTTTCACTTAGTGGACACGTATTACAGCAGTGACTTGCTTTCACAAACCCAATCAATTTTTGTAAAATAAATATTTACTTTACCATTTAGAAAGAAAATTATCTTTATTTTTAGTTCTTTCTGCGGCATTAACTAACTTTTATATTACCAAAAATTCTTTGTATTACTTGTACACAATAAATCGTATTAAACTCCTTCTTGTATTTTTTTCATCTGAGAAATAACAAGAAAAAAACAACAACAATAATAATTGCACGTTCATAAATTGATTATTAAATAGCATCGCAACGATTGCAAAAAAAGTCATATCAATTTTGTTTTGGTGCCGAATCGATCGTGCCCATAAACGAGCAGGCGCAGCCCCACACAGAGAAATTCATAATAACCTCCAATTTTTTTCACACGAGGCACGACATACAAATTGAGAAACCCACATGGTTATACGGCCGGTACTTGAAGAACGAAATGCTTTCAACTTTAGCGTATATACGTGAATATTAAATGTAACGTTACTATATTTTTTTATTGAAAGGCAGACTTCCAGAAGCTAAAATGTTTAAAGTGAATATCCATTGTAATTCATTCAAATCTTGTTCGCCAAATGTTTAGGTGTTCTCAATAATTTCTGCCTACATTTTTTTCAAGAATATTCAATTTAACTCACTACTATTGCGTTCAAATTTGATTCTACTGGTAGCTCTGTCCAGCGTATTATTTGTTAATTAAATCTCATTATCTAAATGTTCATCGCACTGATTTCCCTACCAGCTTCATTTCCTAAATACCCGCTTCAGCTCATTGCAATCTATTCAAACGTAATTCATTAACTGCTCAGATCGGCTAACTATTTATAACATAGAGCTTATTCCACAAACACCCACGTTAAGGATAGTGTTGTCCCACAACTGGGACTAGAGTTAAACCTGTATAACGTAGATTTGCCGAACGTAGAAAACCTTATTAGTGTCGACTCCATGAACGCCCTACACCAAAGACGGATCACAGCGTCAACTGTAGCACCTATCTCCGAGTTTTTAGTTATCGGATGTTAACATTGTAAAGTCCTGCATCCGAGCTCATTATTATCAATCTCATATTAAGCGATACTATGCATGTACTCTGCCAATACATCGATTAAAGAAATTAAAATTTAACAGCCAGCAACGTGCAGGGCTTTGAAATAAAAGTTTTCTCATTAACCTTAGCCGAATAAGCATAAAATTGCAATTGGAAGCTAGGTGCATTATTACTAATGCAGGTCGTTCGTCACGAGACGAACTGCGCCAGTACCGTCTACCATTCTCCTAAAGTCAGGCTTAGTAGTAAAACGCAAGTCAATTGAGCAAGTGGTGCAGATATCTTGAGACAGGTAAAGTGTACGTGCCCGACCACCAAAGCTCACTCACCAAAACTTAGCGAAAACTCACTTCATTTTGAAAGAAGATATCATAAGGTAAGAAAGAAAATTAGGGTGCCAATATTTATTTATATTTTGAGGGTTCCAGATCTAAGATGGCGGCCAATTTGGCCGCTGTTTAGCAATAATTCAGTATCTTAGCTTGTACACAGGATATATTTAGAAGAAAGCATCTAAACATAGGTTTTTTTTTACGCTGGCAAAGCAGCGGAATCATCAAATTTAGGGTAAACTTGGGATTTATATGCCTAATTTCAAGATGACGTCCAAAAAAGCTACTGAATAAAACAAATTCTACTTATTTTGACACAGTAGTCGATAAAATGATATTCAGATAAATATTCAAAGACCATAGCTATTCGATTATTACCCGCAAACGAAGTAAGAGAGGCGATAATGTTTTCGTTGAAGATTTAACTATTTAATAGATATTTGTAAATATATATATGTTGGTTTACCCAAAAAGTGCTACGAGTTGAGCAGCCTTCACATTTTTTTTTTTTTCAGAGAATCTGAACTGGAACTAGCTGACCATAAAAAATGACGGCAATGAATTTTGTTGACTGTAACCAAAAAGAGCTAAGAGGAATTGAGTCATAATAATTTTTTTAGGCAGTCAGGTGGATAGTCTAGGATGCGAAAAGTAAGATGAATTTTTAGTTAGCTGGCATTGAAAAATGACTATGTTGATTCTCTAACTCCACCCAAAGAGAAGCAGGAATTGAGCAATATGTTAATGATATTTGTAGGGAGTGAGGTGCGTTGACTTAGATGTGAACCATGCCAAAAAATACCTCGGATTGGCTAGCCATCATAAATGACGCCGTTGAATTTGCTCCCCGCCGCGGGTGATGGACTTACGCCACGAGGCGTTCTAATACAAGAAATGTATTTGACACTTGGTACACATTAGATGAACAAGTCCCTACTGGTAGTTTTACCGTAAATGACAACTTGGAACGCATGTTTTCTGATGAGTTGCGGTAAAGGCGGTGGTTAATATTATCTTTTATATGTTGCTTAAAATTTCCACGGAAGTGCACTTGAAATGTCTTCTCTCGGGAATTTAGTAGCTTTAGTGACAGTGACAGGACCAGCTACCAGGGTTTCCTTGGCTTTTGTAGAGTGTACTTGTTATCACTCGCGAATTTAGAGAGAGGTGATAAAGTTTTCGTTGAAGATTCAAGTGTATACAGGGTGTTGTTTTTTGTGGGGACAAATTTCAACTATAGGCAGAAAAACTCAAAACAAATCGACTTTCATGATTGGTAAAATGCTCCAAACTACTTCGTTTTCAAGCTATTTTCACTTAAATAAATTTAAAACTTTGAGTAGGATACTACCTGCCCGCCAATGTTAGCACTAATGTTAATAGTTCAGCTCGCTTCTGACCCCACCAAAACAGAACATTTTTACAACAAAAATTGCAAGTAATTTTTGGTTAGGAAAAATATCTGCAGTTTTAAACTTAGCATTTGGCGTACTCACACTACTGTATGGCGGACACTACGTCATCAGAGTTTACATCAATGTCGTTCAAAAACCATGCAAGGGTTGCTGCCACCAGATTTTGGACCCCGTGTGCAATATTCAGAGTGGTTCATGCAGCAGCAAACAAGGGATCCCAACTTCTCCAAGCTGATTCTGTTCACAGATGAAGCGTATTTTACTCGCGATGGTGTTTTCAACGTTCACAATAATCATCATTGGGTTCAAGCTCAAAGATCCTCAGGTCATTCGCCCAGCTAACCATTAAAATCGATTCAGAATCAACTCGTTGCCTGGAATGTGGTCGGAAAACGTGCTGAAGTATCAAATTTAGCTCCAACACTGGCGCGCACGTAGTATCCTACTTAGAGCTTTAAATTTTTTCAAGTCACCATAACTGAAAAACTAAGGAGTTTTTGGCATTCCATTATTTGTTAAAATCGATTTATTATTTATTGAGTTTTTCTACCCATGGTTGAAATTTGTTAGCACAAAAAAACACTGTTTGTATGTTTTGTTGCTATATATATTTTTCTATCCATCCGAAAACACGCAAAGGGAGTTGAGCATTGCTCATAACTTTTTTGCAGAAATTCTGGTTGGCTGCCCTCGATGTGTTCCATGCCAAAAAAAAAAGCTAGCATTAGCTGGCCATTACGCCACAAGGCGTTCTGGTTTTGTTTTGTCTAGATGTCTTGTGCAGTGCACAACAAGGATATTGTCCCCGAATAAACATCGAATACCAGTTAATGTGATTAGTTGCTGTACTGAAAGCAAAGAAGGGTGAATCTCATAGTCTCTATAATCTCTTTGTTTTCTCGTCAGCTGACGAATGAAACAAAGGTCGAAGTACACGGTGTTTGACTTCTTGTAAGTTGACGAACAAAAAAAAAAAATAAATCACGTATTTTCTCATATGGATGCAGTGCCCAAAAAACTGGGCGCCGCACCCTAAGGTATTCATTTTTCACAACTAACAATTTTAAAACTAATACATCCTTAAAACTAATGCATGGGACAAAATTTGCTGTAGACTTGGGGATTTACCCACGTAGGTAGTTATTGTTCGCATGTTAGTAATGTTAATAGTAAGTCAGTGCACAGGTATGTTGTAACTATAAAAACAATTGGAGAAAAATAAAACGGAGCCTTTTACGACGTTTTGGCAGCATTTGCTTATCGCACGGGGTTCGATCTGCTGTTGCGCTAGATTATGCAAAATCACTCTCTAGTCAACATGGGTAAGAAAAGCGGTCTAACCAGTGAAGGAAAGATCAAAGTTACCTCGTTATTGGCTCTGGTAAGAAGACAGCACTCGAAGATTCCAAGGAATTACATCGTGATCACCGAACAATTAGGGCTTATGCAGTTGAAGGTTAGGTTAACCGGAAAACTCCGGATAGAGCCTCTACGAGGAAATTGAATGCTCGGAATATGCGACATTATTGAGGGTTTCTATGGCTAGACAATATCTTTCTACAAGTTAGGCGATGTTTGAAGACGCTAGAGCCCCAATACTAAGCAGAAAGACAAGATGTGAGGTTCTGCAGAAGCTAGGGAAAGTGAAAAAAACAATTAAACGACCACTTCTAACAAAAACTCATAAAGAGAATAGGATAAATGGGTTGAAGAAACATGAAAACTGATTTCTCCAATGTCATATTTGCTAACGAATGCAGAGCCACTCATGATGGTACAGATGGATGGGCATCTGGATGGGTCCCCCATGACCGACCTCAACAGACAGGGCTTAAGCGTTAACAAGGTGGTGGAGATATAATGTTTCGGGCCGGGATAGTACATGACACCCTTATTGGTCCATTTAAAGGGGCCGCAGGAGGTAAACTGAATGCAGAAAGGTACTGCCAGTTTCTTGAAGCCAAGTTGATTCCATGGCTTGATGAGCAGACTATCGCACGCAGATCCAAATTGGTATTTCAGCACGATCACGCTCTCTCACACCGAGCGCGGCACACTGCTAACTGGCATGCGGATGGAGTACTTAAATCAAAATATGACTTGGCCAGCGAATAGCCCCGAGTTAAATCCCATTGAGAACCTCTGCGCAATGATCAAAAGGAAGGTCTATGAAGGTGGTTGGCAGTTTTCGAGCAAAGTAAGCCTGTGGAATGCAGTAAAATTAGCTGCAGATTCTTCCCCACCATCTGAAATATCAAACCTGACAAAGTCTGTTGAGAATCGCCTTATAAAAATAATGAAAAATGGTGGTAATAATGTTCAAATTAACATGTATTTTTACCGCTACTGAACACTTATTTCAGTGTTCATTGAATTGTTTTGGTTATAATCTCTTAGTTTTCGACGTTTATTAAAAATATTCCTATTCACTTGTATTTATACCTATCCTCTTAATGACGTTTTCGTCAACTCGTTGCATAATCTGAGGTAATATTTAAAAATTCGTTTATATGCAAATTATATGATAAACTTGGCAAATGGCTAATTACTTATTTTACAAGTGCTGTTTATAATTGCAACATAGGCATACATTTAGTTAATATTGATATATAACAGTTAGACTCTTATCTTGAAGAACGTAAAAAAATGGTAATTGCAAAATCATAGGTAACATACTGCAATATACAATACATAGTATATGCGGACTGGCACCAATAGGTTAATAAATTAATCCATTTTGTTGCTTACCGAGTTCTTAGGGTCCCTGTAAGGTTGAAAAGAAAGCCGAAGTTTTTCTCGACCTCTGATGCGAGTATGAGAACAGTTTTCAATTTCAATCAAAGCGAGAAGAAAGTATCAAGGTCGTCACCTGCTGTTTAGGTGTTTAGTGTCGCTAAAGTAATTTATACTTTTATATTTTTAGAATATAATTTACGACGTGTCAAACCTTATTTAAAGCTGGCTTTTACATTACTTTTTTAAGTAATAGATACTAAAAAAAACACTGAAGCCCGACTTGCATCAATCGTAATGTCCAAATTATGCCGTTTTTGTATCATGTCAGCCATCTTGGATTTCAAGGTTTTAAAGTCAGAGAAAAAAATAGCATCTTTTTTTTCTGTTTATGTCATATTCTAACAGAATCAGGAGAATGTTTAAATTTACAAAAAAAAAATCGCTAACATTTTTTCATGACAAATGAGCCTACATTTTATAAGGTAAGTGGTATCGGTAGGTTGCAGGTTCGATCACAGGCTAGGCATTGAAAAATGTAGAAGGCAATTCATGTAAAACTTCTTGGGTATGCATGGGCAACATTTCGGTTTCCTACGAGATACCCAAACACATACTTTTTTGAAAAGTAGTGAGGTCTCTAATGGGTAAATGTATGAGCTCAACCCACTGGTGCCCCTTTTGGGTATACTTGAACAGGTGCTGGGTTTCCCATGTGGGATCCACTCAAAAACTTTAAAAAAAATTACCTAGCACCCATATGGGTATACCCACATGGACCCTACTGGGCTATGCGTGGATAACTGCTGGGGAAATAGTGCATCTACCTTCTGGGAACCCATACAGGTTGCACCCATTAGGGCTCATCCATGATGTGAGTGGGTTCGTACTGGGCTTTCCAGGAGGGATCCATTAAAAAAACTGTACAAGAAATATACGTGGAGCCTCATATGGGTGCCCCCCACATGGGTGCTATTGATATTTCCCACCTGGGATCCCACGTGGTTTCCAGCTCCACTGTTACTCCTATGTGTTGTGTGCACTACGCTTTACTTGAATTAAAAGAGCTAATTTGTGGAAGTTATGAGCAAAGTATTGCCGTTTTGGGACCTTTTTATTTTTCTTTATGACTGGGAATCTGCAAGCTTTATTTTAGAGGTTCCAAAGCCAGAGAACCTTCGGCTGTATTCAGGTCCAAAATTTTGACCCTAGTTTTGTCAACTTCAGCTCAAAATGCCTTACGTACATTAAAACCAATGAAGAAGTGCAGCCCTACGGCTCGGGCTGAGAGAAAAAATTGAATTACAGTATTTCATTTTTATAATACTGGAAAGGGCTGTAATTTCGCTGACACTAATAGCCTGCTATGAATGGGTCAGGACCACCAGCCGTAAAGATCGTAATAAATGGGTCAGGACCGCTGGCCGTAGAGATCGTAATAAATGGGTCAGGACCGCTGGCCGTAGAGATCGTAATAAATGGGTCAGGACCGCTGGCCGTAGAGATCGT
>LQNS02278094.1:26326222-26342429 GCA_001587735.2 Parhyale hawaiensis
TCCGCCGTTATCTGTCGAATTTAATTGTGTTGCCGTGACTGCGACTATAGCTACCTCCGCCAAGGAGGTTATTATTATTATTAAAACTTCACGCTTGAGCTCCCACGGACAGGTAACACAACTCAAATGAAGCACCTTGCAACACCGGTAAGCCCAAAGCGCTGCTAAAGGAAATCCACAAAAAAGCCATTAACAGCTTGCTTAAATGCCTGCAGGCCAATACCACCGAAAGTCCATGCCGGTAGCAAATCCCAACCCTAACCGACCGAACTGCCTAGCTCGACATCCAACATCTTCCAACGTGAAAGCGTGCGCGCTGAAAGCAGCACGTGTCTCTCCTAAAGACCTTGAGGTCAGGGAGAGAAGAATACAACCAATGCCTCTCATTGTTGTACACCTTATGAAACATACAGAACTCGGCTACCCTTCTCCTGTTCGACAGGATCACGAGATCATTATCAGGTCACTAGTGAGTGTCAGCAACTGAAGCCCAGACCGGTTAGCAATACTCCAACACAGGCAGCAAAACAGCATAAACATCTGCGGACAACCTCACTATCACCAAACACAGAATTCACCTCACGCAGGAGCCCAAGTTTAGTGGAAGCACGTGACACCTACCTCCTAATATGCGGCTCATAAGTAAACTTCTCATCAAATACAACAGTAAGAATCTCCTAAGAGCTAAAATCATCGACTTGGTCTTACTGGCATTCAGCATCATACTCCAGGCCGAGCACCATGCACTAATGCGTGACAAATCCCTTTCAGAGACTGGGCGACAGCATTACGCATGCGAGGAGCAGGTATCACTGTTATCAAAGTGGAATCGTCGGCATAGTTGACCATCGTGTTTTCAAGCGAAGAGAACATGTCACTAGTATACAGAACGAACAGCAGCCGGCCGAGCACACTACTCCGAGAGACGGCAGACACCACCGCGACGAAAGCACTCAAAACGCCGCCAACAGACACACTCTGAGTTCGATCAAAAACAAAATCGTGACAGAACACTGCCGACTACACCAAAAGACTCCAGCTTGTTTAATAGACCCCTGTGGTGAACCCTGCAAACGCCGCGCTAAAGTCCAACTGGACAAGGCGTGCCTCCGACCTACAATCCATCGCAAACTGTAAATGGTGTGACACTGACAAGAGAGCGTCACAACAACCCAAGCAAATTCTGTACGCAAGCTGACCAGAAGGCAGCAACGCCGTAACCTCAGCGAAACGACCAAGCTTACAAGCGATCAATTTCTCGAACACCTTTGACTAAATGGGCGTCAGTGTGATGGATCGATTGTTGGCAACATAGGACGGCACTGGACCCTTCGGAATGGGAATAATATTCCCAGTCCGCCCAAAACGAGGAGAATTTCCAAACCGTATCTGGCACCGGAAGATCACGGTTAGCTTGGGGGCAAGAACGTCAGCCAGCTGCTTATAAAACAAAGGAAACATGCCCAACGGGTCCACACCTCCATACGGATCAAGGCCCTCCAGCAGCACCGTGACTGGACCAGATCTGAACGCCAAAGAGGTCATGTAAAGTTTAGGGTGGCATCACTGAGAACACATCTCATCTCGGATATGTCTATTTGTTTGTTTTTCCATCTGTCATCAAGATAGCTCAAAAAGTTACGGTCAGACTTTGACGAAATTTACAGGAATTTTTAGGTATTCTACAGGAACAGATGATTAACTTTTGGTGAAGATCCGTCCAACCGTCAGTCTGCCTTATTATTCCCAATTTCATAACTCAAAAAGTTTTAAACGGATTTTTATGACATTCGCAAGAGTTGTTAGGTATATTACGAGGAGTAAATGACCGAATTTTTGAAGTGATCAGTTTGTTCGTTCGTTAGTCACTGTTTCTAGTTTTGTGCTTGCTAGCACAATAACTCAAAAAATTATTAATTGATTTTTATGAACTTTATAGGAGTCGTTATTAATATTAATAGACATAATTGATTAAATTTTGGAGCAGATCGGTTTGTTCGTTTGTATGTCTGAATCATGTTTTCATAATATTTGTTAGCAGCATAACTCAAAAAGTTATGAACGGATATTCACGGAAATTGCATAAACTGTTAATACTATCAAAGGGCACAAATGTTTAGATTTTCGAGTTGATGCAATGAAAATTAGGGTGTAAAGCTAAATTGAAATTTTCGTTACCGTTGCCTCACTTGGCGGAGGTATACGCTCTCAGAGTGCTTTAGTTTAATCTTAGACTACGCTTCACCAAACTACATGAGGTCTTTGGTTTGACATATTTCGCCAAACCGAAAAAAACGGAAACATATTGTCTTTCTGCAATTGGAACTCACTCAGATCTCTGCAAAATAATCGAAAGTTTACCACTGGCCACTACTATATACAGTGTAAAAATGTAACAGTTTGAAACTACCAATTTCTGGGATAGCTTAATAGTGGGCAAGATGAAGAGGTGGGCGCGGCATGACAACCGAAATAATCGAGTTAGCTCTATGCCGATAACACACAAAAAAGTTGTAATTAACACACGGTATCGATCATCGATGTAAATGAGTCTACTGTGAGTCGTAACTCGAACAACGTGCTTTAGGTTTAAACCAAGTTTGTTTATAATAGCGTTTAAGATGTTTGTTGCACTTTGAGAGAAGCGAAAACAAGAGAGAACCGCGCAATTTCTACGGGCCCTGCTAGTCTTGTAATATACACGTTGCTAGAGTAGCATAACGATCCAAATATGGGAAAATTCTTAGCTAGGTTACGGTGCAGAGCGAACTGTGCTGAAGGGCTTCGTTTTAAAGCTTTTTCTGAAGTAAATGGGCGATATTTAGTGAAATCACGGAAAATGACACAAAAAGGGCTTTCGGCGACATGAATCAATTATTGAAAAATTTTCTGAGTCTATTGCATTTTGTGCGAAAGCTATCGCTCCTAAAGTATAAAGAAGCCACGGGTCCCACTACTGAATTGAAATCATCAACTACAGCGATGAATAATGCAAATGCCAAAAGCGTGAAAGTCTAAATAGTGTTATCTTCAAACGATGAGGAGCAAATGTTAGCGAAGGCATGTAAATTTAAAAAAATGAAAAAAGTACCTTCGAAGAGTGAGATTGCTATTTTGTTTTTATGTTGTCTTTATGTCTATATCATGATACGCAAGGGTAAAAATTTTGCTGGCTAAACATCTGTGAGATCCACCGGTGATATCACAGCGTCTAAATACATATATCACGAAGAGCAGATGACCAAATTTTTGTAATGATCCGTTTGTTCGTTTGTTTGTCACTGTTTTTAGTATTATCCTTGTTAGCACAATTACTCAAAAATCAATAAATGGATTTTTATGAAATTGATATTAGTTATTTCTAATGTTAAAACACGTAAACGATTAAATTTTGGTGATGGCCGGTTGATCTGTTTGTGTGTTTGACCTATGTTTGCCATAATGTTTATTAGCAGCAAAACTGAAAAAGTTATGAACGGATCTTCATGAATATTACAGGAATTGTTAATACTATCAAAAGGCACAAATGATTAGATTTTGGTTTTGATACGAAGACAATCACATGGCTCCATATGCAATCTGTATTTTCCGTAACCGTTGCCTCGCGTGGCGGCGTTACGCGCTCTCAGAGTGCTCTCTAAATTGTTATGTTAGCAGTCGCATCAGGTAGATTTCACAAGCATCAGTATTCAAATTTTGGATGTCGCATTAAATTTTGAGTTAATTTGCATTCAGGTATATTTCTATATACATTTGTGCGCTTCGATCTCTTCCGTTAGCAGGTTGATGATGCAGCACTCGAATGTTTGGTATATACTTCGTACAAAGAACGCAATACGAATGTGTGAACAGGGTTAATCAGACATCCATTTCTTCGCGGATATGGTCGGGAAGCGTTGCCTAGCTACCAGATACTCCCTATCATAGCACCAGCTATAAAAGTTAGATAAAATAGCATAGATGAGAAAATCAATACAGAAGTCTTGATAATGAAATACAACGTTGTTTCTATCGTAAGAAAAAAATACAGCATGGTTTTCAACGAATTCACTATATATATATATAGTCTATACGTAAATGTATAGTCTAATCATGTAAATCGTGATTCGTCAAAACAAATTTATTATTCATTAGCTTATTCCTTGCTAATCCAAAATATTATCATCTGGGGTGCAGCCCCTATATGTTACATTCCTAAATTAGAAATTGTGCAAAATAATATACTAAGGCGAATACTTCGCGTTAAACGAGATCAAAATAATATACCGTTGATGAATCGTCGTGATATGTACCGCGATTTACAAATATTTCAAGATGTGTATAACTATTCGCTTCTTACGTTTTTCCAATAGCTTATTCATAACCATCCTCTTGTCTTTCAACAATATTAGGGATCACTCATACCCCATCAAAACTACGAGATGAGACGCTCCATTCTCAATCTTCCAAACGTGCGTGTTGATGTAGAGAAACGTTCTACTATCATCCAAACTGTATCACTTGTTAATCGAATTCCAACACACCTATTAGATCCTATATCTGATGATGCCTTTAAAAGCGATATAAAGATTATGTTATGCAATTGTACTAGTCTATAATTACTTATTACCCAAAAAAGGTCCACTACTTTTCTATGGGTTATGCAGATATATTACTGTACGTATATTGAACTCAGAAATTTTCATTATTGTAATGTTTGATCTGTGTGTAATAAACCTATCAAACCCATTACACCCGACGGTAACGAATTCATCAAACTGGAAACAAGGGCTTATTGTAGGAGCAATTATTGACACTGAGTTTAGCGAGCTACTAACGAGCAGGACTGAACTACGTTAACTCACGAGTAGGGATAGTGACGGACACCAGGCCCATTCTTTTTCAGCTGTGATGGCACCTGGAGCGATGGCAAACCGAGTTAATTTGTTGATTCCTGTCACTTGCTTAACCCTTTTCACTGTCATTTGACGAATGTGTAACAGAGCTTTTCAGGGAATTCCAGTGGATGTACAATTACATTATGAAATACCGATGGGACAATATATCCCAGAACCTATAGAAAAGCTTATGAACGTGAGAAAATTTCAACTATTTTTCTTCAAGTATTCCTGGAACAAAAGTATCTGCAACCGTGACTTCATCTTAGTGGGAAAGTCATTTTGTTGCTTTAATTGCAAATTAATAAGAAATTTAAAAGCAAAGATGATAGTTAGAAATGATATCATTTTAAGGCATTTCGGAGACCTACTCCATCATCAGTTTGGAAAAAAACAAACTCAGAAGTAAAAACTTTTGCGTCATTCAAACTATACAAAACAGGGTTGATAAAGTTGACTAAAAAATTAATCTGTTGACTAGTTTTTTTAGGGACAAGTTGACTAAAAAAATATCTATTGACTAGTTTCAAGGGATAGGAACTGTTGTTGCTATTGAGGTCGGGTTTGAGTTTGTGGATACAAAGGTATTCTAAAATTCTTAATTCTACATCACTGTTGGCAGTCTTAAAAACACTAAAACTATCTAAGAATACAAGTGCACCGCACTGTTCAGCATGCTGGCGGACTGATGAATGAGGCGGATTGCCCAATATATTTCCCGTACGGAAGCTCTTCCCACCGTGCTCAGCGACGCTGGCGAATAGGCAACGTGACGTCATTCCGACGAACGCAGATGGGCACTGCCCACAACTGAATTTATATACCAGAGACGACTGTAGCCGTGCGGGAAGAGCACCCTTGTACCGGAAAAATGTTGAAATTTTGAAATTATTAACGAGTATTGGACATAGTTTAACAGTATTAAAATATTCAGTAAAAAATTATACAAGCTCTTTTCTTAATGAAAAGAGCTTCTATTACTTTTTACTCAATATTTTAATACTGTTAAACTATGTCCTATACTCGTTAATAATTTCAAAATTTCAACATTTTTCCGGTACAAGGATGCTCTTCCCCCACGGCTACAGGCGTCTCTGGTATATAAATTCAGTTGTGGGCGGTGCCCATCTGTATACGTCGGAATGACGTCACGTTGCCTATTCGCCAGAGTCGCTGAGCACGGTGGGAGGAGCTTCCGCACGGGAAACATATTGAGCAAACCTTCTCATTCATCAGTCTGTCAGCATGCTGAACAGTGTGGTGCACGTGTATTCTTACTTTAGTGTTTTAAAGACTGCCAACAGTGATGTAGAATTAAGAATTTTAGAAGCCCTTTATATCCAGAAACTCAAACCCGACCTCAATAGCAACAACAGTTCCTATCCCTTGAAACTAGTCAATAGATATTTTTTTAGTCAACTTGTCCCTAAAAAACTAGTCAATACATCGTTTTTTTAGCCAACTTTATCAACCCTGGTTTATATAATTTCAATGACACAAAAGTATTTACTTCTGGCTTTGTATTTTTCATAACTGATGAAGGTGCAGGTCTCCGAAACGTTTTAAAATCATATCATTTGTAACTATCGTTTTTGCTTTTAAATTTCTTATTCATCTTAACGTGTTTGAACATCGTAACAAAATGTACGTTATTGCAAGCTAAAACTCACTCGAAATTAAGAAAGATATTCCAAACTGTGCAGTTGGCACTCGCCGTAAAAGAATTTTTGCAATGGCAGCATAATTAGATTTAAGCAATCTTTCACCGTTGAAATCTGGCCAAGCCGAAGTTGTGCCCTTAGCGACAGAATCGGATGACTAATTTGGAGAAACGTTCCCGTGTTTCGACTATCGGCTGCAGCAGGCTTTGCGCATACGTGTGGCTGGAAGTGTCATATGAAAATTCTAGAAATATTAGTAAGTCCAAGTTTATCAAGTATAGCTCTAACATTTGTTTTGAAAGAGCTTATCTTATAAAAAGATTACCAAAAGAACGTTTTTGCTAGTTTAAGCTTCAGATATTTCAGTCATCCTAAGCTCTGCCTTTGTAATGTAAAACAGTTTTGACGTAGTCGTGCCAATTTTCTTTTGAGTTGATATAAACAAAGACGTAATTTTGGGGGCTAGTTGCTAGACAAGCATCAACTGCCTAAACGTCTTTAAAAAATGAATGTTGTCAGGAGTTACTGCGAAAACCTAGAAAGGAAAACTGAATTACTCATAATTACTAGATAGTGCTTTCTAAACAGTTGAAAAGAGAAATAGAAAGATTGTTAAGAATCAGGTAACCTTGAGACCCTGACCCTGAAAGCTTGTTTCCATGGCCAAATACAAACTAGAAAGAAACAGCCTCACCTGATCAACACACCGATGCACAGAATTTAACACGAAGTATTGTACTCACACGAAACAAGAGTTTGTCATGTTGCGGGGGGGGGGGGAAGGAATGTTTCGAGCACATACGTCGGTGACAGCGGAAAATGAGTCTACTGTTTTGCAAGCCAAAGCCTACTTTTTTAGCAACTCTGAATCTTTAGGCAACGAAAAATTTTTACTAAATTCTGTTGCCCTTATTCCGAACAGCCAAAAAATGAACACCAGCCCATTGTAATTTAAGCCCAATGCAGACAAAAAGCAAAAATTACCATGAGTGGCATTTCGAGAACACATGCTCCACCAGACTCTGCGAAAAAAAAAAATTAGCCGAGGAGTAAATTCAGCAGGATGGATCTAGGCTAATCTTTTTCGTCGTATGCAAGCAATTTAAAGCAACTTTCCAGACCACTTTTCTCCGTTATGTAGTCACTACTACGGCATGTAAGGCCTGCATTCTTCTCAAAGCTTTACTCTTAATGGTTGCAATTCCATCTGCAACGGGAAAAGTATGAAATGAATTTGTATTTAGGTCACAACGATGGTAGCCAGCAGAAATGTACTTTTCGAAGCTTCATTTATAAGCTTCAAGATCGTACAAAACAGTCGCTGAGTACCAAGGAGCTTCTATGGAGAGGAGGGAGTCAGGAGCCTCGTCCATGAAGCTCAAGAGTCGCTTATGGCTGTCAGCCAGTCGCGTATGCACCAATCGTCTATCAGTAACTCGGTTTGTCTGCTGCTCCCCCGTGAAACTCACTGCTCCCCCATGAATTCCACCAATGATATTCATAAACGCGTCTCACAGCTGGTTGACTCGCTGGAGAATCTGTATGTAAATGGGCCACAGGCTCCTCTCCTCTATTGAAGCCCCTTGCTGAGTACAATGTACTGCATAAAGAATAAAAATTGGTGGTTATATATAAACGAGTGATAGAATTTATAAAGTCTATATTTTACTGAGGGCCAAGCCGTCAAAAATGACGACAAAAATTTTGTGATTGAGTTTTTTATTGCTCCGGTTCCCAGTATTGGTTTTGCTGCATTATAGGTCTCATCCCTTCAGGCCTGATCTTCCATTAGTGAAACGCAAGCTGTACAACCATGATTTTCGCGATAGTAAAATATCCCCCCTGCAAGATAAGGCGTAAATATCAGCTTGGAATTGATCAAGCGTTAAGCTTCACTAAGAAAAATATAGTTCAGTCAAAATAATTACCAAAAATGCCCAGGGCTCACCGTATTGTGGATACCAACTGATTGTTGAACCTCCAGCGTGGAACTTCGACTGCGATGTAAATTCAAAATAAAAAGGGGTCTGCTCAGCGTGAAGATTTAACTACTACGATCAAGAAGCTTCTATAGAGAAGGAGGGAGCCAGTACCCTAGCCCGTTGAAGCTCAAGAGTCTTTTATGGCTGTCAGCCAGTTGTCGTATGCGCCAATCGCATATCAGCAAAGAGTCTCTTATGGCTGTAGCCAGTCGCGTAAGCACCAATCGCATATCAGTAACTCGGTTCGTCAGCTACTCTCCCGTAAAACTCAGTGCTCCCCCGTCTTTTCCACCAATGAGTGTCTCACAGCCATAAGAGATCTGGTTGACTTGCTGGCAAGTCCGTAACTGGGCCACAAGGCTCCCTCCTTCTGTATAGGAGCTCCTTGTTCAGCAACGAAAGTGGAGATCCAGAGGCTGGGGATTCAGAACCCGGGATTCAGAGGCCAGAGACCGGAGATCCAGAGACCGGAGATCCAGAGACCGGAGATCCAAAGACTGGAGATCCAGAAAACGGAGATTCAGAGACTGGAGATCCAGAGGCCGGAGATCCAGACACCGGACATGCAGAGACCATAGATCCAGAAAACGGAGATCCAGAGACCGGAGATCCAGAGACCGGAGATCCAGAGGCCGGAGATCCAGAGGCCGGAGATCCAGAGACCAGAGATCCAAAGACCGGAGATCCAAAGACCGGAGATCCAGAGACCGGAGATCCAGAGACCGGATATCCAGAGACCGGAGATCCAGAGACCAGAAATCCAGAGACCGGAGATCCAGAGACTGGAGATCCAGAGACCGGAGATCCAGAAAACGGAGATCCAGAGACCGGAGATCCAGGGACCGGAGATCCAGAGACCGGAGATCCAGAGACCGAAGATCCAGAGAGCTATATTTGTCACCAGTATCCCAAGCGCTGAAATTGTATTGTATCTCAACTTGTTTTTCAGTACATGAATTTTCTCCTATTAAACTCTTAACTGCGTGACGGAGAGACGGACTGATATTGGAGCAAGAGAGGGTGCAAGCAAGTGACCAACAGCTGTGTTATATTATATAGTGGATATTTCTGAGCAACTTGCACTTATATAGACTGCAACACTGAGCACCGTAAGCTTGTGCATTAACATGTTGCGGTGAGCGGGATTTACCCACATAATTTTCCCGTTGAAACATGCCAAAATGTCGCTCGTCTGCCCACGGGCTTACGGAGATGATCGTAAAAATGAATTGGAACTACTTCGACATTCTCACAACACCGACGTTCTTCACAAACTTTTGCTTCACCTGACGTCATCCAAAGCCATCTCATTACAGTCAAGCGATGAGTTAACCTGTTACGTTATTCAACGATCGTGACATGTTCGGCACATGTTATGTTTACGCTTAGTCAGCTGTTGCGTCACAATTAGCGCCGATTTACCAGTAGTAGCGCCACTTTGCCAGTAGTAGCGCCACTTTGCCAGTAGTAGCGCCACTTTGCCAGTAGAAGCGCCACTTTGCCAGTAGTAGCGCCACTTTGCCAGTAGTAGCGCCACTTTGCTAGTAGTAGCGCCACTTTGTCAGTAGTAGCGCCACTTTGACAGTAGAAGCGTCACTTTGACAGTAGTAGCGCCACTTTGACAGTAGTAGCGCCACTTTACCAGTAGTAGCGCCACTTTGACAGTAGTAGCGCCACTTTGCCAGTAGAAGCGCCACTTTGACAGTAGTAGCGCCACTTTGCCAGTAGTAGCGCCACTTTGCCAGTAGTAGCGCCGCTTTGCCAGTATACAGTAGCCCAGACACTGCTTGCGGGTGAGGTGTGTTTTCTAGCTCATATTCACTGATTCAGATTAAATCAGGGTGTAAAGGCTCTCCACGCTGATTTCACTGATGAACAATTATGATGCATTCTCCGTTGATGCGTTTTTTTTATGTACGTTCAAAACGTTTAGTTTCAAAAATCAAATATAATTTGTACTCTTGAATTAGGAGTATATTTATGGAACACCTGGAGCTAACATTTTTTATAACCTAAATGAAAAAATTGCCTAATGAAGACGACTAACCAGCAAGAAGTTTCCATTTTTTTTTTTTTTTTTAAATTAGGACATTTTACTTTTCGCAGCTCATCGCTGTTATTATTTTCTGAAGAATGCTACTCTGTCGTTTGGCATGATGCAATCTTACTAAATTACCGATGACGAGCATCTAAAGAACTCGTGTTAATTAGCAGGCATCGATCCGATTTTTAAAAAAAGCTGATGTTTACAGCCTGCCATTATAAACGTGAAGTATTTTCACATGTTTGTTCAGTTCTTCAGGTGCATAAAGAATTGCGTACAGTCCAGTCGCCTTCAAAATACTTCGCCCATTAAGCTAGCGGATTTCCTAAGAACACGAAAAAAATACCTCAGGCTCGAGGTATTCCTTTGTGCTGTTTTCCCTTACGCCTCAAGTTTTCAATAGATTTTGTTTTGAGCAAATATCTGGGAGCTTCTGGTCCCCAACATGGCCGCGGGGCAGCTCGAAGCGCTGCCGCAACTTTGCCAGTCTCGGAACAGATATGTGGCCGGCTCTCATTCAGGGAATTATGTACCCACAATATACGAGAAAAGTTGGGACTTTTCCCGAACAAATTGAGTTCGTTTCATTCGTGTTATGGAAGAGTCAATTTGTGTTCACAAGGAATGGCTGTAGCTAGATTCGGCGCAGCTTTTAGACGGGGCAGAGCTTAGACGGAGATTCATATTTAAATAATCGCCATTCTTTTGTGCTTGCGAAGCGTTGCACGCGCAGACTTTACTCCTGAGAAAGAGTTACTGCATACATCGGAAAATTTCATAAATTATAAATGTAAGATTTGTAGACCACTCATGGCTTCGTGAAATTTTTTTGGAAGGCCTGCACGTAAGTCAGTTCGGGGTAAATGTGACTGAGCGAAAATTGCACTTTCCATCTGCCAAGGATAAAACATTAATTTTATTGTTATCCCTGGTATTCATTAAAAATTAAGGAGAACAGATTAAACTGTCGTTGTTACCGCCTAATGATCAACTTCGCGGCCATTTGGTCAAGCAGCTGCGAACTTTGTACAAATAAGGCCGGCTGCACACTAACAACTTTCGTTGCCGCTAGGAGCTTAGAGGCAACTCAACTTATCCGTGTACGTAGCTACGGCACGGCTTCAGCTTGCACAAAATTTAGCTGCTTCAAAAANCGCTACTGCAATTTCTACACCCTTGCGAGTGGCAATGTTGAACTTTCAACGATCGCTCTTAATTATGAGCGGTTGGTGTTCACAACGATTGGTATTTTAAGAATTACAGCACGATGTTCATAGACGTCATGCTGAAGTCACGGCCCCACGGCTGCGCAATAGGATAAGCTAAGTTGCGTCTAGGCTGCAAGCGACAACGAAAGTTGTTAGTGTGCAGCCGGCCTAAGTTGAACTTGTTTCTGTTGTTTTGTTCATTACCTCCGCCAAAGAGGTTACGTTTTCGTCGGTTTTATCGGTCTATCACCAAGATAACTCAGAAAGTTATGGACGGATTTTAACGAAAAGACAGGGATTATTAGGTATGTTAGGAGGAACAGATAATCAGCTTTTGGTGAAGATCCGTCCATCCGTTTGTTTGTTTGTCTGCCTCATTTTTCTCAATGCCATTACTCAAAAAGTTATGGGCAGATGTTCCTGAAATTCATATGAGTTGCTAGGTATATCATAAACAGTATATGACCAAATTTTTATGATGATCCGTTTGTTCGTTCGTTTTTTGTCACTGTTTTAATTTTATGTTTGTTAGCACAATAACTCAAAAAACAATGAATGAATCCTTATGAAATTTATAGGGGTTGTTAGTAATATTAAAAGACATAAATGATTAAATCTTTATGCAGATCATTTCATTCGTTTATATGTTTGACTCACGTTTGTCATAAGATTTGTTAGCTGCATAACTCAAAAAGTTATGAACGGATCTTCAAGAAAATTGCACAAGCTGTTATTACTATCAAAAGGCACAAATGATTAGGTTTTGGAGTTGATACAAAGAAAATCATGGCTTCAAAGCCAATATGAATATTTTGCTACCGTAGCCTCACTTGGCGGTGGTATTTATGCGCTCTCAGAGTGCTCTAGTTTTCTGTTAAGTTTCGTTTTGTAGCGCACATGTACGTGAATGCAGCTACCCCTGGATGAAAGAAAGTTCATGAGCCATAATATTTAGAGTTAATGCAATAAGACCCAAAATCCTTGCTAGTAGGCATAATAAAATAATGCTAATCCTAAACGAAAAATAAATATTAGTTGTTCCTTTACTACCCAGACGACTAGTCGGTCACATTTTCACCCAAAAATTTACCTCTAATCACTGCAGCCGCCATTAGTTTTGACACTGAACAAATTTTAACTTAAGCATACATAATAGATCTGCACTATTTCTTGATCTTTAATGTTTTGATATGGACGGTATAATGAGGTTTGGCTGTCGGCCTCCTAAATCAACAAAAGCACTCACAGTAACGAACTACGAGCCCTAAAAAAAACAAAACCTAGGACCACAACGGTTATTAGTTCATGAGAATCAGCCAATTTGAATATATCGTGTTTTGATGATTTACAGGCATGAAACTTGTTTTACTCTTCATACTCAAAGCCTTTCGCAATTTCAGTGTACGAAGGTCAAGCAAACAACAGTGAGTCGATGTACGCGCACGTCCTAGCCATAAATGTGCACGAATTTTTCAACTCTGTATATAGCAACCAGACGAAGCAAACAAAACAACAAACATCGAAACTCACATCGGTAACGTTCCCCAGCTGCCCAAGGCATGCACTACACTCTTAAAACGTCAATTCTTGCATCGGTGGTGGCATTTCCAAGCTTCAAAAGTCATGCATTCCTCATGTGTCGAGAAATGGTACAAATCTCCTGTCGACGAGGTTTCCCAATTCTCGACAGCGAGTATCACGCTGTTAAAAAGGAATTAAATCTCGCTTCTAGATTCAGCAGGTATATCAGCGTGCTCATCAAACCTCACGGTGGTGACATTTCATAGTTAAGTGCAGTAGTACTGATCTTCTCATGCAGCCACCGCTGCCACTAAAGTGATCCGCGCTGTGAGATTCTCAGATATATTTTAGCTGCAAAGGCATCCTTCACACGTTCACGTCTATTTATTTATTTTTATTACTATTATTTTTTTAAGGGGAAAACACTTGTCAAAGGGCGTATTCGATTGGGATATAAAGTCAAGTTGCTTATCTTAAATCGAGCGCAAAGTTAACTCAGACCTTTTTTTTACACTTTGACTTGAGTTTAAGGCCTTAGCGGAACCGGCTTTGGCCGAAAACTCAAGTCTCCTCCGGAGGTGATTCAACTTTTTAAGCGGAATGCACGTGAGTGTAGCCTAATGTAAACAATTGTGACATGGAAGCAAACTTTTTTCCATTCGGTGAATTATTATGCAAACAAAAGGAAGGATTTTTGCAATTTCACCCCCCAGAAACAATGATATTTGAAAAAGATTTGACTCCGTTTTCTTTGAGAGCAAAGAAGAAAACCTATTTCAGGGTATAACTTAAGTATATTGCGGTGAAATCATAGAATTATGCTATGGATTGGTGAAATGATAAAAACATGTCGATCACTCGCATGGACCAGCGTAGTAATCTGTTTATATAGTGCCATTGCTGTCGCGTCCGATGCATCCCAAGTAAGCTACAAAAACTTAGCTGAGCCAGCTTCATACTTGTAACACTATCGTATGGAACGACATGTTGCAGCTTGCGAGGAAAAAAATCCTTACGATTTACTTCCAAAGATGCTTAACTTTTAAATGTTAGGAACGTAGCACAGATTTTGCTAGTGACGTCACAGCTTAGGTTGATAATTTACAGCTTAACTTTTGAAATTCGTTCAATTGGGACACACTTAAATCGGTCCTAAAAGTCAAGTCAAGTACACTTAAATATTCGACAGCGATGTCCCAATCAAAAACGTCCTGAGTCTCTAAGTGCACAGAACCTCATTGCTAAAATACAATTTCGCATCAGTGAAGTTTCCCTGCCAGGGAAACATGCTTTACGCTCACAGAAAATTTCACACTCCACGTAGGAGTTGTTAACCTCTCGCTGAAAGAGTCCGATGTCCACACCCTCCGCTTCAGCTTGCGTCCAACTTAACACTCTGCCTCCCAGTTATCTGAATGAGTGGAGCAGCTGCATAATGCGGCTTAGGATATTGCGACGCAACTCCCAGCTCCTGACTGTAATGAGGAACTGGAGGAAATGATCGTGACGCAGCTCAGGCAGAAAGACGATCTGTCTCTCGACTCTGGAGGAATGGCTTCTGCGCCATTCGTTCTAGAAAGCATCGCTGCGACTGCTGAGGAAGCGTGAACATCCATCACACCTCCAGGCTTTTGGCTTCCAATTGCAGTTCATTCGTCTTAAGCACGGGATAAATTCTTCTGCCTCGCGGTTCCATCACATGAGCAGCATGTGGCTGGAGTTGGGAAAGAGGAGGACGTACTTCCAAATGAAGCTTATTCGTCATAAACGCGGGTTAAATTTTTGGGGTTCATGGTTCTATAGTGCGACTATTATGCGGCTGGATTTGGGAGGGATATGAATATACTGCGGTGCACTGGTAAAAGTGTTGTTCCAAAGCAGCACGCTGTCCCGTGCACCGACGGGAAATAACTGGCTTGGCGTGCTCCAGCTTTACGGCAACCGCATGGCTTTCCGCCTGTGCTAGTCGAGATGTGCTGCTTTTTGGGGGGGGGGGATAACACTTTTTTCAGTGCACTGAGCCTTATCGCTAAAGTTAGCGTTCATGGGAAATGGTAAACTGGAAGTTTATGCAATTCAGCAGTGGAGTCATTCTTTGTGAAGGAACTTCATGAGTTTTCTTCGGTATGTACGAGGAAAAGCATGAGACGAAATTGCCAGAGATGCCTTATCATATACGAAGTTCGCATACAGAGAAGTCGTGCAGGGGAAGGACTGAAGTTCGTATGAACTGCATTGATATGGCTCGATAAAGTTGAATTTAAGGTTTGTAGCTTTCTTTAGAATCAATACAAACATTCTAGGGGAAGACTCGGACTACCGATTAATGAGAAAGTCTCAAACTTCTCTGCGCAGATAAACACACAAGTGATTAAGAATATCAAAATACGAAATACAACATTGTTTAATCACAGACTTGTAAAAATTCAGCTCGCCAGTAGCGATTCAAATAGACCTCAAAATGAGGCACGAATAAACACAACACCAGTCTTCGTGACCTAAACGTATACAATAAAGGGATAAGTTGGGACGGACTAAATGTTGAGCTACAGCCTGTGAGCTAGGAAGCACTTTTAAATCATCAAAGCTATTACAGTAGTAAAATAAATGCAAAAAGAAGCTAGACGATACTGGCACAACCGTATGATGATGAAAATCAAGACAAAGAAAACCATGCCATCGAGAATGTAAAAGCAATAGCAACTACTTTTTTTTTTTGCTAATGCCTCCCACCACTCATTGGTCACAATGAAGGATCTATTGTCGACGATGATTACAAAATGAGCGAAGTACTAACCCAGGCAAAAATAATCGCTGTAACATTGTCGTAGGACCGCCGAAAGGAGTCACGCTAGTCGAAATGAGTTGTAAATTGCCGAAATGAACTGTAGAATTGCCGCAAAATAAACAATTG
>LQNS02278094.1:26357702-26371241 GCA_001587735.2 Parhyale hawaiensis
AGGAGCTTGTATAGAGAAGGAGGGAGCCAGTAGCCTAGCCCATTGAAGCTCAGGAGTCTCTTATGGCTGTCAGCCAGTTGTCGTATGCACCAATCGCATATCAGTAAAGAGTCTCTTATGGCTGCAGCCAGTCGCGTAAGCACCAATCGTATCTCAGTAACTCGGTTCGTTTGCTGCTCCCCCGTGAAACTCAGTGCTTCCCCGTCTTTTCCACCAATGAACGTCTCACAGCTATAAGAAATCTGGTTGACTCGCTGGCAAGTCTGTAACTGGGCCACAAGGCTCCCTCCTTCTCTATTGAAGCTCCTTGCTCTTAAACGACGTTATAGATTGTATGGTGGACTTTTAAAACTTCCCAGATGCGTACCTCCACCATTCACGCTTGACATCCTTCCTATTTTAATTAAAGTGAAGAATCAGAGTGCAGACAAGCAACCAAGTAAATAAATAAAGTTCACTGACTTTTAGAATAATACTACACTGCCCGTGACCCGTTGGGTCGACATTGCGATCGTCTTCGCTTTCGCAAAAAAAAAAGCAGATGTTATTTAGCTGGGCATAGTCCACCCGCTATTCGGCCGTCTTCTTCTGCCCGTCAGGGGGCGGCCCGTTCGGTTCACTATCGACAGATTCTTTGCTTCTCTAACGAATATTCAACACCCAGGTTGTGCGCAAAGTCAAGTTATTATTATGTGTTACGTATTTCAGTTTTCAAACAAGACAAGAATGCCACTACCCCCAATACCTCAAATTTCTTCCCTTATAAAAGTAAAGAAACTGTGTGCAAACAAGACACAAATAAATAAGACACAAATAAATAAACAAGCAAGATCGGTACACAGACTTTTAGTAAAATACTAGAGGACCCGTGACCGGTTGGGTCGTTATCACGATCGTAAACTCAACCGCTATTCGGCCGTCCTCCTCTGTCCGTCAAGCAGCGGCCCGTTCGGTTCACTACCAACAGATTCTTTGCTTCTCTAACGAATATTCAACACCCACGTTGTAAGCAAAGTAAAATTATTATGTGTTACGTATTTCAGTTATATTGCCCATAGAACCGCTGAATTAATCATGCCCGTTCTTGACGCCCAGCTCAGTTCAAGTTCCGTATCACAGATACAATCGAATTATAGAGCTAATCTATGGAAAGAATGCGTTGCCCCCCTAATACCTCGAATTTCTTCTTGTCTAAAAGTGACGAAACTGTGTGCACACAAGACACAAATAAATAAACAAGTAAACATACAAGCAAGGTTCACGGAGTTTTAGTATAATATAGACAGTGTGTTAGTGTAGCAGGTAAACATTACCCCTCCCTCTCCCCTATTTTATGCAGCTTCTTTATATAGGTTCTTAATTTTTACTTCCAAGTAGTATGATATGAACTCTAAAACTGATTTTTAAGCAAGAGTACTGTCTAACTTTCTAACCTAAATAACAAAACTGCATAAAATAAGGGGCGGGGACCTTTATTGAAATATTCCTTTCTGAATGTTACTGATAAGAATGAGTACTTCAAGGTGCTGCGCCGGTAAACTGTTGGGCACTGCTATCCATACAAGAACATACATCATTTTTCTTTCTTTCTTGTGCTATGCCAGCTTCACTGTCTTAAACTTAACCTCATTTATAAGCTATACGACTGATGTATATTCTGTACTGCTTTCCCTGTGTACTAAGCTTATTATTAGCAATACTACCTTTCCGCAATTGGCCACCCTAGGACGCTGTCGGATCGCAGGTAGCAATTTTCTCCAACTTCACCACCCCATTTCGTTGAGAAATATATTTACCCCCATGCCTATATCGACAGGCTTCTGGAATAAAATATTCTGTGACCACATTCTGCGCCCTCTGTTTCAGACTGTTCAGCTCTCTCTTAACCATTCTTCAGTATATTCCTCACTTATGACCGCTCTTGTATCTCCCGCACCTCGACGGTTATCTCAAACAATGGGCTGTAAAGCACACCGAACACCAGTTCAAGCTGCCCATTACAGTATGTATATGCGACAGTGAGTAGCCACCGGCAGAGGGCGCTCCGCCGCACCCTCTCTTCAACACTTTAAGCATGACACTTGCATGCAAATATGAACGGGGCACAGCATCTTCCAAGGCTCTCTCTTCGGCGTCGCAGGCCACTTCAGAGAACAACGGTACTTTGCGAGTAGAAGTACGGCTTCCGCTAAACTATTTTTTTTTTCTTACTAATCCCAAAGAAACTGTTTTCGTGGAAGAATTCAGTATATTTGTGTATTTATATTTCTGTGTCTATCCACCCAAAAAGTGGTATAAGGAGTTGAGCAATGCTCATAATTTTTGCATAAAATCTGGAAGGTTGCCCTCGATGCGACTTATGCCAAAAAACTAGGATTAGTTGGCCATCACAAATGACGGCGATGAAATTTGCTCCCACCGCGGGTGATGGTCTCACGCCACAGGGCGTTCTAGATTCCTTGCTTTCTCTGCTTGTGGTCACATCTGTAACTTAAATAGATTAGGCTATGAGCATTACATTAAATTTTGAGCGTGGGCTGTCTTAGGTTTGTCCAAGTTAGGTCAAACTAGTTTTAGCACGGTTACGTTAGCTTAAATTTTTAACTAGGCTCTTTATTCTTGGAAATCCGTCAAGAAAGAAGAATGTTATTATCAGATGCGATCATCAAACAGTAAAGATCCCTTCTTACCAGTCGTAGCTACTAACCACTCATCTATAAAATATTTCAAGTTCATGTGTAATCAACAATGGGCAAAACATCTGTAGTCGCTGTTCAAATGCTGTCATTTCTTGAGGGAGGGAATGAATCGATGACCTAGTTTCGAGAGAAGTTGATGTTGCATTCAGAGATATCGTCAGTATTTAGTTCACTAGGAAGCTCTTTGCTTGCCTACTAAGAGCTGATTCTTGTTGGATTTTTTTCACATTTGTGTAGAAAATATTTTGCTCCGGTTCTCCTCGAGCATCTTTGTACTAATTCCAATGAAAAACTGGATAGACGTTGGCAAATACTTTGGGCCGGCTCCTGGCGATGTTGGAGGAGAGTTCACCGCTTTGAAATAAAAGTAGTATATGTACTACCTCAAGTAAATACATACGTCTTTTGTTAGGATATTATAGGTAAGGTTAGAATAGCTTAGAGCAGTTAAGGACAGGTTAGCCTAGGTTAAGATAGCTTCAATTCAGCTAGAATAGGTACTCAACCTTTACTTATAGGCACACATAATATACTTGAATTTCAGATGGGCACCAAAGCATGTTTTCCTTTCGGCAGTGCCAGAGGAGGGTGGAGGCTGTTACCCGCAGCCTCCAGCGGCCCCAGAGGAGGGTGGAGGCTATCACCTGCAGCCGCCACTAGCGGCCCAGTCACAGGAGTAGAGAAGGCTTGAGGTACAGGGCCTCCGGTCATTTTACCTCCGACACGGAGGTTATATTTTCGTCGAGTTTGTTGCTTTGTCTGTCACAAAGATAGCGTAAGAAGTCATGGACGAATCTTTACGAAATTTACAGGGATTGTTAGGTATATTTGGAAGAACAGATGATTACCTTTTGGTGCAGATCTGTTCATCCGTTTGTTGGTTGTTTGTTTATTGTCTCTTCTTTCTCAGCGCAACGACTCAAAAAAAAAGTCATGGCCAAATTTTTATGAATTATTTTTATGTGAGATGTTAGGTCTATCACGAAGAGTAATGGGCGAATTTTTTATTGACGATCTGTTTGTTTGTTAAGTTGTTTTATTTGTCTCTGTGTTTTACTTTATACCTATTAGCAAAATAAATAAAAAAGGGTATTATTTGGTTTTAAGCGAGTTTTAAAAATATATATATATATATATATTGTAATCGATGTACTATCGATATAGATTCCGAATTTGAAGTCTGTTTCTGGCGATCGGACCTAGTTTTCTAGTTACGACACCCCAAGGGGGGGGGGGGCTATATATTCGTCATATATTGTCCGATCGTTATGAAACTCGCACAGTATATATAAAATTGAATTTTATTAACATTTTTTATTCAAGGCAATTTTTCGTCTTTCGCAATATTTTTCGAGTTATAGCATGGTTTAGGTTAGGTTAGCATAGGTTAAGTTTTGTTAGCTTAGGTTAAAAACCTATTTAAAAGCTGTTCCATAACACTCAGCCGCCGGGTATTTTCTCCCATAGGAAAACAATGGGAACTTCAAAGTCATATATCTCAAAAAGGAGAGCCGACCGCCAAAAACGGAGTTCAGAATCGCCATCTGAATCGAAAAATTCATTGATTGAAAAGAATTTAATAACATACGCTCAAAACTAAATTTTACCAGAAACGTTTTGAGCGAATCTTTATGAAATTTACAGGAAATGTTAGAACTATAAAAAACACAAATGACCAAATTTTGGTAATGATCGGTTTGTGCGTTTGACTAATATTTGTCAGAAGGTTTGTCAGAACATTACTCATGAACTTACGGCTTTCAGATGTATCCTTGTTTTCTAGACGCTAAGGTAGCATTTGATAGCGTGCACCATTATACTCTCTGTTTAGGTGTATGCTGAACAGATACCTCCTCATGTTGTAAAATCATCGAATTATTGGTTTCAAACGCAGAAATGCTACGTAGAATGGGGGCGGAAATGTCATCAGCGTCTGGCATTGCTAATAGTATTCTCAGAGATGGGCATGTAACTAGTTACTGTAACGGCTTAAGTAACGGGCGTTACTTTTTGTAACGAGTAACGGTATCGCCTTAGCAATTTTTGAAACGTAACGAGTAATGGTAAAGGCTGGGTAGATTTTATCAAAAGTAACGGAAATTGCCTTTACTCATTCCTCGTTACATTTTCAAAATTTGCGAAAAATACGAGAGATGAGCTGTTGGCAAAGAGACAATTATGTTAAAGGAATGGTATCATGATTTATAAAAAATACACAAATTTCTTGCAATTAAAATATGACCATGCTTTTCGAATACACATATATTATAATATTAATAAAGTAATTTTTTATTCTAAAACTTTGCTTTGAAAGTTTGTGCACAGAGATGCGAATGAAGCGCACGTTTATATTGGTTACTAAGGCTATAAAATCAATATTCTGCACGACTCATTTCAGCGATAAGAACATCATTTAAATAGTAGGAAAGGATGAACGTAAAATCACACATTTTGCTGAATTTCTGCACGAGCGTAAAAACGGACGCCACACGTTCTCCAAAATATATTTGATTATAGCTTTATTTTTGCGAAATACTTTTTATCGAATTAAAGCATCGATCATTCCAGATCATTTCAGTTGCATCAAGTCTCTAGAGAACGCCTACATAAAAATGTAATGTTACTTTCCTTTTCGTCGGTCATGACTGGAAAATAGGAATATAGATCACAATAGAAATATGTAATACGCTGCTTGCTATAATGCTGAAGCTATGCCCAAATGTTTTATGAATGCAAAAATTTCCATGACTTTCCGTAACAAATTATTCTATTTGATGGAAGAAGATATGGGATTGATTTTAAGACAATTATTGGGCTCCACTCGAAGCAGAATTTATTATTGGCATTTTCATAGCTTCAGAGCGCTAAACTGCTCGAATTTGCAATGAAAAGTAGGTCGCTTATTTAATCGAACATTTATCATTAAATTTTTAGTGTTACTACCGTTGACTCACGTATATAAACTATTTACCACCATCTCTTTCAACTACGTCTCACTAAGCAATTTTATGTAAAGCTGGAGCACTCTGAGAGCGCATACTTCCGCTAAGCAAGGTAATGTTAAAGAAAAATTCAAAGTGGTATTGACAATAAGAGTTTTTGCCATCACAAAAATTTGGTTATTTGTGCCTCTTGACTGTAATAACAGTTTCAGTAATTTTCATAAAGATCCGTCCGCACCTTTTGAGTTATGTTATGACAAATACTAAGACAAACGGCCGGAGCGATCGTCACCCAAATTAAGTCATTGGGCATTTCAACATTTCTAACTATTAATGCAAATTTTATGAAAATCTGTTCATAGCTTTTTGAATTATGTTCCTGATCAATATAAATTCAAACATAGGGACAAATGGACAAACAGATAACCAATAAAATGTGATCATCTGCTCATCATAACGTATCTAATAATTCATACAAATTGCATGAAATCCCTGCGTAAATTTTTGAGTTATGCTTAAAAAAAAATGCAGGCCTATGAAAAAATCAACAAACAGTAGAATGGATCACCAAAGTTCAGTTAATCATTTGTTCCCCCTACCATCCCTAACAATCCAACTAAATTTCGCAAGGATAGGTAATTAATTTTTTTACTCCCCTAGATGACGGACAGAAGAACGAACTCCATAAAAACAAAACCTCATCGGTGGAGGTAATAATTTTTAACCTGGCTGAATGATCAGTGGCCACGAAATTATCATCAATACCAGTATTTCAACGGTAGAACTTCGGTTGCAGTTCATGGCAGTTATAACCTCTTCCAAAGAGGCTATGTTTTTTCGAGTTTGTCTACTTGTCTAACTGGTTTGTCTGTTTGTTCGTCAATCACCGAAATAAATCAAAAGTTATAGATGGATTGTTGCGAAATTTATAGGGTTTGTTAAGCAAGTTAGGAAGAACAGAAGATCTTTAGCTAAGATTCGTTCAACCGTTTGTTCGTTGCTTGCCTCTTTTTCAAGTGGTGGCATAACTCTAAAAGTTTGACGGATCTTTATGAAATTCGCAGGAATTTTTAGAAATATGAGGAGACACCACTAGTAAAATTTTGGTGATTATCATTATTATCCTATGCTGGTCTGACTAAAGTTTGTCAAATCATAACTCAAAAAGATACACACGAATCTTCAAGAAAAATACAGAATCTGTTAATACTCTCATGAAGCACAAATGATCAAACTTTACTGATGATAAATAATTTTCAATTGAGTTTTTCGTTTGCACTGCCTTGCTTAGCGGAGGAATGCACTCCCAGTGAGCTGTAGTTTAGAATACAGATTATGAATACACAGCATTGAACAGTTAACTAAACTAGTTGATGCTGAAACTCAAGGCTAACTAAAATCTTGACCATCGGGAGTAAATCAGAAATAGTCAGTTCACATCAGTCATTAATTTACTCAACTATTGGACTGCAAACTTGACTCTTGATTTCCATTTATTTCAAGATTAACTTAATTGTATTTGTTGACGAAGCTTCAGTGGTATTTTAGATGTTTCACTTAGAATTATTTTCCTTGACAAATTTAGCTGAAATTCCTCCCCTAACAAAAATAACAAAATATTCTCCGAGAGAAGCAATTGAATGTTTGGTATTGGATAAGTCATTACTGTTCTTAGGAATTTGGATTTACAGCTGAAAAGAATGAGCTTGTTCAGAAAACAATATAACAGCGATATTTAGATCAGCTTCGCTTTATGTCACTGTATTAAATTTAAAGATGGGTTGTGCTCTCTTTATTTGTTTCTTCAACTGCTCGCACATACCAATCTAGAAACTACTGAGTATTACATTAGAAAAAAGTTCGTTTAATTAATGCCAAGATCACATATTTGCATATAAACCAAAATTACTTTTTAGTGATGTCAGATGGATCAATTTTCTTGATTTTTGCTTTCAAGAGTCGATCAGTCGAAAATACCAACAATCTCCTAAGCTGGATGGTAACTCAAGCTCTTCTGATAATTGTAGTCCGGCAGTACAAAGTGGCAGTATAGAGTCTATAATGCTGCCTTGTCATCGTTTATTCCTAGGGTACTAAAATGCTATATTGAAAGATGCTCTGTCTCTGATCACTTTTTACGTGCCATACCGTTTCGATAAAAAAACACTGTTATCTTAAATTTACTTGTAAAATGTCATCGAGAATATGGATTTTATTTATACATTGAGTTTAACCGTGGAAATGAAAACGATGCTCTCGATTCACTAGGCATGCAATTGGTGACAGACAGAATAATAGAATAACAGACAAAGAGACAGACAGACAAACCTAACAAAAACTTGACTTCCTTGGCGGAGGTAATAATAAAATAACTGTTCTAGGCGGCGCAAAGAGTGGGTCTAATGGAGAGAAGCACGTATATATGAGTGCTGGAAATAGGTAAATTGCAAAAGGAATTTCTAGAAAGTCTATCTTTTCGGTGCCCTAAAATTCTATTACAGTCTGCCACCATTGGCCTCTAGACATACACCAAATTGCATTTCTTGCTGATTAACACAATTCATGTATCACCACGAACAGTTTACTTTTAGATTGAAATCGCTATAGTGACTGGAAAACATTTTATTAAATTGCCATCGGGTGCACTTGGGTTCTGAGTGAGAAATCAAGATTAGTGTAAGCTACGGCCGATGCACACTCCTCTCAAGTAACAAATTTGATTTTAAAGCCTTCTCTAGTCAGACTTTAGACTAGGCTGCTAGAAGCTGAACGTTTAGAGTGAGATCGAAGATAGCACTAAGAGATTTTTTTTTTTTTTTTTTGACTCATACTTAACGATCCAGGGACAAATACGTTTTGTATATTATCTCTCACAGGATAAGCGCTGTTTGATTTGTTTTGCTTGACTTAAATAACGTGTCTTATTACTATGCTGTAGAAAAGGGCAAAATGACACTCAATTTTTCGCTAGGTTTCTTGTACCACTTCTGTACTACTTACTGCATCCAGACGTGAATCTGTTTTTAGTGATATTTTGCTACCTGAGAAAGAAGAACTTCACTTGCATTGGAGAGTTGGTAAGATTCGCCTTCTGCTACATTATTACCAAAACCAAGCAGGCTGATACAATATGCATTGCACTATAGAATCATAACTGCAAAGAACAAGAAAGATACGTCCATGCGATCTTATACCGCCGCTTCAAGGACAAATGCACAAAAATCGTAATCTAGCATCATTAAAAAAAAGATAGGTACACAACGGGTGGAAAATAGTTGCAGAATTTCGTGTTATCACTGTCATGGATGCAGCTTCTGGCAACTTCAGTCGCCTAATTGAAAAATATTTTCTTCACAATAAAATTTTTGAGGACGCAAAGTTCAACTGCTTATAGATAGCCGTCGGTTACATAAAAATGAGAATCAACGCAGCTTTTTCCTTTCTAATTTACGCCTATTGAATTCTGCTTCGCCGGAAAAAAAAACAGTGCTGACCAAAGTGCTATGCATAATACAAGCCATGACGCGCTAATACTGTAGCTCTCGTATGTTGGAAAGCTTTCATTCTGCACACAACCGATATTAAATCTTTTATGGATATTTCTTTTACAGGAAAAATAGAAATCTGTTACCAAAATGCTAGACTTTTACTTTCATTACAATAAAGATATTATTACGAACGCTGTGGCAAAAAATTCAAGTTAGGCCTGCTTTGACATAGTTTATAACAGTAGCAAATTTTGTACTATGTTCGGGTTAGTTATACAATAGAAACTTAGATGTAACGAGTAACGAAGTAATGGTCGTTACAGTAACGAGTAACGGTAACGCCCCTCGCAATTTTGTAGCAGTAACGAGTAACGATAACGCGCCGTTAATTTTACTGAAGTATCGAGTAACGGTAACGACCTCCGATGTCAAGTAACGATGTCAAATCACTGGGTATTTTACAAGAAGGCATACTCTCTCATTATGTTCAATATCTTCATTGATTGCATCCATACAAAGTTGAATGCAGCTGGAGTAGGCTGTCATATTAACAATAAAGTAGTAAAAGCCCGTAGTTATGCTGACAATATGGTGCTTGCCTCTCCCCATGGTACAAGATTACAACAGTTTCTTGCAATTTACAGAGCCAAGCAAATAAACTGTATATTGAGTATAATACGGTAAAAACAGTGTACCTGTATATTTTTAAGTATCGAAGTAAAAGCCTGGCTGGTCATAAACATTTTTTTCTCAACGGTGTGGAGCTTCTATACGTAAACAGCTTCTCTTACCTGAAACACAAAATGGAATTTTTATAGTTTAACGGCATAAAAAATTGTAGTGATCTGTACATCTTCACTACAGCATTGAAAAGCATCATAGCAGCTGTAAACCTCACCCAACGGTCGTCACTGCTCATTAGCTCCCCTTCTTGATTGAGATGGTGCCCGAAATCTCTGTTGTGCGGTCAACTAGCGACGAGTTGTGCGCTGGCATTGGCCAGTCTGCGCGCGTTCCAGAAAATTGTTTGCGCTCCGTGCTGTACTAAATGGCCAGCATTTTCGCTCATCGTCAGTTCCTACTCGAATTCGACCTACAGCTCGCAGTTCTCCCCAAGTTCCACTACCAGCTCGAGCTTCAAGTTCCAGCTTGAACTTGAACTCTACAGTGACACGGGAGCCCGAGTCACAACACTTCTCGCCAGAGGCCCTCCGTGGCTTCCAAATCCGCTACACGGTCGGCTCTCTATAGCCTGTTGTGCTCTCCGCTGCATCTCTACTTGCTTCTCACCAAGCTCTAGTACTTCATAGGCTTGTGCTCCCCACGCCTTTCGTCTCTGGCAACTCAAGCAGACGACGCGTAACGCTTCTTGGTCTTGCCCAGCTATAGCTGCTACGCCTTCACTTCACACCGCGCCACTGGCATCCTCGCAATGGTGACCTTAGCACGAAGCTGAGCAACGTTCAGCTCTACGCCGTCAGAAAACTAGGCACCGACAGCCAGCCATGAATAGCTTCTACTATTGTGTCTTCTTGGTACCCTGCCTCTAACCACGACTGTAGTTTGTCTCTAATATATTGAAGTTTTGCGCCAACTTTCGTTCACCTTGTCGGTTCGCTCATCCCCTGTGATTGCATTCAAGAGCAATCACTATAAAAGTTTTTTTTAATATAGTGTATTTTGACGGGCTGAGTCCAAATCTGAAGTCTATTTTTTGTCGGACGAACTAATCTTTGAGTTATCGGGGAAAACCTAACCCACTTTTTCCTATGGGAAAAATACCCAAAGATGGCACAGTGTAATAGACAAACTTCTAAATGGGTATTAAACCTAACCTAACTAAACCTGTTAAAAACCTACCTATTTGAAAAGTGTTGTATTACACTATGCCAGCGTTGGATATTTTCTCCTATAGGAAATCATGGAAAAGATTTTCTCCCTATAACTCAAAAACTAGGGTCGTCCGAAAAAAAACGGACTTCAGATTTGGATTCTGCGCGTCAAAATACACAATAAAACACCCTTTCCTATGCCGTTAGACTATAATAATACCCACAACTACAGTCACTGGCGATTTTTGTGATGACCAGGATATGAAGAAAGAAACGCAAAAGCTCCACGGGGTTGGTAATACGTTAATTCAGATTTTGCTCTGGAGAGGTCAAATGCCAGTTGTTCTGAACCTACTGTTCCACCTGCACTGTAACTCACTTTGGTGTAACTTGAAAAGAAATCCATTGAGCGCTTGCTCGTTGCTTACAACGACATATTTTGCATATTAATAAATGTGCCATGGTCTATAGTGCAAGCTTAATATTTGCTCATATGTACACTGATCGTCTCAAAGACTGTCAGAACCAGGAAATGCGCCTTGAGTCTGAAAAAGCACGATTGAAAACTCGCTAACAAAATTTATCCGTAATGGTCCTGGCTACAAACGATCTAATATGTAGGTATCTACGATGGCAGCGCATATTGTTGCCTGACGGAGGCCTAGCAATGGGGCGGGATGAAGTCTAAAATGCAGGACCACTGCGACATGTCCTTTGTTTGTAACCAAGAAATAAGATACATCCACTTGTGTATCATGTAGCATTTCAATATTGACACGTCTCCAGGAGTATTAAATAAAGTTTATTATTATTAACCTCTTCGATCCAGTAGTCTTTAATTCTTTCTTGCAAATTGTCTTCAGACTTGTGATGTTTGTTCGGCCTCTTTCCCACTTTTAATTGTCAGTTGTCTCCATAATTTCTCAATTCGATCCAAATCCGGGAACTGACGGCCATTGTAATGCCGAGGCCCCATTTGCATTTCGAGGAACAACTGGATGCGAGGATGGGCGACTCGCTCGTCGTCGGGAGACATATTTAAATAGGGTAGCATGAAGGACATGCGAGCTGTTCATCCTGGCACATCACGTTGTTCCTACGAATGCCTCGTGTTGCCCTGGCATAAGATGTCCAAGTTGCTTTCAGCAAGCCACTTCTTTGTACTCCTAGCAGCATGCATAGGATCATTGTCTTACTGGAAATGGATCTCACAAGGATCTCTACTGAATGCACAGATTTACTGATGTCTTTTTCTGTACTCATTTTACTGTCTGTAATAATTGACGGTTTGGTGACACTTCTCACAGAGAAGCAGCCCCAAACCATGATATACTACCGCCGCAAAGTTCGACCGTTGGTATTGTGTTCTTTGGTATGTATGCTGCACCGTCTTACTTCCATACATGATTCCGAGGATTGTGACCAAACAATTCAACAATAGCTTCATCTGTCCAAGAGCCCTCTCGATAACAATTCGGCATGACACTGTGCTCTCTTCCAAATTTTAACCTGGCATCTCTGTGCCATTTCAAAAGGATGTGTTTTCCTTGGTCTGCACGACTTTAGACTGTCACTGTGTAGCTGATTACTTGTTGTTCGCTTATCATTCTGAACAGCTTCTCGGGTGGCCATTGGACCGTTTTTTTTTTTTATCTGTTGCTCCAACTTTCTCCCTTGGGAGGGATCTTCCTAGGAGCACCTAGTGTGTATTGGCTCTCAACAGTATCATCTTTTAAAGCTTGTTAGGAATTAACAGATTACAGTGAATGGGATGCTCAGGTCACGAATTATGCTTCTGTAACTTTTTCTACAGTGCCTAGACATAAGTATTAGCACAACTCTATTTTTTATGCATTTTAAAAAATTTAAGGAATGCTTTAGGATAATTAATACAGGAAGTTTATATAACATATTTATATATATAATAGAATATTTAAACAAAACAGTCAGATGTGCACTTATAACAAGAAAATTTAACACAAGCAAATGTAATGAGGGACAAAAGTATTTGACAAAAAAAATTATGACATTAATACTTGGTGGCGTGACCTTTATTGGCAATAACAGCATAGAGACGCTTACTACAGCTGGAAATAAACTTTTCACATTCACGTGATGGTATTTTTTCCATTCTTCAATGCAGATAACCTTTAATTCAGTAAGATTTTTGGGACACCGTTTGTGGAAACCAGATTTAAAAAGCCACCACAAATTTTCTATTGGATTAAGGTCCGTTGATTAGATAGCCCATGGAAGAACATTTATTTTCTTCTTTTGAAACCATTGTTTCATTAAATTCGCAGTATGCTTGGGATCGTTGTCTTGTTGGAAGCTCCACCTGCGCCCTCCGTAGAATTTTTTGGCACTTGGAAGCATCTTCGTCTCTAATATCTCCCTGTACACGAAAGTATTCATCTTGCCATCAATTATATGAAGATCCCAACACCATGGGCAGTAAAGCATCCCACACCATGATGCTGCCCCCTCCATGCTTCACGGTGGGGATGGTGTTCTTGGGGTCATAGGCAGTACCACGTTTCCTCCATACATGCCGAGCTTCGTTTCGGCCAAAAAGTTC
>LQNS02278094.1:26381812-26407393 GCA_001587735.2 Parhyale hawaiensis
CTCGACGCTTATATAAGGACCCCATAGTGCACCGTGGTCAATCGCCCTCTAGGTCCCACACTGCTAACACCATTACGTTTTAGGTCTTCTTAAATAAAATTTTGTTGTTAGGTATATATCCTCACAAGGTTTTATTAGATTTTTGAAAACAAACTTTTATATTAGTTCATGTCGACTTCATCTTAATTTTATAATTTACCAAAGGATAATAAAGTAGAAAAATTATGGGCTACTGATCAGTATCCACGGGTTCCAAAATGGAAAAAAAAAATCGGATGCACCGACAAAAAATGGGAACGTGTAACCTTATGGAGGGCTAAATTATATGTAAACTGTGAGAAACCGAGCTTAGAAAAGGTGTTCAATGCATGAGAGAACACTGCAAGAAGTACCGTCGTATTTCTCTGTCTTTATCAAAAGACAAGTGCGAATTCTTCGCTGACAGAACAAGTGCGTAATTGAGTGATTAAATCGAAATACTAGGAAAGGTTAGACGAGATGTAAGGTACGTGGACTGCTTAACAAACGACGAGGATAAGCGACAGACGTTAGTTCAGACGGGGTGGGTTAGGATATGAGCGCTATACCTCAAGTAATATAAGGTGAGAAAAAACATTCACTAACCGTGGAATTTGCACGGGTGTAGCTAGTGCATCATAATATGCTGACAGTAAGATCACGCTTCGAAACCGACGACGACAACAGGACTTTTTTATGCGGGAAATCCTTACTTTAAAAAATAGACCGGTAGATATCTCAGGACACAACGTTAATTAAACATTACACAAAACAGTTCATCTATTAAAGAAGCCTAAAGCAGATGCTTGGCAGTCAACTGATACTGTAATTTTACTGGATGAAGTTCGGGCGCTCTTCGGTCCCAGTCCATGCTGAGGCACCACTTGTAATTTTTGTGGTCAGGAAATTAATTTGTTGCATGAGTAATTTTTTCAACACGCAGCAGTATAAATTTTAAGATACGTGTTTAGGATGATTGCTTCAAAGCTAATATATTCAGACTAAGCTACATCATCTGTCAGAAAAATGTTTAGGATGTCAGTCTGCTGTAGCGTCAGTTTCTCGGCACAACGGTATAAGCCTTACTATACGATGCACTTAACTATGAAATTACAGAGTGAGAGCCACGCTTATCTATACCGACTCTTTTATATTATAGCCAACAATTGGTGCGTCAAGAATCAATCAACTTCTTGAAAAAGAAAATACACTAATTGGGCTACCATTCTTTTTAATCAGTCAATCGTGTTCTCTATATGTACTGTATTTTACTGAAGAATGAGATCGTTACAGAAATATTGCAAAACAAGCCAAGTTATTCACTGATCAAAAGAAAGGAGCCGCAGCGAGACGGAGCTGTAAGAAGCCAATGAACCGACGGCTGTCGCGACTCAAGAGAGCGTATTGACTGATTGCTGCCGAAGTGTTGCTCCTGATCTGTTTTACCTTTCATCTTTCTGGTCGCCTGCGTCATCAAAATTCACGAGGCAATCTCTAATTTGCATTTTTCTTAATCGAGCAGATGGAGTTGAGAGCTCATCGATATGCATGCAAATGAGCAGTTGACAATCTGAAGATCTGGGCCAAAAACGCGTTTTGGTGGCAAAACGCGTCGAGATATTGAGGAGAGCCCTCACCTGCAGCAGATTGACGAGGGGCGAAGTGGGACGAGATGGATGATAGGTGACTAGAAAAGGGTTTGTACACTGACAAGAAAAGGGTTTGTACGCTGAATAGAAAGGGTTTGTATGCTGACAAGAAAGGGTTTGTACGCTGACAAGAAAAGGGTTTGTACGCTGAATAGAAAGGGTTTGTATGCTGACAAGTAAGGGTTTGTACGCTGACAGGAAAGAGTTTGTACGCTGACAAGAATGGGTTTGTACGCTGACAAGAAAGAGTTTGTACGCTGACTAAGAAAAAGCTTGTGAGTTGACAAGAAAATTATGCAGAAAAAGGGCGAGCTCCTTGGCAAGAAAAAAGCAGCTAAGATGGAAGAATCTATAAAATTTTCAACTGAAATTTATTGAAAGCTGATAAAATCGATGACACCTTCATTTTGCCCCAGGCACAATAATTATTGTAGGAGACCCATCTGAAATGCGCTGTAACCTTCTTAACTAGGCTATTCTTTTCATGCAGGATTGCTGCTCTTCTGCGATTTGCTCTTCATAACTCAGGATCATGAGGCTCTATAAATGCTCGTTGCATGCATAAAATTATTGCAATTAGAGTATGCTCGATATGTAGAGACTGTTGGATCCGATGCGCAAGCAATATATACGCAGGGATCGAATTATGCAGCAGAAGGGGGCCCAGTTAACATTTTGAAATCATAAAATTCATTCAGTCGCGCTCGACTGGCAAGCGAAATTATGATTTCGAGGTTTGACTTATCCGGAACTGCAAACAGAAGCTTTTGCTTTTTCACTCTAAACCATGTTGCAAGTGATACTAGTAACCCGATTACATTCAACCGCCTGAAAACTCCAGTTTACCGAACAAGATTCCGTGTTTTCTGGAAGTTTCAATGGCAACTGAATAAAAGTCAAAGCCTGAAGCTCAATTCAATTCCAAAGCGGCCCACCTGTCCGAAGACCGGACTAGTCAAGCACCACCTTAGTAATAGTAGTAGTAGTAGCATTCTCCTGGTTTAACCACTGCTACCTCGCGCACTACCTTAGTATCCCTGAAACGTACCTAGAGCTAGTGAGCTACAAGCAAGAATCTGATCCACAATTATCTTCGTGGGCCCTGTGACTGTCCTCCCTCTCTTCGAATATAAATCACATTATATCTTAGCAATAAATGTACATACACCGTACTGGATACACCGTACATCGTGCGGCCAAATGTCTACTTTTGTATGCATGTGCACATCTTCAAAATTAAATATTGATTAGTTGGAGAGAAGAGGCAAATTAAAGCTAACAGGTGATAAATGTTGTAATTACGCAATTAATTAATTGATTTCTGTACGTTTGTCAGTTGTGACCAGCTCAGTGATGCACACCGTTAACTATTAGTAATGCATCACACTAAATATGTACCTCGCAACCTAGTAGCACAAAGGTATTGAGTACTACTAAAATATTAATTTCTATTAAACAGTACTACATACTGCCGCATACCGGCATTTCATAAATGTAACAGTTCTTGTACTATTAATGACGCGTTTTTGCTAGCTAAGATGCACTTAGCTGACTAAAGTCCTTGCAGAAACTCACAGCCCGTAGCATAACACAACATCTTTTGATAACACCCTGAAGCATACTGATCCTTCTGTCGCGAACAGACAATATGTACTCCGGAAATGCAGAGTTCAGACACAACTTGGCTGACTGTCGCCAATATAGCCCCATTTATCATCGCTGCAGCAAACTGTAACACCAGTGCTAAATTTTGGCACGCACATTAACTTTTGTAACAATCCTCACACCGTTTTTAGAGCGACGAAATCTATCTTCACTATTGAATATTGAAATATTGATAAGGCACAAATATCACGACGATGATGATAAGTTTGTGCAGCACGTCCAGCAAGCTCTTGTGAGGCGGACGGGCGGACGGACGGACGATATCGCGCCACCGATCGACGCAAGCTATTGGCAGTTTGCCGATTGTGCTTTTTGTGCCCACTAATTGACGATCGCAGTTATTCTGCGCGAGGCGGGAGCAGCGGCTTAGTGCGGGGGAGCGCGCGTGTGTGCGAGGGAACGTTTGAGGAATAGGGTAGATGAGGGAGCGTGTGAGGGATAGAGTGTGTGAAGAAAAGATTTGCGTGTGGAGCATGTGAAGGGTTGCGGGCCTAAGAAATTGCGTGTGTCAGGGAGCATGTGAAGGGTTGCGGGCGTAAGGAAGCGCGTGTGTAAGGGAGTGTGAGAGGTATTGCGCGTGTGAGGGACTGCAGGTGCTAGGGAACGTATGAGGGACTGCGTGTGCTAGGGAACGTATGAGGGACTGCGTGTGGTAGGAAACGTATGAAGGACTGCGTGTGCTAGGGAACGTATGACGGACTGCGTGTGCTAGGGAACGTATGAGGGACTACGTGTGCTAGGGAACGTATGAGGGACTGTGTGTGCTAGGGAACGTATGAGGGACTGCGTGTGCTAGGGAACGTATGAGGGACTGCGTGTGCTAGGGAACGTATGAGGGACTGCGTGTGCTAGGGAACGTATGAGGGACTGCATGTGCTAGGAAACGTATGAGGGACTGCGTGTGCTAGGGAACGTATGAGGGACTGCGTGTGCTAGGAAACGTATGAGGGACTGCGTGTGCTAGGGAACGTATGAGGGACTGCATGTGTGAGGAAACGTATGAGGGACTGCGTGTGCTAGGAAACGTATGAGGGACTGCGTGTGCTAGGGAACGTATGAGGGACTGCATGTGTGAGGGAACGTATGAGGGACTGCGTGTGTGAGGGAGCGTGTAAGGGAGAGCGTGTAAGGAGACGGGTAGTAAACTATATATAGGGAGCCGTGTGGAGAGGATTATGTGACGTAATTTTGGGTGCGGTAACTCTCCGTTTTAGAAGGTCTGTCGCAAGGAGCTTGAATACGGAAGAGGGAACCATGCTGCTAAAACTTAAACTCTCCAACGAGTCAGCCAGATCAGGTGTGGCTGTGAGACGTGTTCATGAATTTCATTGGTGGAAGTGACGGGGTATCAACGAGTTTTACGGGAGAGCAGCAGACAAACCGATGTACTGAGGCGATTCTTTGTGGCGAAGTTGTGTGCGTGAATTCAACCACAAGTTGCAGAAACGACCAAATTCATGTCTACGTGACGACCAAAAACGTGGTTGTCGCACGGAGACTCGCTTTTGGTTGTGTTTACGACCACAACTCGCAACTTAATTTTGAGTGCGCTTATCGGTCTTGGTTGTGACGTCACATTGTTTATTTACAAAGTGAAGTTGTTTGGTTGGAGCAGAATTTGAATTTTTATGGGGGCTAAAAAGTTTTGTTTATGGTTATAGGTTACGTTAGGTTGAAATTTACACCAAAACCGCGTGATTAAAGACTGTCATTGTTTATAGAGGGGTATAGTTATTTGTTTGTTTACTATAAGATCTTGTCATGTTCAAGGAGCTTCAATAGAGAAGGAGGGAGCCTTATGGCCCAGTTACAGACTTGCCAACGAGCCAACCAGATCTCTTATGGCTGAGACGTTCATTGGTGGAAAAGACTGGGGAGCACTGAGTTTCACGGGGGAGCAGCAGACGAACTGCGTTGCTGATATGCGATTGGTGCTTAAGTGACTGGCTGCAGCCATAAGAGACTCTTTACTGATAGACGATTGGTGCATGGGACAACTGGCTGACAGCCATAAGAGACTCTTGAGCTTCAACGGGCTAGGCTACTGGCTCCCTCTTCTCTATAGAAGCTCCTTGGTCATGTTAGTCGAGAGAGGGCGCTGAATACCATCTCATGTCTTTGTGACTGCTCTAGTTGCTCGTCAATGGAACCATAACTTTGTTAATGGCTGCAAATTTTTGGTTTTTCACGAAGAAACCCCTCTGATATGCGTTTGGTGCATACAGCGACTGGCTGCAACCCCACCCGCCTCTTGAGCTTTGCTGACGAGGATCCTGGCTACCTTCTCTCTAAAGATCCTTGGTCTGTGGAGCAGTATCACGTCCCTCAGTTGCTCCGGTTCCAGCAGAAGCCCTCATTTTAAGCTTACTAGCCTGCCGTGCATCGTATCGTATCCGTGCTACCAGCCATACAAAACTCTGGGGAAAAACAGCATCACCATTTGATAACAATGTAGCAGGAGTCGGGGGGGGGGGCATCGCCTCCGTGTTCTTCATGCACGGCTACTGCCACTCAATGGCTTCCCAGCACTTCGACAGCCGCTGCAGCTATGACAATGTGACCGGTCCAGTACGACACGCATATTAATTCTTGAGCGTTGACGCTCTAATGCATCGCTGGAGTGATCTTTTGTAAGGCTCTAATTGAAAAAAATAACAAAAAGACAATTGAAAAATTGTCGGTCATCCAAGAATTAATGGTAAATGCCTCAGGCATTGTTGAGATCGAAATCGGCACAGTCAAATATCTGAACTTGCGTAGCATTCCTTAAGCATAGGATGTTAGTCAACGTGCCTTAAAATCTAACTTAAGAGGCATATTCTGTTTATCGTCAGGTTCTGTACATGAATGCACGTCGCTGCAGCATCCATATCTACGTATTAGTTTGAATCAGGTTCTACGGTCGACGTATATTGCTTAATTCCACCTGGCGCTACAATCCACTATAAATTAGAGCATGACATAGTTAGTGTTGATTTATCTTGTTCTACAGCCACTGTAATTACCTGCGACAAGGAGGCGGTATTTGTTACAATTTGTTTGCTGATTGTCTGTGTCACCAAAATAACTCAGAAGTTATGGGCGGATCTTTATGGTATTAATGTCACGGATTGTTGGGTAAGTTAGGAGGAATAGGCTAGATGCCTAATTTTTGGAAGAGATCCGTTCCCTTGTTTGTTTGTTTGTATGTCTATTTATTTTTTCTTGAAAGCGTAACTTCAAAAAGTTATGGACGGATCTTCAATGAATTTGCAGGATCTGTTAGAAATATACGAAGAATAACTGCCTGAATTTTGGTGATGATCTATTCATATGAATTTTTGTGCCGATGTATGCTTTTCCGTGTGTCAGAAGCACGAGTCAGGTAGTTATTAATGAACCTTCATGAAACTTACAGAAACTACGAGAAATGTTACGAAAACCTCCCGGACAAATTATAGTGAAGATGTGCATGTCCGCTTGTCTCGCTATGGATCCTTGTGTTGGTTGGAACCTAACTTAAACAGCTGTCAATGGATCTTCGCAACATTTACCGAAACTGCTAGGAATGATACCTGAAACAGTACATCAATTTTTTGGTATTTATAAAAAAAAACGTGGATTCAGCACCAGCTTAAATTTTTCGCTACCACTGCTTTGCTTGGCGCAGGCCTGCCTGCGCCCTCTTGATCAGTGATTTCTCTCGTTATCATCACCCGCGAATGAAGTGAGAGATGTAAAAATGTTTTGTTCTGTATGTGACTATCATTGGCGTGCGGTCCATGGAAGCAGGGGAAGCAATGCTTCCCTTATGAGTTTTTTAAAGAATTTAAACTGTATTTTTCGATAAGATCGTCCATATAATATTTTGTAGAGAGATAAGTTCATTGATATAAACTACAGTAGATGTCATAATATGCTTCAGACTTTCTTCAGCACATAATTGCCACGTGACAAGCAATCCCCGAGACGCACAAAAGCTGAGCTAGGGAACAATACGGGATTTGCATCCTTTTTCATGCATTATATGAACCTTGATTGAGTTACGTAACACGTTAACTCATCACCCATGCAGCGGTTTTGAAATGATTCTGCGCATCTTCCTGCATGGCGTCACATGGAGTGAGACTTTGTGAAGTAATTGGGGTGTGGGATGCATCACCCTCGCCTGAATTTGACGGTGCGGACAATTTGGTCCGTTTTTGCTCACCTTAGGCCGTACTGTCGGAAAACCCGAACAAATTTCGGGTGAGTTGGTAAATATTCGGGTTTAATATCGCGTAGGTTAGGCGGGCAAGGCCTGTTTTTTTTTATTTTAAAATTTCGGGTACCGTCGCGTTTAGTCAATGGTGAGAAGGGGTTAGGTGAGATCAATTATCAAGCTAGCCGATTTGCGTATTCTATTGAAATAAGACGGTTTTCGATGACTAAGTGTTCTGGAGTTTATCTTGTTGAACAAATTTTTTTTCGAATCAAGTCCATAAAGAGCTTTAGACACAATGTTCTAGTAGTTTTCTTGTCTTGCCTGTTTTAATGCTATTTTGCACATACCCGATTATTTCATGTGTATCATATATCGCATATTTAACGAAAAAAGAACAAATTTTACCATGCATCAATAGTTTCCCTTTATCGCTTCCAGTAAAAGCCAATTCTCAGCGTTTTCATGATGCAGGTGCAAGCAATGACCAGATTGATTCAGTTTCAAGCAGATCCACTTGACGTCACAACTAAAGGAAGTGGGCGGAGCTGATGACGCTACCTGCGAGTGGGTTAACCTGTTACGTACATAAGCTATGATTTGAACATTTTATTCTAGTAAAAAGCCGCTACCACTTGTTATTTAGATAAAATTGATGAAGATTAACTTTTGACGCTGTTAAATATATGTCTGTAAGCCCTATATATAAGCCTATCAAGTTCTTGCTCATTCCCAACATCGGTGCTGCATGTGTGAAAAGGAAGCAACTGCCTGAATGCATTGCCCCGGTGTTGCCTGTGCAGCAATACCGGTGTGAACAAAATGAACTGACAAACCATTGAACGAATGTAAGTGATAGCCGAGAAGAGAGGTTTTCCTTCAGTTTATCAATAAAAAGATGTCATTTCTATTTGTGGTCAAACATAGTTAAAGATAAAACCATTTACAGTTTATTTCGCACTTAATTAGTTTATATTAAGACAATGTATTGCATTCATCATCGTTTTATCAACTGGAGACATTGGACAAAACACACCAGGGGCCGAATGCTCAAACGCCTTGTAAAGTTGCAAGCATATTAACTGTACAGCTGCAGGCACGAATGCAACCATGTAACTGCTGAAGTTTAACATTTTTACTTTTCGATTTAATATCTGAGGCTGTCTGTTATTTGGGTATGCCTAGGTTAGAAGCTCAAAACACTTTGAAGATCAGTTTGTGAAGATCAGTGCAAGAAAGTGACCAAATCTGAGCCGCCATATTGGTACTTCTTCAAGGAACTGTACAGTTTACGTTACCGTAACTTCACAAGGCGTTTGTGCATCCGGCTCCAGTATTCTAATTTAATTAATAATAACGATAATTCAATGCCAATTTATTGATAATACACTTAGTAACTGTCCTTCTAAATCCCGCATTCAAACCTTGTGGGTCTTTCCCTATACTTCAAAGAAACGACCATTTAACTCGAACTACTGGTATATTCTATGCTGGTAGATGACAGAGGAGCGGCATGGGCTTCAAATTTTTGGATAGGGGTTAGCAACTGGTACTTTTTACAATTACCCCCACTCAAATCCGGTATTTTCGTGTGACATATTTAGATAAAATACGGTTTTCTAAGACTTTTTACATAAATAACGTTTTCGTCGGAAATGCTTAATTTTAGAGATATTTCACTTTGAAGTTCCTGTTGTTTTTCTGTGAGAGAAAATAACCACACTCGCACAGTGAAATGGAAAACCCCATTTTATAGGTTTTTTGGGTTACGTTGGGTTAGGCTGGATTGGGTTTGGTTAAGTTAGATTAGGTTAATTTAGGTTGGGTTAGGCTCGTTGGGTTAGATTAGATTAGGTTAGGTAGGTTTCGTTAAGTTCCTATGGGGTCGCTATTAGCCAGCCTATATTGACGCCGGTTATTTTCTCCCATAGAAAAACAATGGGAACCCCAAAGTCAAATATCTCAAAACTGATCATTTCCGACGTAAACGTTATACATGATAAAAGTCTTAGAATGCCCTATTCTACCTAAATATGTCACCAAAAATACTGGATTTGAGTGGCAGTAATAGTAAAAATTTACCACTACTATTAACTGGCGGAAGTTCTGCTCTAAATAGTTTGACGGTGCACCTATTGTGACTATTTTGTGTGTTCAAATGAGTAGCCTAGCCGTATACTGTAGGTTCCTAGCAGATAACTCCGTACCTGTATATTGTTCACATATTACATTTCACATCCTGTACATTTCAGTGAAACGCCAAGTGCAACCATTTTGCGTATTCAGAAAGGCAACCGACATCGTAAGGTCATGAGCTTTAGCCAACACACTCAATAGCATCGGATATTTTTCCACGCGCGGAACCACAATTGCATTTGCATTTCTTGCTCTGAATAGCTCTGCTCCCGCTTCCCTTGTGGCTGCCTTCATATGCAAACCACGGATATATTTGCATAGAGCTCTTCTTTACCAAATCACGGAAGCTACACATTGATTGAATTAAGTTGAGAAAATAAAGGTGTAGCTGCGTGCTGCTGACCACAGACTTTTCGGTTAGATAAGGTGTCCCGCCTTCATGGGCCCGGGCACCAGACCACAGACTACCTTACTATCATGATAGTGTGCTAGAAAGTAAGGCAAGGTGTTCTTCCCAACGAAGCGCAACATCTACGTCACTATTGAAACGTCGGCATCACCCACAGTTGAGTAATTGTCATATTTAGGTTATCCTCGTGTAGTCCTAGTGCACAGTATACAGGGAACCCCCATCAACATTTGAGATTGGGAGCGATGTTACTCGAAAATATTTCAATCGAATTAGTATTGAACACTTTTCTAAGTCCTATGTCAATGGAGGAACAGTGAATAGCTATTTCCTATATTAATCGAGGTCTCGGTATCGAAATCGGGGCTGTGTTTACCGAATTCTATGTTATTAGAAATTATGTTAACCGGAGTTTTCCTGTAGGTAGCGAAGATGTTTCAGTGAAAATGATGAAACCAACGGAACAGCAGCCTGAGTCAGAGTTCTGCATCTGTGTCTTTCAAAGATTCGCTCATTGTTTGTAAGAATAGCACTACTCGAATAATTGTGACCAATGGTTTACTGTATGCATCCAGAGATAGAATCCTTAAGACAGCACAGATACGCGGGTGGCCCAAACAAAGTTCAGAGTCGGAATATGCGTAGCACTTGAATGCATTCCAAACAACATCCCTTGACTTCAAGCATATCGTGAATTATGGCTATGTGAATGTCAATAATTTTCTTCGTGTCTCCATAACGGCAACGAAGAAAATGTTTACATACTCTGTAAAAAAAAACGATAATGTCAGTCATCAGACTCCGGGCAGGCTCGATTTCGCACCGAATTTTAACGGTCGAGGCCTGACTTGTCCGAAACTTTAGACATAAGCTTTACTTTGTCAGTTCGAAATATGTGCAAGTGTTAGAAGCAACGCGATTACGTTGAGCCTGTGGAAACTCCATTTTCGGAGCAAGCTTGAGTTTCTGAAAGTCTTAGAGGTAACCTCTTGAAGGCCGATGCCTGACGCGCTATTCAGTGGAATCTGCTGACAACAGCTGGTTAGATTAGCCTCGTTCTATTTTGCTTAGTTCATTTGAAATGGTTCTTTATTACACATTCTGTTTTTATGAATCGTTATGTATTCAGTTTATTTCATGGCTAACTGTAAAACTTTCAATATAGTTTTCCCCATTAAACTTTTATTCACGTTCTGTGAATTAAAATTCTGTATTTCCTGTTTCGATGTTTGGTAATGCAGCAGTAAGGTAAGATTTAATTTTGAATGCAAAAGCTATTTTTAAAGCGTTCGTGATTTGCCAACTGGTGTCTCAGGAATACATTCGGGAATGGCGCTTTAACGAATTGTGCTTTCGCGAATTGGGCATGCGTAAATTTAAAAGATTTAGTGTATATGATTTCCAAGTGTGTTGCCAACGCGTGCTGGAGCTGTACAGAGCATTGTTAAAACGGATTCATATTTAGTGGCGTCAGAGAGTGAATAATGAACATCCAAATTGTTGTAACCCGATCACGGCCGATGTCACGAGCACAATTTCTAATTAGAACAACGAATAATATTCAACCTCATTAATTTCAGTTCGTCGGTATATATCTTCGTGTTTTATAGGCAGAAAAATAAGTAATGTAATTCATTTACAGCTGTTAATTAGAATAGTACCAATTATTTGATGAAACCCATTCAGTGACATAAGCGAAATGGAAGCGATGGCGGCAATTATTTTTCTTTCTATCTCAGTAAATATTATTACGCTCACAATTCAACAGTCAGCACCACATAATCAGAGTTCTCTAAATAAAGTTTCCCTGTGTGGTATTGCTTCATTGCAGAAAATACCCGCTATGTTTTGTGAACATTTTCGATGTATATACTTATGTCAGCCACGTGCCACGCTTTCAGAAATTATCGTAGAAAACAACTAGAGCACTCTGAGAGCGCATACCACCGTCAAGCTGGCAACGGTAGCAAAAAATTCAAATTGGCTCTGAAATCATACTTTTCTTTGCATAAGCTTCAAACTTTAATCATTTATGCCTTCTTATAGTAATAACAGCTTGTGCAATTTTCTTCAAGATCCGTTTATAACTCTTTGAGTTAATACTGCTAACAAACTTTATGACAAACATGAGTCAAACATGCCAACGAACAAATCGGTCTGCGCCAAAATTTAATCATTTATATCTTTCAACAATACTAACAACCGCTATAAATTTCATAAAGATCCATTCATTATTTTTTTAAGCATAAAATAAAAACCAGTGACAAACGCACGAACCAACGGATCATTACCAAAATTTAGTCATTTACTCTTTGTTATATACCTAACAACTCATGTCAATTTCATAAAATCAATCCATAACTTTTTGAGTTATGACATAGAGAGAAATGAAGCAGACAAACAACAAACAAACGGAGGGACATATCTTCAGCAAAAGTTAATCATCTGTTCCTCCTAACATACCTAACAATCCCTGTAAATTTCGTCCAAATCGGTTCAAAACTTTTTGAGTTATCTTGGTGACAGACAGACAGTCAGACAAACAAGACGAAAACATAACCTCCTTGGCGGAGGTAATTAAGGGAGAAAGTAGTTCTTAATCAAGGATGTTTTTCACCCATATTTCCTTACTCAACTTTCTGCCACCGTATTCGCATATAGCATTACCCTCCCTATTCACATACATTGCACTCTGTATAATATTTGCGATGCAAAATTGCCTCAGCTCTGGCAACCTGCTTTTTGTCGCTGATGATTAGTTGCTTATAAAAATTAGTTTAATTCATACGAGCGTGTTAGGCCTGCAGCTCATAATGGTCAAATGCTCTTAACTTCAGAACGATGCAACAGCAGAAGCTTGAACCAGTCTGTGCAGTACACGCACGTTCATGTAGAACTTCTTTAACTCTAAGCCGGAAGAGAGCCATGCTACGCAGCTTAAAAAAGTTACAAATCCATTGATGAATTTTGGCCGTACCCGTTGTCAGGGACGTAAGGCTATATATACCATAAAACTTGGCATCATTTTACATAAAGTTATTGGAAATATTTTCTTGATGAAACTTTGCGGATATAAACTGAATAAACACAATAATAGATAGCAATATTTGATCAATGATGGGTAACTACGCCAAAGTGGCGAAGCGTTAACAAAATCAGGAAACAATAGATTAAAATAACGTCAAGGCGGTTAGCGTCCATACATACCCTGCAAGTTTTTGCAATTCATTGACAGGAAAGAAAAAAATGAAAATGTGCACAATTTTTGCACTGTAATATGCATTGTATAACTTATCGTCATACAATACTATTTTGGTCAATTGTGCTTGGAATTCTAGCCATATTAAAATCCATGGTAATCCATACATTTTCTTACCCAAATAATGGGAAGGATTCAACTCATGATCATCCGTACGGAAATCCGTTGATAACCTACCATGGTTATGGAAAGAAATTCACCTTTGATCGTATGCGAGGAATTCCACTTATGTTTTCCTTTGAATAGGTTGGAATTCTACTGAAAATTATTTTGTCCGGAAAAACACTGATATTTTGCTATAGTTCAACCTTTCCGCTTATAATCATCGGTATTTCTCATTAAAATTTCTTATTGGGCATGAGAACGTACTCACGGTAAGCATCACCAAAACATTTGCCAGTTTGAGAAAATTTAAAATGTTGAAAGAGTTCGCTGCACTGAAACCACAATAATGATCAAAATTATAGCAAATTATCTTCAGACTTTGTTATGAAAAGCAAATGCAACAACTAGCACAGTTCATGCTGAGCAGTCACTGTGCCCTCCTCAGGGCACATGCCTCATATACATCCATGAAAAATATTTATTTCTAGGGTGCCCGCGCTGTCAGAAATGACAGCGAAGAATTTATGTTGATATCCTGGTTCAATAACCAAGCTTTCCTTCATACAATTGCCAACTTTTAAGTTCATGCAGATGAGGGTTCACGGCTTCATTATAACTGAGCATCGACACTCTTATTTTTTTCTCTGACATGGAAAGAATTAATTACTTCTGCAGACTGTTTAGCAACACTCAAAATAATTGATTCGATTTGGCATCGTAGATACGCCATCACATCATACTTGTCTTATAGTTTTTGGTTATTGCAAGTTGTTTCGTAGACAATTGCATCAAAGTAGGAAGAATAGCTCATGCAACGAAATTATCTCTGGAAAGAAACTAAGAATCAAGATGCATGAGAGTGCTAATGGCAGCTTCATATTATATGTGGACCGAATATTCGCATGGTTTCCAATATTCGCATTCCCATGTAGACATGCGAATATTTTGCAAATATCTAAGCATATCCACCGATGAAGATTCTCTGAAATGATGGAAGATGCACGCGACTATTTATCTTACTCATTCTCAGTTAGTTAAGTCTTATCTTGCGTGTCCGCCAACTAGTGTGGCGAGTGAGCGTCTTTTTAGTGGTGCCGGCCTAGTATACGATGAAAAACGAAGTAACCTGACTGGTGGGAGAGCAGAAAAAAAAATTATTTGTTTTTTTGAAGTTCAACCTGCCAATAATATAATTTAACTATTAGATACGTGGAGTTTATACTAGCAAGAGCAATAATGGCTTACATGCAATCTAGTGATTCTAGTGAATCTAGTCAATCTGCTAGTAAATAATCCTCTTTCAAAGGGCTGTGGTTGGGGAAAGAGGTTGGTGGGATGCCTGTAAGGGTGGGTCCTTGTCCCGCATCCTGGAAAAAGAGAATATTCAATGAATTATAATTAACTATTTAATTTTCTAAGGCTCAACTCTTACAATAAACTCGAATTTCGAATTGTCCACTCCAGAGTCTAGACTCAGGACTAGATTTCAAATAAAATGCCATATTACTTGGGAAATGAAACTTTGCCTAAATATTCGCATACGCGAATTTCAAAACACAATATTCGCATTGGCGAATGTTGAAAAACAGACATTCGGTCCACCTCTCTTTCAGTTATCTTCAGTGCTGAGATTTAAACTTCGGCAATGCAAGAAGTGCATTCTGACTTAATTTCGCCTATACTTTGTCATAGATTCGATATATGCAGAGGGTAATACTCGTACAAATCAGACTCAGCCCTTAATATCTTCATTGTTAGAATTTCAGTTGTCGCTGATTAATTAAGATACGTTTGCCATCCACTGTAACCTTGTCAATTTTCTACCAGTCAGTTTTCAATTAAATTTGATAGGATGACCACAGCCTCCAACCTGGGCTAATTTCCGCATATTTGTTTTGTTAAAGCGTGACAGAAAATGGATAAATAAATAAAAATACAAATAAACAAACAGATTATAGACATCGGTGTTTATTATATTATAGACTAGTAGACCCGTGCGTGAAAAAAAAATCACGCAATGATCGATATTTTTTCTTAATATAGACTGGTGCGGTATCTTTTCTTCTCTGACTTGCTTCTTCATTTTCTTCATTGATCCTCTGTCGGGCTCTCATCCTTAGGTCATCGTTTCTCTGACTTTCCGCTTCCACGTTTTCCCGCTCACGCTTATCAACAGCTCTTATTCGCTTCTTTAACCTTTGTGTATGATTCAAGTCTTTCTTGGCACTATTTCGTATACCCGCTTCATCTCACTCCAATGGTAGCACGTCTTCGTTCTTGAGACAGTAGAAGTCTCGTTCTTCTTTTACCTTCAATATCCTCCTTTTGAATTAAACTTGCGTCTGCCATTGTGAGAGGCACGAGTAAACTCTTGAGTAAAACACTGCAACAAGCCTGAATGCAACTCCAGTCACCTTATATGCAATGTGAGTGCACCGTAGCCATAATACTGCCTTTGATGATATCTGCTTCATTGAAGTGCTGAAATTTCAGCCATAGAAGGAATCGGCTCCGTCAGAAAAAACAGTAAGCTGGAAAAAATAATTGTCTACTGCCCGTGAAAAATGATCAATTCGTGAGTGCTCCGTTGATCATCTGCCGAATTTACACGCCGTGACCTGACAGAAAAAGTTACAAAATTAGACTCCAGAAGCTGCATACATATTGTTTCAGTTTCAAAAAGTATTTCAAGCAAGAAGAGATTTTCAGATGAAGTGATAAGGATATCACTTTCGCTATCTTCGCTATCTTAATAACAAAATCTACAACCTGGCCTATTTTTCGCTTATCAATTTCCTTATGAGCGGACACGAAATAAATGAATACACAGAGCGTTTTATTATACAAGGATATCTCCAGGCATACTCTTGGCTAGCCTAAACACAACAATTTACAAGCAGTGGCTTTTTCTCAAGCTATCGTGGCGTCCGAAAACGGATATTCTATCACAGATTGATCCACCACATGAACTTTAAAAACTGCATCCAAGAATTTTTCAAACTGGCGCGCCCTTAATCTCAAATGGGCCCTTAGCAGCTCCTCTTCGCCCTAAAGCATCACCCGCGCTGGCCACACACCTTCTTTTAATCTTTCTGTTGATGGGGCGTGCTAGCTTGGACGCCGAAAGTAAGCCTTCGATGCCTGAAATGTCCGAAACTTCTGACAGAAGCTTTGGTTTTGTCACTTTGAAACGTGTTTAGAAGCAATGAGATTAGGTTAAGCCTGAATCTCAACTCTACATGTCGAAGCCAGAGCTCCTATCTGAAGTTACGATCACGTCAAGATTCGAAGTTTTTATCTTAGCGTCCATTCGAAGACGCCCGTAGTCAACTGCTGCTGCCTTATCTTGCCTCCCTTACTGCCCCCTTCTGCTTCACACCTCCCCTTCCCACAGACCTAAGTTTTGTGACCGCCCCCTTTCCCTCCCAGCGAAGCAGTTTGGGAACTGGCAGCCTTTAGCAGCGACCACCGTCGTTTCAGCAATCTCCTTTTTATTTTTCTTACGCCTGAAACTTGATCTAAGTTGCTGAATCGAACTTTCAAAATGCAGTTCCTGACAAGCTGATGCTAATCGGATTAGAGCATCTACAACGCAAATATTTGAGCGAACTGGCCTGAAAGCTGTGCAGCTACTAGGCCATCAGCTACTGCATCCTTTCCTCAGTGATATAATTTTTTCTGTTTTCTCCATAAAGATCTATGTATACATTTTCTCAAACAGATCATCAAGCTTAATATTACGGATGATTGTATGAACTTTAGTCGCAGGAGACATTTTAATTTTAACGAATTTTATTTCTGTGTGGCGCATTTTCCATTGCTGAGACGTCAAAGGCATCTTTGAAAAGTGCTCAAAGTATTTTTTCCAGTTAGCAGTCATGGAGACAATACATATTTTATCCGGCACTCGCAGTCACCATTGCCTGCGAGACGACTTGCGCGCTTCTCGAGGGCTTTGGTTTGGAGAACAATGAGGAGCTTTTGTTCCAATCCAGGAAGTCATTCTAGAGCCCTGCGAATTGAAATAACTTAACGGCATTAGCCAAAAGCTTATGTTCCTGATGAAATCGAAAATTTCGTTACACTGGAGGTCGTCTCAAGGTCCACATACAGAGAGATGTCACAGTTAGAGGTCCATATGTTTGAGAAGCGTACTTGCAGGCCATAATCACTCGTCTATCTTTCTTTTTGCTCAAAAAAATCATAATTTTCACGCACGGGTCCACTAGTGCATAATAATTATATTATGAAAGAAATCAGAAGCGATAGATAAGATACAAGCGATGTGGTCTTCATATCTTTCTTTTAAAGTGACTTAATTTTCTTTTAAGAAGCGCTAAAGAACACCGCTATGGTAGAACTTCGTTCCAGCGAAAATCAGAGCTTTTTGCGAACTGAAGTTCCCCGACCTTATACTGAAAAGCGTCACGTACAGACACAAGGATGGACGCAAAGAGCTTCAATCTTGGCTTCAAGAGAGACGAGGGAGCAAGGAGCCTCGTCCGTGAAACTCGAGTCGGTTATAGCTACAGCCAGTCGCCGTATTGTAATATATTCAGGCTTTGGTATATGCTGACGTTATTGTAATGTATTATGTCAGTGTGGTATACTCTATCATTGTGAGTTTTTAAATTAGTGCGTAGATGAGTTCTAGTTGTGACAGTCACTGTACTTGGTTGTGAGGTTTAACTTCAATGCTGAGTAATGTTTACAGGCTACAGTGCTGGATGGTGAAGGGATGTCGTAAAGATCTTTTTGTTTATTTGTATCTTAATATACAAGACTTAGAAGATATCTAACACTAAGAATGACCGTCGTGTATTTTATATGTTTGTTTATTTATTTATATGTTCCATGTCACGTTCTTAAGAATAGCTAGGAAAAAATTCAGACTTCGTAATCAAGTTTAAAAATTTTAGCGATCCTGTTCCCTTCTGATGGAATCCAGTAGGCAATAATTGGACGATATTGCAGAAGAAGGCTAAAATTGGAACACGATACTTATCGTTATTAATACTCAATGCAGTTCTTGCTCTTTCAGCTTCTCTTGCTGTTCCCGTGGAGTCTGATATTCATTACTTTTTCTCTACATCGAAGTTATATTTTCTTTGGTTTACGATGTACACGTTTAGTAGAAAATCAGTAAGGCGTAGAGGAACCGATTTTTTCCGGTGCAGTAGACGTAGTAATTCTTTATTTCAACTTCTTATGAGCAAAAATTTTGTTCTGCTGAAACTATCTCACCGTGTTTTCTTGATACGAAGCGGAAATGAAATTCAGTGATGTTTCAGCTCTTGCTAATACAGTTAATTTTTGCATGTCATCTAAGGGAGGGAAGGAGTGTGCTGAAGACGAATTGAAGTACAGTAGGAAGGTGAAGACCAGGAGGGCAGTACGAATCATCATATATTAAAATCGGACGTTTCGGGATCATACCCATCATCAGCGAAACTGTAGTAGTAAAATACAAAAAAATTTACTAGCCGAGACTAAAATTTACAAGTACAATTGCAATGAACAGTTGCAGAATGACAAAAAAAAACTAACGGTTGATGATATTTAACAGATATGCAGATTGTGCTTCGTTGAGAGGAGGCTTCAACTTAGAAATGTAGAGGGATGCTAAAATACGCAAACTGGCAGACGAGGACTGCGTACCTAAAATGGAGAAACTGTCAAGAGGGACTCGGACGCCACACCGTTCTGCATGCTGTCTCACCATGGCATGAGGAGGACTAACCAGCACGCTTCCGGTACGAGCACTCCTGCCGCTATGTTCACAAACTCTGGTCATTATAGTACGTACAGTCGAACCTATGTACGTAGACCCACAGAACGGGCAACAAAATTTGTAGACTACAGAGCTTTGAACCGCTTTAGGAGGCCTGTCTTTGAATTTAAAAAATGAACCTATCGTAAATTTATTTACTAGAATAAAAATAAATTTCTTATCTGTAACGTATTTAATTACAAATTTCTGTAATTCGTTTCTCATTTTTTCGGATTGTCGATCAAAATATTGAAGTGTTTCGTATTCAGTGTTTGTATCATTACCGGTAGCAGCGGGTACTTCGTTTCTGAAGTTACGAGACAAACACTGCTTAATTTTAGAGTCTACAAAAGAAACGGGGAATCCACTGCATTTAAAAATGTTACGAAGAAATTCGAGTTCTACGTGAACATTGGCGTAGGAAGAGCATATTTTATAGGCACGTGATTTAAAGTATTTACAGCGTTACTCATGAAGCGGAAAATACAAAGGCTAAAATAACTCAGACCTAACCCAGTAAACGTTTCTTTTCTGTAAACCGATGTGTCAAAAACATTGTGTTCCCTGCAGATGGACACGTCTAAAAATACATAGTACAATTGAAGTGTACTGCTCGGAAGAAAGCACGCATCTCTTACGATAATAATTTGAGTTGGCCGTCGTAGCGTTTTCCTCTATATGTATTTTAGTAAGGAAAGTACAATCAATGAAGACGTGTCATCACAAATTTCTTGTGATGAGGAAGGAGCAAGTCAAAGAAGAGAAGATTTTGCACCGGCCTATATTAAGCAAATATATCGCTTATTGCGTGAATTTTTTTCACGCTCGGGTCCACAAGTGATCTAAGAATAAGTAGCAGGCATGCTACTTGATAGATGCAGACAACAAGGTACGAGGTTTACATCTGAAAAAGTGCTACAGGCAGAATGCAGTAGACAATGTTAGTACTGTAAGGCTATGTACCGAAGAAGGTGACTTTTCAATGCGCAAGCCCTTTAAATATCTATCATTTGCCGGCTTCATTTAGAACGCTGGTAGCTTCCGCCGGAAGCGAGTCAGAAGTACGCCGGTAAATTACTGTACGTTTATGAGACTAACAAATATCTCCGAAAATCTGGTTACAGGTTTTGACAGTCAACTTTTATTGATAGAGGTTCCAGCTGGAAGGTCCCTAATAATCTTGGCTGTCACTCAACATTAGCTATACTGTTAAACAAAGACATTTTGTACGGTGTCATAGACAACCTTTTACGTTCTTTATCTGAGAGCTTCTGCCTTGAAGACGGTGGGTACAGCCGCCAAACAAGAACTCACATAATACAAGAAATATGTCTATAATTTGAATGTTAAGGCTAACACTTTAGAATGTTGTATGCTCGAAGCGCATATATAACACGTATGCACCCATCGCATATCAGTAAATAGTCGGGTATGGCTACACCAGTCACCGTATGTACCAATGGCATATCAGTATATCGGTTTGTCTGCTGCTCCCCCGTAAAACTCGCTGCTCCCCAGTCACTTCTACCAATGAGATTCATGAAAGCGTCTCACAGCAACAAAAGACCTGGTTAACTCGCTGGCGAATCTGTGAATGGGCCGTTGGGCTCCCTCTTTCTCTCTTGAAGCTCCTTGGATGGACGTACGGATGGTGCCTCAAGCAGAATTATAATATAGATAGTTTGAGTTTTCTATACAGATAAACCCGAAATAGACACAGTGAGCCAGTAGATCCGAAAAATATATGGCTGCGTCTGGTAATTTGTCTAGAGACTGTGCCGATCGAACCAACTTGGTGACGTATAGACCCTTAGGCATATGGTTTAGAAGGCCTTGGCTGAAGTCATGACACTGAACATTGCAGGTTCCTATGCCAATGCGGGCAGTCGAGCTCTTCCTGCGAATGATGCGCTAAATCAGCCTTTGACAGCGACACAGCTGCCGTGGGGTACTAACCTTTCCCAAAAATGGGAACGGTTAAGACACGGGTCGTTTCACAAGAGCCTTCTATTGGTGGCGCCATATAGCTCTTGACGATCCGTAGTCAATTGCAGCCGTACACTCGTCTGGGACCATTGGCCTATATCTACATCGCAAACCAGTACTTGTGAGTTTTTCAGTAAAGGGTGCGGTTAGGTCAAAGAGCTTTGAATAACTAGAGAGGAAATTCCACGACTTAGTTGGCAGAATGGCCGCATAGGGAGATGGTACCGCTTTAAAGTTCTGGTTAAACTAGAGCACTGTGAGAGCTCATACCTCCGCCAAACAAGACAATGGTAGCAAAAAATTCGAAACGCCTCTGAAACCATGATTTTCTTTGTATAAACCCCAAAATATAATCATTCGCGCCTTTTGATAGTAATAATAGCTTGTGTAATTTTCTTGAAGATCTGTTCATAACTTTTTGAGTTATGCTGCTAACAAACGTTACGACATATATGAATGCCTTTAAAACGACTGCGCCTGTCCTGGGAATCGTTCTCGGGACCCCCAGCACAACACTGTGTGCAACACGCAATATCCACCGCTACCACGATGACTGAATATTGATGTGGTGACGTGCGATTTCCACCAATTATTTATAAGTCACAGCCGGCAGAAATTGGTAGTATTTGAGATTTCGATTCATTAAGCTTATCATTATATCAGTACTCTAGAGCTGTTGGTTTGGAGTTATCAGTACTCTAGCACAATAAGTTCGGAATTATTTAGTACTCTAGTGCTATTAGTTAGGAATTACCGCCCTCAGGGGTATATTCTGGCGGCCCTTTCCCTGCCCCAATATATTTGGGCCTCACGACCCCAAGGGTCACTAGTGCCTTCTCAGCAGGGGATGTTGCAGCTTGCCGCAGTTCCTGCTGACGAGGTTAATTTTGCAAAATTAGGTAGGCTGTCAATACTTCCCCTTCTGTTCCGGGTGGTGGGCCGCTGATCGAAGTGGACCGCTGATCGAGGTGGCAGACCTATTCCCACTAGACTTCTACCTTTTTGTTTTTCGTTTCCTTCCCCTGCGCGGCGTAGCTGGACGAAAGCGTTCAGCCTTGCTCGGGGATTGGAGACGCACAACTTTCACCTTTTCCGGTCAGTAGCGCACTGCCAACTTAGAATCTGAGACCTACCGTCAGAAAAGTCGAGACAAAAATGTTTGATAATTTGAAACGAGACGAACTTCGCGCCCTAGTTGCGCACGAGCCTGTCTTTAACTACAGGAATAGTTCACCGCGATATAGACATTGTGTCCATGATGCGCTAGTAAAATTTTGGACTACTACTACTACTACTACTAGGATTTATCAGTACTCTAGCGCAATTAGCTAGGAATTATTTGCAGTCTGGCACAATTAGTCAGGAATTATCAGTACTCCAGTGCAATTAGACAATTGTTCAATCAAATTTTCTCGTGTTATTTTATGAAGGATTTTTCTAATCAAATTTGCCTAGAAAACAGTAAGCCCTCACAAACACGAACTCTTTACTATTTGTTAATGTAATATTAAAGCATTGGAAATCGTACTAAGGAAAACAATTCGACCAGAACCATTTTGCTGTGCAATCGTACTTTAAGTTGGCACAATAATCTTGAACATTGAAGGCCGTACTTAAAAATAGTCGGAATATATTCAATAATGATAATGTTTACATTAAGTTAATTAGTTCTGTGTAGTGCTCATAAAATTAGGAAGAATCCATAATTTATTAGTCTTTTAATTAATAAGGGGATAAGTGCAGAGGCTGGAAAATGAATTAAGTTTTACATTATAATACATTAGACATGACAGGCTATTGTTTGAAGCTTCATTGGTGAGTTTTTTATTCGTATTTTTACGGTGGTGGTGGTGGTGGTGGCGGTGTACAATAAGTATTTGAAACGTTACCGCTACGTCAACCGTTTTTAAATATATGCATTTCTTTTAAGTTCGATTGACCAACTCAGATTGCATGATCGTACAATAAAACGGTTCAAAAGTTATTTCCTCATCAATTGGCACCTTTCCCCAATTACCAACTAAAATGATTCTGTAAAAGTTGGAAATTGCTTCACCCTATTAACTGATATACAGGATAAAGAATACACGGGACAGCAGTCGCCACTGTCTAGAAAGGATGAAAGTTAACTAACGATAAATAGCACTAGCTGGGCATGTATTGAAAAAATGCATATTAGTATTTCCACTTAATTCATCATTTTCTCCCTTAACTTGGTGATGCATATACTGTGATAAAAAATATTATTACTACAATTCTTAACCTAAGATACTCATGGTGAGTGCCATGTTGTATTAGCTAGGATGTGCAATGGAAAGAAATTATTAATAACTTCTCATTTCAATTCTAACGGTAACGAAAATTTTTCCAATTTCACTGTGCTTGATAATAATGAACGGATAGATGGACTAAATGAAAGACCATGCCAGGAGGTGCACATTATTATAGTGGCAAGGTGCTAGAGCGCTGCACTTGCACTCTTGTGGGCAAGTGTTCGCTTCCCGATCATACATGTGAATTATTGTGATACCAGGTTCGCAATATCACTTTTCTGACATTCACAGTCCACTGCGAGAACAGTAACCTAACAAGCAACGTGGACGGACAAAGAGTCGCAATTATCACGTGAACCTTGAGTCTTTGGCGCCATAGCTCAGACTATCGATGGTAGACTGCAGCCATGCACTCGCCTCAGAAATTGTTTGCATTTCACTTCAACACAGATAAGTGCTTTCGAATATCCTGGTTGCAGCGAGTGGTCACGTTGACTCCATCTATATTAGTGATTGTGCAGTTTGCTGCTATTACATAAAGAGACTGTTCAAATTTCTGAAGAAAAAAATGTCCACTGCGAACTGTGTATGATTAGTAAATATACAGTATACCGTCCTATTTGTATATCTGCTGCGTGAAATTGCTTCATACTCTGCTCTACTGCTCGTACAACCAGGGACTGAAATTCCTACATACAACCCTATTCCTACGAACGAGGCATGTCGTATAAAGGAGGCGTAGAATGTAGAACCCCTGAATAATCATGTTCGTACCCACAGTGCACCGCATAGAATCCTTACATATCATTCTACTCGAATACATCGCACACATAAATCCCCGCAATGTATCCTCTTCGTACGTACAACACGAGAAAACCTGCATACCATATCGCATACATCGCGCCCATAATGCCGTGCAAATCATCGAGCTCGCCACGAAAAGAACACTGCAGCGATGAGATTCACCGCCTGTCACCAGAACGAAAGACAGGCGCGGCCAAATAAATCATCAGGGGCTGCGAGCGAGCAATGCCAGGAACGACGTGTGGCTGCGAAGCCTTCTGCTTCCTCGCCAATTACGACACTAATAATGAGATCTCTTGGCGATATTGGGCTCACTCGGCCCAATAATTCCTGCAGAATCCCATCCCTGCAGCGAAAATTTTCTGGGGAAATTCGTAGCTTTACCGCAGCACGTCCCGAGCTGAGATTGCTTACATTTAGGGAACCTGGGGCCGAATTCTGACGACCTCGAGTTCAGTTACGAAAATGAACAGCTACGCCATTGCGTCGCTTCTGAGACGGAGACTGGAGCCGGAGGCGGGTGTTGGCTGAAGCAAGTGGGATATGCCTCACAGTTCCCAAAAGGATACGCGAAATTCTTTCTTACTCTTGACGATGCCTATAAATCTGAAGCTTGTGGAGTATCATAGACTCGAGCATACTTGTCAGGCCACTCTTTTCCAATGATTTGGGCGCTCAATTCAGTAAAATTTCAACTAAGTGTTTCATTTAACATAGGGAGCTCAGACGCAAGAAACGCATTCATTTGCAAGAACCACCAATGCAGTGACATCAGCCAGCACTGAAAGGCAATATAATAATTATGATCATTTGAAGCTCGTTTCTACTTCTCCAACATCACTAATTGTTGCCCCTTGATGGTTAGGGTGTATCGAAATTTTTTTTCCATTTTTTTTTGCAACACCTGTAAAAGCATGCCAAATGGTGATAAAATACAAGTGTTAATATTTGAAGGTCCTAGGATAATGTTTAGATGTTGCGCATTGGGGTCAAAGTTTCGAATATTCACAAAATAAACCCATTTTTTGAGAATTTTTAAAAATAACCAAAACACCATTTGGCACTTGGCAACACCTGCCAATACGAAGTATTGGGTCCACTGATGCCAGCAATAAAGCCGTATTTAATTTAAACAAGTGTAAGATATTGCGCAAAGCTAATCTTTTTTGTTAATTTTAATAGATTTTGGGTATTTTCCATATCTTTTACGAAATTTTGTCCCATTTAATTTAAGTGAAGAAATTGAAAAAATGAAAATTGGTTTAAATATTAACTGGTTGTCTGCTTGGAATGCTGCCTAGAATTAATGAATGTCCATAATCGGGCA
>LQNS02278094.1:26460203-26471216 GCA_001587735.2 Parhyale hawaiensis
GAGTGCCCGACGAATTTAATTCCCATTGCCCTCAGTGGAGGTTTCATCTCCAACAGTTTTCCTGGGAGCTGTTCGCTATCGCGTTCGCTCTAAATGAGTTAACCTGTAAAAACACAAACTCTTGCGAGGTCAGCGAGCTCGAGCTTTTAGAATCAAAAGCCATTTATCATGCGCAGCCCTTCTGGCCGCTGTCACAGATGCAACATGGCGGACAAATGGTACATGTGTGGTGTCAGACCATGGAGAATTATTTATTTTCAGACGTACGACGGGTAAAAGTACTCGGTTAGAAAAGTTTAACCTAATGTTAACCAGGTTGTGTTACCTTGGTGCAAGTGTTCTTTGCATGTTGTATTCCAACAAAGAAAAAAATATAATGCGGCAAAACACCCCGGAGAACAATGAACGTTAATCATCTTGCGCAGAGCCTATGTTTCCCCCATTTAAAGTCAGCAAAGCTCCACAGGTTATGTTTAGAATTCGTTATTATTTGTCATCAGTTGCTCAGATGTGTAAAAAATGTACAGTTGCTGCGACAGCTTGAAGTAACGTGGGGCGTTATGCATTGCGAAGCCACTTTCTCTAAACTATCGAATGCGTAACTATAAACAACAGTGCAGGTTGAATGAGGGACACCACACGCTATCCGTTCATCAAATGGATAACAATTCGGTCTCCCAGCTACTGGTAGTCCTCGCTGTATGTCGGACTGGTACTTTGCAGGTCATGGTATGAATTCTAATTTTTAGTTCCAGCTGGGTGTTCGATGGAGGTACCTTAGAATGCTTTGCGGCAACTCATTGCTCGCTTGTAGGAAGCGTGCTACGACTACGTATTTACCCTTTATCTCACTTAGTTTATTAAATATACACGAATTTAACATTGTCAGTGCAAAGTGAATCGTTGTATTAAGTTTTTTTGCTTTCATATTCAACTGTCCGGGAACCATTAAAAAATGTTGCAGTATTTTCTCAACCCTGTAATGTTGTAAAGTATGATTCCATAAGGGAGTAACCCATCAACTTGTGAAGAATTTAGGACTTGAGGTTAGGCCACCTTTACTTCATATTAGAGGCGGACCGAATGTTCGTTTGTTAACATTCGCTAATGCAAATATTTTGTTTTGATATTCGCGAAAACGAATGTTTACTCAAAGTTTCATTTCTTAAGTAGTATGGCAGTTTATTTAGATTCTAGAGTCTGGAGCCTGGACTCTGGAGTGGACTATTTGAAATTCTAATTCATTGTAAGAACTTAGCCACAGAAAATTGAATAGCTAATTAAAATCCATTAAATTTTCTTTGTTTCCAGGATGCGGGACAAGGACCCACTCTTACATGCATCCCACCAACCTCTTTCCCCAACCACCGCCCATTGAAAGAGGATTATTTGCATGAAGATTGACTAGATTCACAAGACTGCATGCAAGCCATTATTGCTGTTGCTTGTACAAGTAAACACTCCAGTTATCTAACAATTAAATTTTATTATTGGCAGGCTAAAATTAAAAAATAACAATTTTTCTGCTTTTTCACCAGTCAGGTTACTCAGTTTTTTATCGTATAGCTACCTGGGCGGTACCACTAAAAAGACGCTCACTCGCAATACTATAGTTGGCGGACAAGCAAGATGAGACTTCGCTAACTGAGAAAGATTAGGATAAATATGCACGTGCATCCTCCACCATTTCAGTGTACCTTTATCGGTGGATATGCTTAGATTTTCGCAAAATCTTCGGAAATGCGAATATTCGGTCCACCTCTACTCTATATTCAACAATCATCTGGCTCCTACACTGGTCTACGACTTTAAACGTAGACTTCCTGTGTATCCAACATCAGCAATATTGTGGGTCATGCCGTAACTGAGTCAAGTAAACTTATTTGAGATTTCTGAATGTAGGCAACGACTGGTGATATCCCTGCGAGTAACAAATATGTAGGCTACCCACCTATATTCCTTATCAACTCATGTATCAGATCATACATGAAGGAACAATTATTTATCTTCAAACTAACGTTATCTTCAATTAACATTGTAGTCTATTTTTTAGCAACTATAATTATTAAGCACTAATAACGATCTGGCTTAGCTGGTGGTAGGTGAAAATGCCTCAGTGGGTTAGATCATCAATATCAGTAGGAAATCAGAGCAGTGCCATGGCAGCTTCAAGTCCGGACTCGGGCACATCGTTTTAGTGGTTGCTCAGGGTGGCAAGTAGTCACTACGTACGATGAATGTTTTCGATACATGCATTGATTGATGTCATTACTATGTCCTGCATCGCAGGTATTGGCTATGAACGTATTTCCAAGCTGTCTGTTATGGCAATCATAAGTTTATTTGTAGCTAAGCTCAAAACCTGCCGCAGTTTAAGGAAACGTGTTTCAGCTTAATGGCAAGCATTTTACTTTCTCAGACTATAGCCTGCTATTATTAGGACTATCTTGAATAAAGAAAGTCCTTAACACGTAGCTAATGGGTTTCCGGATGCTACTGTGAGGCACTTTAAATAAATAGTTCTTAACTTTGATGGAAGTACTGAAGCCTTAATATTTCATACGTGCATTCATCAAACGCTTCGCGAGAGTAATACCACATATGACTATTGTCAAATTCAAACATGGTTAGCTATTTTACCAGTGAACGAAAATAGAAGTGTGAGCCTTAACCTAAGCCTTACTTTTTAGACTGACTCACAGAACCACTGAGACTTGTCTGAGCCTTCTTTAATAACAAATATTTTAAATAGTGCGAGTCCTATGATAACTGGCGTGTAACGTCGGCGGCTAAGAGTTAGTCCTGGAACACCCAAGAGGACCGTTAGGTCACCTTCCAAATAGCGCTATTCTTAAGCCCGTCCTGACTACCGTACAAAAGCGACTGCGATTTCGCAGAACTCAGCGAAAATCTTATGACAGCGTCCACACCAGGAAGCAAAGAGCGCAACGGGAGGACTCACGAGAAATTACCCCCAAAAAGTGACGTCATCATCGACGAATCTGTGGCTGGGCAGCCTAGGAATATTTTAACTAATTTAACCAAGAAAATCATCTTAAATCGCGAAATTCATCTCTTGCCTATAAAATAAACTAAGATAATAAATACTAATTTAGCAATTATCTATAGAACCTTGCAGTGCATGTTGGTGGAAACTTTCACAGCACTAGCGCCGAATTTGTTGCCTTTCGGCGACCTGACTTAACTTAGTTTTCTTGATTACTTCATATTCAGTTCACAGTGCTATTCACCGAACATATTTATTCCTTACCAAAAAATATAAGTACCAGTATAGCCAATTCTTTACGCGAGAGAAACCACAGTAACAGTTATCCTATTGCTCGAACTTTCTGTACTTAGTGACAACATTTTACGGTATTTTGCAACTCAAGTAGCTGGGCAGTCATGAGAGGGAGACTGAATGAAATAAATCGAAATAATACGGTGATATGTCCAAGAAAACAGCATACGAAGGCCTGAGGTCCCACACTCACATATTTCGACTCGTCGATGTGATGTAAATTTGCTACGTGCGGTCACGGCTAAGTTTTATTATAGTCCTATTGATTCCTCCCGTTGCATTCTTTGCTTCCTGGCCCACACTGTCGCAGTGCACAAGTTTACAGCGCGTGCGACGCTCTGTCACTACAGAAGTTCAGCAGTATTTTGCACTGCTTCGCTTCTTTGATCTAAGAAAGCTACAGCTTTTGCTGCTATTTATAACTTAATTTATTTAAAGTATCGACAAAGCTGTGAATAAACCATCGTTGTGAAAGCAGATACCATTTATTATCGTTCTCGGTGTTGCTAACTATGCTTACGGCGCGTGCTGCTAACTGCAGCTTGGGCTACATTTTACCACCTTGCAGTTGCTGTGTACAGTGGCGTTTTCGAAAGCATGGAAGCGCATTCATATAATGAGCTCGGAGAATAAGTTCAAAATGACTGACAAGTAAATAAAATTTTTATGACCGGGTTTACGCGATAATGTTTTGTTCTCCATACGCAGTGTACATTGTTCAAACACTTTCACAAAGTGATGTTTGCGTTAACACACAGATGTTTTTGCATCTATTTTACAAACGGCAGTTCAGTCAAGCGAGTTGTTCACAATGAAGACGTCATTACAAAAAAGCATAAAGAGAACTTTAAACGTCAGAATTGGACTCGGAGGAGCTTTGGGCTTTTGTAATACGCATAGAGGAGCAATAAACCCTATAAGTTCGCCTAATTACGAGGAACAAAAGACTTCTGGATGAACCGACTTTATTTACAGCCTCCATCGCGTGAAAAATATCCAATAAGTTGGAATCGTGCGAAAAAGCACAAAGCTGCGATTTCACGATGAAAATTCTCAGCGATCTGTGAAAACGCAACGGTGTGGACGAGAAGGTTGTTGTGGTAGTCTGGACGGGGCTTCAAGAAACACTAAGTCCTAATCATCAACTTGAAAGGTTCCCTCATGCCAGCCTAAAGCTGGGGCGCCTTCCTGGACCTGGGTGCGCTAACGTGCTCCTGGCTGCGCTTACGTGCACCTGGGTGCGTTTTACCTGTACCTGTCGGCAATTACCTGAGTCTCGGTGCGTCTACATGAAGCCCTTGCCTGAAACTCGATGAGCATTCCTTCTCAGCACTAACGGCCGTCAGTAGTCACTTTGGGTAGTATCATGTTACGTATTCTACATGAAAAAAATACACTAGCGTGACCCTTGGGCATTCCACGTTTATCAGATATTCTGTTGGTTTCTCTTTTCTAAGTGCAGTGTACCTAGATAACGATATTATACACTGTCTTAGCTTAAACCTTAGACGCCTAATGTGACCTCCGATTCATGTGGAGCCACATCCAACTCGAAGTAGGGTGACCACTTACGACTTTCGTCAGCATTATCAGCATAGAGCTAACTCGATTAATTCAGTTACCGTACCGTTGCTACGACTTCATCTTGTACACTATAATTAATAATAATAATTAGCTTTTATTAAGAACACAATGGGTTCACAAAATATGCTTACAAGTACAAACATAGTAGCCCAAGTAGCTACCCAAAATACTGTATTCAAATTCCAATTTGCTACAATTATTTTTACTATATAGTAACCGCCAGTAATAAACTTTGGGGTCTCTCTCCCCAAATACCGAGCGACTGTAAATTAACCGAGATTTTACATTTCTGTCTTTAGCGCTTCGTTCAAATACGTCAGACCATAGAGCTCATGAAGAGTGGTGTTGTCTACGGTTAAACTACAGTCACAGCCACAGCAACCCAGTTGCATTGAACTGAAAACGCTGCAGAAAGTCGTACGTGTGCAACCGGCTTAATGCATCTCATCTACTGTAAGATACTCTTCTCTTACTGCACCTCTTCTGCTATGACGCATCTCGTATACTCTGACACAATTGGCCTACCTTAATACACCTTGCTTACCATAATGCACAGAGACCTCGTCAATTGTGCACCTTCCTTCACTACACACTCAGCTCACAGTCTAATCGATATTCAAAATCTTCTGAAAGAACTTTTCAATGAGCGTGTGGGAGCTGTGGATCATCCCGTTGAATGGCCCCTTAAAAGGTCACCTGACCTCACCCCCTGCGATTACTTCTCTTGGGGTCATCTTATAAACCGAGCATAACCCACGCCCCCCACAACCTGAAAGAATTGGGAGACCGCATTCGCAGAGCAGCGGATATCCTCAGGAATAATCCCGACGCCAGACGTCATCAGGAAAGGAGTTGGTGACATGCGCCGGCGATGTGCACTTTGGTTAGAGGAGGTAGCCATTCATGTCGAATCGGTTGCCGCCTAGAAGATGTTGGAGATTAGCAACCATTGGTTATGCGATAAAACGTGTTTCTTTACATGTTTGTATATTGTTTTGTAATCCAAGATATTGACGGTGTGGTAAAGGAACAAAAAATGTAACATTGAAATGTTTTCCATTGCTTTTTTTACATTCGAAGTGAACCAACAACGTTTTCTCACCCCAACCTCTAGGTTATACAAGGGTCTGGACAATTAATCTTAGTGTCTTGGTGGTGGTTTTCAAATTTTTTTCTCTAAAAACCTGAAAAAAGTGATAACCACTACCATTTTTCTATTGTTGTATTTTCGCCTTTCATTTTCTGGGATGGTGCGGCACTACTTAGCCTACAGTTTAAGCCTATATACGACTTTTTAGCACTGCTGGTTTTCAAGCAGGAATTTAGTGCCAAGTGGACGGCTACTAACATGGTGGACGGGTACTAGACATGTTACCCTAACAATAATAAAATTAATCAACTAAACTAAATAATAACTAGAGAACTATTGGAGCACATGCCTCCGCCAAGTTAGGCAACGTTACTGAAAAAAATGAATTAGCTCGGAAACTATATAATTTCTTTTTCATCGGCATCAAAATTTGACATTTGTAGGTACCTTTTCAAAGAAATAACAGTTTCTGTAATTTTCTTGGAGATGCACTCATTATGCAATATTTAAGACCACTTGAAAATGCAAAAAAAAATAGCACCGTTTTAGTGATAAACTAGAGCACTCTGAGAGTGCATACCTCCGCCAAGCGAGACAACGGTAATAAAAAATTCAATTTGGCTCTGAAACCATGATTTTTATTGCATCCGAAATCTAATCATTTGTGCCTTTTGATAGTAATAACAGTGTGTACAATTTTCTTGAAGATCCGTTCATAACTTTTGAGTTATGCTGCTAACAAACGTTATGAAAAACATGAGTCAAACATAAAAATGAACAAACCTATCTGCACCAAAATTTAATCATCTTTGTCTTTTAACATAACTAACAAACCCTATAAATTTCATAAAGATCCATTCATTAGTTTTTGATTTATTGTTCTAACAAACATAAAATTAAAAACAGTGACATACGAACGAGCCAACAAACGGATCATTATCAGAATTTAGTCTTATACTTTTGTTATATACCTAACAACTCATGTGAATTACACACAAAAACAGTTCATAACTTTTGAGTTATGGCATTGAAAAAATGAGACGGACAAACAAACAAACAAACGGATAGACGGATCTCCACCAAAAGTTTTTCCTAACATGCCAAACAATCCCTGCAAATTTCGTCCAAATCGGTTCATAACTTTTGAGTTATCTTGGTGACAGAAAGACTGACAGGCAAGTAGACAAACAGACAGACACGACGAAAATATAACCTCCTTGGCGGAGTTAATAAACTCCTTCGACGAAAGATCAGTGATTCCTAGAGGTAAAAGGTGAGGAATACGACAAATACCTGTTGTAACAATATATTAAGAAATGTACATTTTGGTCGAAGAATGAGTTTGTCAGTAGATCAAAATTATAAGAACAGGGTAATAAACGTTTAGTTTTAGGGTAATTTCCGGCTTTTCGGATCAATTACAGGCTTTCACTGATGGTTTGAAGATACCAATATGCCCAAAGCAAGCAATTTTTCCGAGTAAGAACGTGGTCGAATTGTTGAACTGCATAAACAAGACTTGTCGCAGCGTGCAATCGCAGCTGAGATGAGATCCACCGCAGTAAAACTGTGATTTGTATCTTTCCAAAAAACCCTAAGAGTCATGGAACAGCAAAATCATAGTGGTAGACCAACAAAAAATTCCCCTGCATTTAGCAAGGGAATTAAACGCGTTGTTTCTCAAATCCGAGGACGATCTTCCAGGCAAATCAAGGCACTCACAAATGCTGATTGCAGTTGTATAACCATCAGTTCACACTTCCGGCTGAAAGGCATGAAAAACAAAAAGCTTCTGAAAAGTCCTCGGTTGTTTTCGCTTAGCAAAGTGGCCCGTTTTCAGTTTGCACGAGAGCAACAAATATGGCACTTTGAAAAGTGATCTAAAGTTATGCTTCGTGACAAAATATTCAATCTGAATAGCCCTGATGGCTTCCAACGGTACTGGCATGACGAAGAGATACCTCCTGAAAAGTTTTCCATATGTCAAAGTAGTTTGAGCTCCGTTATGGTGTTGGGTGCCTTTTCCTACAGGAGAGCACTAAAGCTTCACGATGTGCAGGGTCGTCAAACAGCTGTTGGTTGTGTCAGCATGTTACCAAGATCATCTTTGTCATCAGAGGGCCCTCGTTGTGTGGTGATGAATAGTGTTTCTAGAAAGATAAAGCAACAGTCCACACTACCCGCCAGACTGTGAAATTCTTTAAAAAAAAATGGGGTCCCTGTTTTACGTCATCCAGTATGTTCTCCAGACTTAAGCCCTATAGAGAAACTAGAGCACTCTGAGAGGGCATACCTGGGCCAAGTGAGGCAACGGTAGCAAAAAATTCAAATTGGTTCTGAAACCATAATTGTCTTTGTATCAACTCCAAAACCTAATCATTTGTGCATTTTTATATTAATAACAGCCTGTTCAACTTTCTTGAAGATCCGTTCCTCGCTTTCTGAGTTATAGTGTTAACAAACGTTTTGACAAACATGAGTCAAACATACAAACGAACAAACCGATCTGCACCAAATTTTGATCATTTATGTGTTTTAACATTACTAAGAACCCCTCTACATTTCATGAAGATCCATTCATTATTTTTTGACAATAACACGATTGTTCGTATTTTAATTTTTGTCACTGTTTGCTTGCTTGCTTGTTTGCCTGGTAATGTTTTTAAACCATTAGATGAGAAACAATATATGGATTGTTGAGTTGTTAACTTCATCAAAATTCATTCATAACTTTTTGAGTTATGGCATCGAGAAAAATGAGGCAGACAAACAAACAAACAAACGGATAGACATATCTTTACCAAAAGTTAATTATCTGTTCCTCCTAACATACCTAACAATCCCTGTAAATTTCATCCAAATCGGTTCATAACTTTTTGAGTTATCTTGGTGACAGACAAACATAGACAGATAGACAGACAAACACGACGAAAACATAACCTCCTTGGCGGAGGTAATAAGTTCAAATTTTGCTCACCTCTGCGTCCTTGACCAAACGTTACCTACGATTTCTGTTCGTGGTCTCATCATTTTGATCAACTCATTATTTGACAAAAATGTTCATTTCTTATTTAATTGCTACAAGAGGAATTTTTTGTCTTTCTCACCTTTTACCTTTAGGAATTAATACCGATCCCTGGTTGAAGAAGTTCATTTGTTTGTCACTAAAACGTTGTTTTTTTTACATTTTCAAGTGGTCTTAAGCTTTTGAGCAGGAGTTTATGTTCATAACTTGAGTTATTTTGCTGACAAACATTAGTCAAACAGACTAACCGATCTTCACCAAAATTTGATCATGTATATCTTTTACCATTTCTAACAATTTCTGTAAATATCATGAAGTTCTGCTCATAAGTTTTTGAGTCATTTTGCAAACAAACTGTAAACCTTACAGAAACAAACGTAGATGCAAAATAGATGTTCACAAAAAATTGGTCATTTGCTCTTCGTGATATAGCTATCTAATAGCTCATGTAAATTCAAAAAAAAAATCCGACTATAACTTTTTTGAGTTATGGTACTAAGAAAGAAAGACAAACAAACTGTTGAGCGGATCTTGAGCAAAAGTTAATTATCTATTACTCGTAACACGCATGACAATATCTGTAAATTTTGTGAAGATCCGTCAATAACTTTCACATTATCTTGGTGAAAGACAAACACATAAACAGTCAGACATAGTAGACGAAAACAACCTTCTTGGCGGAAGTAACTATAATAAAGTAAAAATAGATGAGGCTGAGTTTATTTTTCATTGAAAAATCCAAATAATACCATAGACAAATTATTGAAATAAATAGTATATAAGTCAAAAAATCAATTGACTTATTAAATATCTGTTTCATAGTATTTTCTATCCAATATTTATATGATTATTCGGGTAAATTAGATTGATTAGTTAAAATTGCCGTACCCGCCAATGACGCATTGACGCATCGCCGCAAAAGAAACGACGCCACTTTTTGCCGAAGTAAAACGACGTATTGACGCTGACGCAATATCCCCTCCGGCAGTGACGTCCCCAAACGGGTGACGCGCCCAGCTCTGCTTTTTATATTCAATTTAAATTACAACCAAATGTCGACAATTAAAGCTTCAACTATCGGCTGGTGTCCAAGTTACAGTAAGCCGAGCATTTCCCGTGTTTTTTTTTTTTTATTGAACAATACTTTCTTAGTTCTACGCAACTTTCGCTAATTCCAAACTGATATTTGCGCACAATCTTGCAGGTGGATATTTTGCTCATGCTAAACTCTTGGAGGTAAAACTTGCGGACGCCTGCAGGAATGAGACTGTTTGACAGCAAAACCTAATAAACCTAATCTGCAAGCAGGAACAATGAAATTTAATTACAAAATTGTTACCGTCATTTCTGATGGCTGGGCCCTCAAGTTTATAATGACGGCTCGGGCCACTGGTAAATATTTAAATAAGTAAAAACAAGACACGGATTATTATATAGCACCGTACTGATGAAAGAACAGCAAACGCTCCCCACTGCACTTCACAGTGACGTCATACGACACGCGTTGTTTCCTTCAGTTATTTTTATTCCCTTCCCACAAACGTCCCGTCTATGGGTCGCAGAAATCTGCGTGGTTACCATACCCATAACCGTTATGTCTATGGAATGCAGAAATCTGTAGCTATCCCTGCCCATAACCGTCGTGTCTATGGGTAGCAGAAATCTAATGCCTTCCCTGCCCATAACCGTCATGTCTATGGGTCGCAGAAATCTATAGCTATCCCTGCCCATAACCGTCATGTCTATGGGTCGCAGAAATCTAAAGCTTTCCCTGCCCATAACCGTCATGTCTATGGGTGGCAGAAATCTAAAGCCTTCTCTGCTCATAACCGTCATGTCTATGGGTCGTAGAAATCTAAAGCCCTTCCCTGCCCATAACCGTCATGTCTATGGGTGGCAGAAATCTAAAGCCTTCCCTGCCCAAAACCGTCATGTCTATGGGTGGCAGAAATCTAATGCCTTCCCTGCCCATAACCGTCATGTCTATGAGCCGCAGAAATCTAATGCCTTCCC
>LQNS02278094.1:26481944-26502509 GCA_001587735.2 Parhyale hawaiensis
GCTAAATTCCGCCTATCTATTTCGTTAAGAGCGTGACACCAAACATATAAATAAACACAGGACGGTCATTCTTAGTATTTAGATTTAGATAGATAGTAAATAACATTATTTCGCTAGTCAAGCGTCCCAGTCACACAAAGAGGCAATCCATACTCGGGGAAAGTACACCCAGCCGATACTTGCAGATATCATAAGCACTAAACAGATCGTTTTCATGCAAAAAAAGTAATCAGAAAAAAAGCAAAATCAATATTTTGCGATCTTGCAGAGCTTTGACAATGACTCTTGCCCACCCGTTTACCGTGCTGTCGAAAAACACCTTTTTTATGAAGAACTCAATCATCAATCTAGCGACTGGTTCACATATAGCTCTACTGTACCTTGAATAATACATCGTCCACAGACCACACCATACATTGACTGGACACTGAAATCGGGCCTCTCGCAATTGGGCCTATAGGCCGATTTACGTAAGTGTTAATAGAGTGAGTTCCAATAATCACAGAGATCTCAAACAAAGATTAATATCTTCATCGTAACGTAAGGAATGCGTTGCAGAGCAGGGAATTTAAGTTTATAATCATTTATCTTCAGTAGGCGATGTACATCATACCTTCGGACCAAGAAAATAATTGAAAATTCATCATAATTTCTAGGAATATTAAAATTGTTTAGAAAAAATTGGCTCATAGACACTATACGTAATGTACTTTAATATAAAATTCAAGTGAGTTTTTTTTTTTTTTAAATGACAGATTTGAAGCAATAACGTCAGAAATTGATGTATGTAGAGCTTTTGGTAGACCTCATCCCAAATTAGTTACAGTTATATTTCAGTTTTACCACCGTAGCCGCAACTCAAGCGATTCAACAGTGAATTTAAGTTTTATTACTACGTCATCATTAGGAATATTTTACCTCGGCATTCCTACCGGAAGAACTCAATTTGGCTCAGTGCGCTACTACTGGCAGGAAAAGGTGCAACGAATAGTGAAAGCACTCGAGTGGACAGCTCCTTTTGTAGCCTTCCACACGAGAGAGACCTGAGGTGTCCCGCGTGCTAGGTCGGCCATCTCGATCGACAGCCCACCTCACGGAACAGAAAGGGAAAAGTAGAGACTCTACCTAACTTTACAATACTAACCTCGTCAGCAGAAACTGCGGCAAGCTGCAACATCTCCTGTGGAAAAGGCACTCGGGCCCTTGGGTGCGTGATGCACAAATGTATTGTAGCAGCGATAGGGCGCGCCATAATAATTATATATATATATATATATCCCTAAGGACAGACCTCTTCCCAAGTGCCGCAGCAAAAGTGAGGTTAAGAAAACACAGTAAAGTTGAAAAAATGCATTAAAAAAAGCTAAAATACTACATTGGTACCTACAAATTTATTAAAAATACATGTTAACTATGAGATAAAGATTCCGAGACAGTCGGCAAATGATATTAAAACATAACAATTTATGGGTGATACAACCCTTCATTACTGGAAGCATCTTAAGCTGCACATCGTGTTTGTCAATATCATTTCACATAACTGCCTAGGTATATGACACCACTTTGTGGTTGCCTGCGTTATATNAATACTAGATCATATCCTGGCGGCCAGTGCTACATCACTTCACTGCTGGCCGGGCTCCATCACTTCATGGCTGCAAGCTGATCCAACTCACATTTCAGCTCTGCAGTCTGTTCTGATTTTCTCGCTTAGCCTGTATACCAAGTCAGTTCCATTAACAACTCCATCAGCTGCCTACTTGGCATTTCATTACAAATCGAGCATGCCACGAATTTGAGAAGCTTCTGTTCTACAAAATGAGACTTTTTATTTCACTAACTATTGCGTAATAAATATTCTGCAAGTATCAAAGGACGTCATAAACAGTTACTCTACGTAATTATTCTTCAACCCTTAATATTCTTGTAAATTTGTTGCGTATAGAAGTTTTAGAAGTTGTACAGATTTGTATGGCATAACTGAATGTAAAAGAAATAAGTCAAATAACCTAAACAATGCATGACAGAAAATGGGAGAACATATAAAAATTCGTCTGCGGCACCATGTAGTCAGGCCCAATTGCGGGACCAAAATCGGCCTCAGGGGCCAGTATCCAGTCTATGTATGGCGTGGTCTTTGCATCATCATATAAATTTTGCTTCAAAAAAGAACGTTAAAAAAGCAGACAGGAAAAATATTAGCTAAATCTCCTCACTTCTGCGGGCAGCAACAGAGAGTTTAATTAAGCAGCAGCAGGTAATATACGAGTACATATCAGCTAGAAGTTATCGTCCACATGCAGAATCCTAACCAACCGCTGCTTGAGCGCCGAACTCTGATTATGTCGGTCAGAGCGTATCCTGAAGCAACGAGTTGTCAGAAATTCCATTCTCATATGCAGGCTATATGCACTTTACACGCAAGCATGAATATTTGGTCATTGTACGGCACACGAAGTAAAGGCATCTGGGAATACCCACCAACAACCGAAATATATCATTATACGCAGCACGTAACTCCAGTCTCGTGAATTTAACCAAACGACAGTTTCAATGCATTTCACAACAATAAGTTTGGTATAGTTGTATCTTGACACTCACGAAGCAGCCATTTGATATCTGATTGCCCTTGGCATTTAAGCGCCTAATCTACCTTGCAATGTCTACACCATCCTATAGTTTTTCATTATTGAGATGTCCTAGATGCACAAACTGTGCACATAGGTTAATTGCACACCACTTAACAATGTATACCGAATGCTATGTACTACTTGCTACTGCACGTATCAAGAAACATACACACAGTCTTGCCCGTGTTGCACGCAATTACAAGCTTCTGAACTTCATCATCACAAATGGAAAATAGCTTTTGAAGAGAGAGCTGTGATGTGGTGCAAGAAGTACCATATCATCCGCGGTCACAACGCACTATCCAGAAGAATAAAACTTGAACAAATAGTGTTAAAAGTTTTTGGCTTAGATTCAGTTTAATGAATCTCTAAAATCCATTTCAAGACAGAAAGCTGGAAGTGCTGTTAAATATACAGTATCTATTTTTATGAATTTTATGTATTTCATACATTTTATCTACGCTTCCCTAAAGTTAATAAGTGAGCTTTGGAGCTAGACTGCACTCTAACGGTAATTATTGTTATTGCCAAATCAACTATAAAGTCTTTCTCAGTAATTACTAAAGAAACAGGGTTTCATTTTCAAATAATTCTTATTTGTTGTCATCTTAGTCTTTGTTTAAAGTAAATTTATGTTTAGACGATGTCACCACTTCCTTGTTTTTCATGTATTTTTTCTTGTTTTTTTTTAAATTATATCAGGAAAATACCATTATAATAATGTAATTCAGACAATCAAGTCCGAAAAGCATATTCTGTATTCCTCTTCGCCGGTCAATCAGATAATGAAGTTTTCTGAATTTCGTTGAATTTAACTTCATGGCAATTACCGCACGGTTACAAATTTCGTAGCATATACAGTAAGTCATGATTTTTTCTTCTTCTTTTTTGCAGCAACTACAGCTGTATATTACGTTAGTGAAGTGAAGAACAACTACGGTATACATATTAAAAAAAAAAAAAATTCCGCCCAAAAACTGGGCTTTAACTCCCTCCTCCTCCTCGACTTTCTCTCGGTCTATTTCCCAATTCCGTAACGCTTTTCCATTTCCATAGTATTGACGCAGCAGTTGTAGTCCACACCGCCACTACTCCAGCAAGTCCTCATCAACAGCTATCGAATACTCTATGCGCAATTTTCTACTCTACTAATTCGCACTGGGGTCGTAAGATGGGCAGAGATATACCGTAGCGTCTCTTTCACCAACTCCCATTCCGTATCAGGGAGCACGGCGACAACAACAGATGCTCGGAAGCTGAGACGTAACATGAAGCTTACTTCATGTGGAGCTGCGCACGGGAACTTGCTTGGCATTATTGTCGTGCTACGCAGGCGGCTGTCACCAGCCTCGCAATGCAAATTAAATGCTCCATGCTCGACAGCTTCTGGATATTGTGGGTTCTTAAGGCTATCTTACTCAGACTGAGCTGTTTCGCTACAAGAGTTCTTTCTTCTATTCTATATTTTTACGAGAGCAAGAACCATTGTATGAGATAGCTCACCCTGAGTTGAAATTGGGTTAAAGGATATCAGTCTCAGTGGTACTGGAAAATGTTAAAGATAGACTTCTTCGAAAGCGTCCCATGCAGCTCCAAGCTACAGACAATATAGGTCAATCAACACAGTAGAAAACTGTAAATTTTAGGGAACCACTTTGGGTTATTTGCATCTATTGTTCTCCTATAAAACTGATACCCATTTTATAGCGATACGGTAAAATCACTGGCTGTTTTCTTTTGAAACATTTACTTACTTATTACAAAATAACCTGTATAACTCAAAGACCTTGTTCTTAAGAATATTACGGTAAAAGTCGCGTTGAAGATAATGGAAGAACAATAATATTTACGGGACTTTTTTGTCATTTTTGCCGTCATCATTTTCCTTAAAACTTTGTGGATATTTTTAATAACTAGCAAGGAAATAAGTAGATATGCTCTATAGTCTGTACCCAAATAAATTTTGGTATTTTGTTTTACAGTACTGGGAAAAGGCAATCTTGATTTTTGAATAACTGTTGCTCAGTAATATGGACGCTCCACTGGCGCAGATGTCAACTCCTTGTCTTTGTGAAATAATTCATTCATAAATGCAAGCGTAAGTCATTTAAACCCATTTGACTCAAAGAACATTTTTACATGAAACTTAATCCAGCGAAACACACTTATTAGGCAATGAGCAGGCTCAAGTGCGATCGTTTTGGGACTAGCGCGTGAAACTTGACCTAAAATTGCCAATGAAGTGCTCAGGGTTGCTGTTCCAGACAAGCTAATCGCAATATATTATTTCTCTTCAAGATCGAAGGCATACAAAACGCGCTTTATCTTCTTCTTAGAATACTATACAATGACCAAGAATTTCCTCTGCTTACTGAACACTTACTGCTGATGGAAATGTTGCTGGCAAAAAATTATTTGCTATCTTCTTGGACTTCAGAATGTTGTATGCAGCGCCTGTTCTGCTCCTCGGTAAGTCAATTATAAGTGACAGCAACAAAGCAAGAGCTTTAATGCAGTTCTCAGATCTGCCACTCGCTTTGATGGCTTCTGAATATTATACTTAACTTTGTAAGACTTCTTATCTCAGCATTACTTCCTTTGTTCTTACGGCGTTAGAAGCTTGGCAGAGTGTGCAACTGTCACTGGCAGGAGCTCTAATTAACTGCGCAACTGCCATTAGGGAAATACTTCTCCCTGACATATTATTCTCTAGATCTCTGGATGACGTTGTTTTATGCTACTGCTCGTCCGATAGTATCTGGCATTGTGCTTAGCTCATGAGAAAACCATTGCAGTGTTCCTTTTTCAGGAACTTCGATGACGCTTCCAAATCTGTTCATAACTTGTGCTTCTTGTTCAAGTTTGTGTGTTGTGTTACTCAGCTGGAGTATGAAGCTGAATGCCAATAACACTAAATCTATGATTGTCAGTCGGTCTCGGACATTTTTACTGCAGCATCCACCTCTGAAAATAGATGACACTTTGCTTCAGGGGTTTCGCTCCTGATTTATTCTCGGGGTTGTTGAATACTGAATACTTTTCACCTCTTTGGATGCCAAGCTAACGGAAAGACTTGGAGCGCCTTGAGGCTATCCAGCGATCGTTTACTACCAAAATCCGGGGCATGCAAGATTTAAACTACCACGAAATACTTGCTCAAATTCAAATGTACTCCATTCAAAGGAGATTCGAGTGCTTTACGATCATATATGTCTGAAAAATTGTTGAAGAAATTACTGTCAACGTCAGTGGACGAATCCAGGCCAGACACTCAGACCGTCTTGGTCGCACTTGTGAGGTGCGAATTCCGATCAAAACTGGTGGTGTCGCAATGGCCACAAAGTATTCTAATAGTTTCGCGGTTCGGAGGGCGAGATTGTTCAACAAAATGTCACCAGTACAGAGACTGCGAAATTTAAAAATTTACTGGACGCATACATACTGAAAGTGTCAGATAAACCTGTTGTAAGCGGCTACGGGAACTGTGGGAATAACTCACTATTAGCCATCCCGCTGGTCACGGACTGCAGCATCACCTCTGCGCAAGATGGGTAGCGTGCATAACGCCACCTGGACCTCGACCGAAGTATCATCAAGGCAAGGTAAGGAGCCGCATCTAAGGGTGTAAGGAGTGTGCTGCAGACGAAATGAAGTGTACTGCTCAGAAGAAAGCACGTATCTGTTACGATAATTTGAGTTGGCTGTAGTAGCGTTTTCCTCCGTATGTAATTTAGTAAGGAAAGTACAATCAATGAAGAAGGATGATGAAGAAGAAGCAAGTCAAAGAAGAGATGATTCCGTACTGGCCTATATTAAGCAAATATATTGATGATTATTGGGTGAATTTTTTCACGCGCGGGTCCACTATCGATCGCATTAAACAGAGCAGAATAATGATGGGCTCTTGATGAGTATCCACGGGTCCCGAAATAAGGAGAAAAATCGAATAAGCCTACAAAAAATGGAAATGCGTAAGATTCGGAAAGGGCTAAATTACCTGGAAGCAAAGCTTGGAAAAGGTGTGCAAATACAGTGGGGAACCATGCAAGAAGCCCGTCTTGTTTCTGTCTTTATCAAGACACCAGTGCGAATTCTTTGCTGACAGAATAAATTTCTGATTAATTCTAGTGGTGAATTAAAAATACTACTGAAGGTTAGGCGAGATGTTAGGTAGACGGACTGCGTAACGAAAGACAGGAGTAAGCGACGGACGTCAGCTCAGACGGGTTGGGTTAAGTTAGAAGCACAACCTCAGGTTAAACTATGGTAAGTGAAAACATTTACCAACCGTAGAATATCCACGGGTCCCGTAGAGGACAGATACCCAAATATGAGGACAACTATCCCCATAGGAGGCTAACTATCCCTTGGATGGACAACTACCCACTGGGAGAACAACTACCCACTGGGAGAACAACTACCCCCAGGAGAACAACTACCCCTGGGAAGTTTTAACTACCCCAAGGAAGACTACTACCTACTGGGAGGGCAACTACCGATTTGTACTTATAAACAAGATAAAATTACTCTACAGTTTGACGTCTCTAAGCTCCGCATGTCAGCGGCTCTTGCATTCATGATCGCCTCTTTGGCAGGGACTCTTCCCTCCCCTTTTTTTCTCTTTTCTCCTGTCCTCTACAGCCTACTAACATTATGGCAATAGCTCATAGAGGGCCGGGGCGTAAGTTCCGGTGTCTCTTTGGGAATGGGATATTGGTTCGTCTCCTGCCGCCCATCTAATCTAATCTAACAGTGAGGAAAGCTATAAGGTAAATCAGCTCACGTCTGGGTGCAGCAACAATGATAGTAAATAAATCAACAGGTAAGAGGCCCAGCAGTAGCTATCTATACCTAGGTCATTCCGAGCATCTAAAGCACCGTCAACATACTGAATCCTCATCCACCGCTGCTTGAGCGCCGAACTCTATTACTTTGGGTCAGAGCATCTCCCATGAAGCAACGAGTAACCAGAATTTTCCACGCTCATCTGCAGGCTCTACTGTACGCACATTTTTACGAGCAAGAATTTTGGGATATTCTGTATCCTATGAAGTAAAACATCACTAGTTCATGAGTACCTATCTAGGAACATCCACCAAGATATATCATTATATGCAACACTTAACTTACTAATGGCCCGTCTCGTAAATTTAGCCCGAAGTGAGTTGCAATATACTAAAAAGCAATAAGTTTTGAGTAGTTGGATATTGGTATTCTGGCAGCAGCTATGAAACTACCTTATTATCCGATTACCTATTTCCTTTTGGCATCTAACCTGCCGTGCAATGTCTGCACCATCGTCAAGGTTTTCATCAATGAGATGTCCCAGATACACAAAGCCGTGTACATAGGCTAACTTCATACCGCTTGACAATGTATGCCTAGTCCTGCACTTCTCGTTGCTGCGGGGGTCAAGCAACATACACACAACTTTAGTGAACTATGCAGAACGTCCCTTCTTCAAATGAATTTGAGCACATCAGTCAGTGTAAGCACTGCCACATGTTTGATACATTTTTTACACGCTGTATACCGAGGTGATTGCACGTTCAGTATATGAGCGGATGTTCAGTTCGCACGTCGATGTAAGCAGCAGCGTTCGAGGGAATCTCTGCTTAGTATTTACCATATAGAACGTTGGTAGAATGAGCTAAAGGGTTGAGTTTTTGGTGCTGAACCTTCCTTGCGCCCATAGTTGGACCGGCGGTGGTATCACTGCTGATTCTTTGGCTAAGGCGGAGCTCACATCGGCTCACTTTGCCGGGAAGCAAAGCAGAGATCTGCTGTTATTGCTCTGAACCCCGTTTACCCTCTTTGGCATTCAGGTCTAGTACTATTAAAGTGCTTCTTCAGGACCTTGGTCCTTATGGAGGTGTAGACCGGTAGGTACATATGTTTCCTTTATTTTATAAACATCTTGTTTCCGTTCTCGCGCGCCGGCGCCTGATACGGTTAAGAAATTTTCCCCGTTGTTGGCGTACTAGGAACATTACTTTCATTCGCAAAAGCCCAATGTCGCCAACTACAGACATTTTACGGAGACATCAATTTTGTCGAAGGTGCTCAAAAAGGTGGCATGTAAGCAGGGTCGTTTTGTTTAGGCTACATACAGGATTGCTGCCTGCTGTTCAATTTGCGTACATAACTGGTCTGGGTTGTAGTGACCCGTTATTGTCGGTGTCACACCATTTACAGTCTGCGCTGGATGGTAGTTTTGACGCCCCCTTGTACAGCTGGATTTAGTGCGGCGTTTGACAGGGTCAACCACAGGGGTCTATTGTACAGATTGGAGTCATTTGATGTGGGTTGTAGGGTTCTGTCAAGCATTCATGATTTTGTTTCTGAGAGAGCGCACAGTGTGTCTGTTGATGGTTTTTTGAGTGACTCAGTCGCCTTGGAGTCTGACGTACTCGGCCAGTTGTTGTTTGTTCTGTGAAGATATCGATAATTTGTAAAGATATCGATAATATGGAAAGAGTCCAACGGAGAGCAACAAAGTTGATACCTCAGGTGAGAAATAAACCATACGAATGCCTCCTAAAAGAACAGGGCCTAATCTCTCTCGAGCAAAGACGACTCAGGGGGCAACTAATAGAAACACATAAGTATTTGAATGGCTTCAACGACGTGCCTACAACGGGACCATTTGAAAGAGACGTTAATGATCGCCTGCAAAACAACGGACAAAAACTCAAGCATATAGCTCGAAGAACAACCTTAAGTCAGCTGTTCTTTCCGTATTTCATAGTCGGTGCGGAGACAGTCAACACGTTTAAAAACCATCTTGATGAACATTGGGAGAGACAACCTCCATGGCTAAGAATTTCTCTTCCAGGAGTCGCAAACTCTTAACAGCCAACGCTTCCGAGGCCACCTTAATCCATCTTCTATTCTCTGCTCCGACTAGAGATAGACGTCTCTTAGCTCGGCATATTAGCGGCTATTGATCATGTTCATGTGCTTTCATGATCGTCTCTTTGACTGAGATTCTTCCCAACCCCCCTTTTTCTTCTTTCTTCCTGAGTCTTCTATTTCCTTCTGACTTAATAGTAATAGCTCATAGAGCGCCGAAGCGTATGTGTCGTTGTCTCTTTGGGAGTGAGCCAATCTAATCCAATCTACTATTGATATGCTCTCTTTGATAGAGAACAGGATGATCAACTATGCTGACTATTCCACCTTGAGAGCAGTGATACCTCCCCAGCATGCGTAATGTTCCCGCCCAGTCTCTGAAAAGGGACCTGCCGAGCATAAGTGCATGTTACTCAGCCTGTAGCATGAAGCTGAGTGCCAATAACACTAAATCTATGGTTGTCAGTCGGTCTCGGACACCTCTGAAAATAGATGACACTTTGCTACAGGGGTGTCGCTCCTAATATATTCTAGGGGTTGTTTTGATGAGAAGCTTATTTTTGAGCCGTATGTTAAGCGACTGGTGTCCCGTGCTTCCAGTAATAAAAAATTTGGGCTCCTGCGTAAGGTAAAATTTATGGTGACAAAGATGTAGTCCGCAAATGCTTATATGCTATTTTGCTGACTGTGTTGGAGTATTGCTTACCGGTCTGGGTTTCAGTTGCTGACTGTCACTTGCGTCTGCTGGATCGACTTTTTAGTTCAGCCAGCAGACTGTACGCCGAAAATGATCTGGTGAATCGGTCCCGTAGGAGACGGGTGGTCGGACTCTGTACGTTTCATAAGATGTACAAGAAAGAGTTGTATTCTTCTGTCCCTGCCCTCATGGTTTTTAAGAGGCTTATTGTGCTGCGATTGATGCGCACTTTTTCTCACAGGAGAATGTTAGATGAAGAACTCGTCGGTTAAGTCAGTGTTTTGCTCTGGTTTGTTTCGATTTGGAATTCATTGCGTGCATCGGCTTTCGGTTCGTGTCGGCCTGCAGGCGTTTAAGTCAGCTGTTGATGGCTTTCTTCTGGAGTTTCTTTAGCAGCATTTCGGGTTCCCCGGTGTTGCATAATGCTTCATTTGGGTTCTACTACCTGTCCGTGCTGGCCCGAGTGTGAAGTTTTAATAATAACTAGTGAGCACACTGCGGACACATACCTCCGCCCAGCAAGGCAACGGCAACGAAAAATACAAATTGGCTCTGAAATCATGACTTTCTTTGTATCAACACCAAAATCTAATAATTCGTGCTTCTCGATAGTATTAACAGCTTCGGTAATTGTCTTGAAAATCCGTTCATAAATTTTTGAGTTATGCTGCTGACAAACATGATGACAAACATAAGTCAAACACACAAATGGACCTACCGGTTTTCACTAAAATTTAATCATTTATGTCTTTTAACATTACTAACAAGTCCTGTAAATTTCATAAAGATCAATCTTTATAAATTTTTTAGTTACTGCCCTAACAAGCATAAAATTAAACACAGCGACAAACAAACGAACGAACACAGATCATCACAAAAACTTGGTCATTTCATGAAAATCTGTCAATAATTTTTTGAGTTATGGCACTAAGAAAAAATAGGCAGACAAACAAACAAACGGATTTTCTCCAAAAGTTAATCATCTGTTACTGTTAACGGAACTAACAATCCTAGTAGATTTCGTAAAGATCCGCTCATATCTTTTTGAGGCAGACAAACACGACAAAAACATAACCTCCTTGGCGGAGGTAATAATAATAATACTATCCATGAATATCTAAGCTACTGACTTTCAATGTGTGTTCGAGCTGAGAGTCCGCTCAAAAGTTGAGCCAGCGTTTGTAGAGTGTGGCCTCGGCATAACGTGATTTTTAAATGTGGTATAAGAATGTAAGATAACCACGGTGCTGCCTCCCGTCTTTATGTCCACGGCCGCCGCGCTGTATTGAAGCGAAATCGAGGAAGTATTGGTGACAGTGTGTTGTGTCTCCGCACCCCGGAGGAGCTTCAATGTGTTCAGCGCCTCCAATGCCTGTTTAGAGTGTCGTCGCGTGAGGTTGTGCTTCTATTCTGACTGCTGGAAGTTTCTGCAAGAACTCGATGGCGTTGCAGTATTTTCACTATTTTTCCAACATTTTAGGCGGTAATCCAATATTACGCGGCACTGCCGCTGATGGACACCGGTTAACCGCTTTCATTTCCCTAAAAAACGATGGTGTCGACTGTACAAAATTGAGGACATTTCTAATAGTGTAGTGTCATTGCTATGACCAGTGACGCTTGATTCCGATGCGAAAAGGGTAACGTCCACAGAAACGCGCCGTGGGGAATGCTTTCTGTTCTTATTTCTTCAACATAAATTGAACGTTAATCCCTTAGTAAACTAACCGACCGAGAATAACCATTCAATGACTGTCTAGTCTTTGCAAATCATTACTACTTCCATAGCGGGAAAATGGTGAAAAAATAATTAAAAAGGAAACTATTGAGAGATAAAAACCACAGCTAACGATAATTCCAATATTCTCATTATAGCCACAGTTCATTGTACTGTGCGTTGTACCATACTATAAAAGCTCTCAAAACAGGCAGCATTGCGTTGCCGTTCACTCGCGGTCTCCTTCGAGATGTGCAAGACACGCTACGTGAGTAATCAAGTGGGTTCTAACTGCCCTACAGTTGTCGGTGTCGCACTGGTGTGTTTTATTAAGTCAAACCCACTTCCAAAAATCCTCCATGATAATGAGCACCTACTGCATTACTGCATGCAATTTTATCTTCGTACCCTGTATTTAAATGGGACTGGAGTGCCCCTATTTTCTATCTATCAGTTTTTAATGCAGCAAACGAACATATATTTCAATGTATGGAAAAGTGATAAAAGTCGGATTCCATAACCACGCTAAGAGAAGTTGAAAATAGTTTTGCCATCTTCTGCAACCTGGTAATCGATCTCCATGAAAACGCAACTCAGTTGCAAAATCCGCAACCCTGCCTATTTTGTTCGCCTATCTAGGTATTTCGTTATGAGCGTGACACACAATATACAAATATATAAACATATAACTACATAAACACACGACGATGTTTATTGTTTGATACTGGTTTTCGTCATATTTTCTTATTGCACAGCGCTATTGAGCCTTCAGGTGTATATTCCGGCGAGCCCTATCACAATCAGAACACGAGTCTCAGGACCTCAGAGTATGATCCAACGGTATGTTGCACCTGGCCACAATTCCTGCTGGGAAGGTTAGTTTGTAAATTTAGGCAGGTGGTGTAAGCAACCCACCTCCTGAAGCTGCTATACCTGATCCCCTGTGGAGGGGCCATGCAATTTAGGGACCCTCCACACGAGTGTTTTCTTGGTTCTGTCTTTTCCGCTGTTCTTTTTTTCGTTTCCTCGTCTTGTGCGGCGTGGCTGAGCAAATAGAGGTGCCATGTAGGATTGATGATGCTCTGTGTTATTTCCTGCCAGTAGAAACGCGCTCGCCACTTGAGACCAATAGAACTCATCTGAGTTAGCATTTAACTTGATACCCTGCGGCAGAAAATCCGAGATCGAAATCACTGAGAATTCAGCGCGACGCGACTTACTATTGCTGCGCTAGTAATCCTTCTACTTCTTCAGTATTGTGAAAATAACTCGCTCTTAAGCAGGGACCATCGTAGGCATTCGTATGAGCAGCGCGCAACTCACTCAAAAATCTTTGTTGATCATCGGAACGACTGTAGGTGACAAACTAGCGACGGGAAGCTGTTCATCCGCCATACAAAGTCCCGTCCAGACTACCGCGCACATGTTCCGCAGAACTTCGTTGCTCATGCTCGTTGATCCAAAGAAGCTGCAGTTTTTGTCACTATTAATAAATTATTATACTTCTGGTATCGGCACAACTATGAATAAGCAATCATTGTAAATGCAAATACTACTTTGCGTTCTACAGTAATGCGAGTACTGCCAAATGACCCTGGGTTGACATTTGCATACTTTTCTTGACCACGCGGTCGTGGTTTCGAGGACGCGGCAATACATTCAATCAAATTAAACGACTGGCTTGGAGAGCAACTCGAAAAATTATTGTCAAGTGAAGGTAACTCGATAATTTTCGGTTCCCCAGAGTTAGTGCAAAGTGTTCGAACATTTATTTTATCTCTTAACATAAACACAACAGAGTACACAAAACGTAGATAAAATATTTGCCGTCAACTCAGTATTCTTCACAAGTGTCACTACTGTAGGGAGATTTCATATTTCCCGTCAAATTTGCAGCGAAATAGAAATCAGAGAAGCTTAGACGCCTTTAAAATCTCTATAAAGAACCAAGAGAACCTTATGGAACGCATAATTTATTCTTTTTGCCACAGTGTACTCTGTGCGAAATTGTGAACAACAGACGATGGCACTGGAGACGGAAGGAGTGTCAGGTGCCTTAGCTTTTGTCTAATAGTTTAGGCTACTACTAATCTTGCTGTCAGCAGTTATAGCAAGCGGACTATTAACCGTAAAGTGAAACGTAAAGGTTGGGTGAAACAGTGGCGACACAGAGAAATGATAAAAAAACTTGGAAATCAAAATATAAATAGCACTCTCAATGCTACACTAAGCAAACTTTTGCAAACCCGACCACTTAGTTTTCTGCGCTACCATTAAGTCTGGAAGAGATAACGAAAACATCAGCCGATATTCATACAACAGTTCCTCTCAGGTACTAAATCAAAAACACAATCAAATAACAAAAAAGGCATTTTAAATAACCGATCAGAATGACACTGTAAATACAAATACGATTTTCGCGGCTTTACGACCGACTAGTTGCCCGTAGAAAATCTCAAGCGACCTTTCGCCGCGTAGGCACAACTTGTCTGTCGCTAGCTACAATTTTACTGTTCGAAGACGTGCGAGCTGCGCGTCCCGGCAGCAAGTTGCGAGGATGAATGCCTAGTGTGGCCCCTGCATAATTAGAGATACAATAGGTGTTCGAACACTTTGCACTTCGTCTGGAGAACAGAAAATTATCGAGTTACCTTTACTTGACAACCATTTTTGGAGTTGTATTCCAAGCCAGTCGTTTAAGTTGATTGAATGCATTGTCATGCCTTAGAAGCCACGTCCGCGTGGTCATGAAAAGTGTGAAAATGTCAACACAAATTCATTTGGCAGTACCCGCATCGCTGTAGAACGCATCGTAGTATCTGCATTTACAGTGATTGCTAATTCAGAGTTGTATCGATACAAGAAGTAAAATAAGTTATTACTAGTGACAAAAACTGCAGCTTCTTTGGATCAAGGAGCATGAGCAACGAAGTTCTGCGGAACATGTGCGCGGTAGTCTGGACGGGACTTTGTATGGCGGATGAGCAGCTTCCCGTCGCTAGTGCGTCACCTACAGTCGTTCCGATACACAACAAAGATTTCTGAGTGAGTTGCGCGTTGCTCCTACGAATGCCTAGTTTGGCCCTAGCATAAGGTACGGCAGTTTTGTCGTGCTTAAGGGTACTATGATATTTTCTTGGTTTTAATTTGTTTTTAGCGATAATTCACCCTTCATTTAGCAACATGCAATGTTTTAATTTTTATGTATCATTAATGCAAGATTAATATTATTACCGCTACAACTTGGTCGTCTGAGTCCATCTGTTCTATTAGAAGAATCTGTAAAGCTGTCTGAGAAGCATCCAAGAGGCTTGGCAGAGCAGTGCGTTTCTCCTTAGAATTCTGGTCAAGAAATCCGGCCATTCTTCACCTCTCAAGACACTTCCGCAGTTCTGTCACTGCGCCCGAATCAGATTCTGCTGCAACGTGTGTAGGAGCAGCGGCGTCTCTGTGCAGACCCTCTGATCCCAGGCACTTCACCCTAATCCTCGGGACAGGAAGTACCTAACTTGAAATCCTCCCGGAGTTTTTAAAAAATTTGTGTTGGGTCCGTGCTGCCTTGCTTTTCAAAAGCCTATACATATTTGAACAGGGCTGAAGACGATTTAGTGATGTTAAGAGAAATGATAAACAAACACGTCTGCTCGTCGGTACACAAACAAATTCTTTGAGCAATCAGCGCGGCTGATTACCAAATGTTCACTAACTGCTGCAACGGTTTCTTAGAGTCTTCAATTTAAGAGGTAAATAAATTTACCGAAGAAAAATATTAGGAGCTTGCGAAGTGTTTGCGTAAGCGTGCTGCCTTTCTCAGTAACAGGCAAAAATATGATTTTTTCAGTTGGTCTTGGTTGACGAATTTTCATTTTTTAATCAAAGCGCCATTACTTTCGTATGAGGAATAGAAGTTTGTCAAGTTTTATGCCAGTTGACTGTTAACCGCAACTGAGTTTTAAAGTGAGCTCGGAGGGAAAAATGAACAAAGCGTATGACAGGACCGTCGATGAGCGAAATCGCGTTTTTCCTCTATCTGCCTCACCTGATTTATCAAAAACATTTGGTGATGTTACGCTCAAAATTAATCACACCACCAGACTTTCTTCAATATATAAAGTATTCATTCAACAGGGAACTGCTCCTGAATTTGCGATTCTAAAAGCTGCAAAGTTTTTCCCGAATGCACCACATACTTATGTTTGAAAAAAAAATTATCACTACCACAATTGTAACAAAAACAGGAAATTTACCACGTTCAAAGTTACTATACTGTTCTTAGCAATTAGTTACAACACCCTTACTTGTTTCATTGCATCCAGATACCTTTTGTAGTTCACTACCAAATTCATACAATATCTGCATCAGAGACTAAACAGCTCATGATGGTACACTGAAATAGAGTCTTTTCCAAATGATTCCTAAGGCCTAATAAGGTAATCTGCTTTTCTAATTAACCTAGGAATCTCAAACAAAACCAACTTAATCGTAACTAGAGCACTCTGAGATCGCATATCTCCGTCAAGCAACGGTAACGAATAAAATTCACGTTGGTTCTGAAAGTATTATTTCCTTTTCATCAGGACGAAAATTTGATCATTTACGCCTTTTGACATTAATAACAGCTGCTGTAACTTTCTTGAAGATCCGTCCATTACTCTTCCTGGCTTAATAAGTAGGACAAGTCTCATGAGAGCGCATATTTCCGATAAGCAAGGCAATGTTAACGAAAAATTTACATTGATCCTGAAACCAGGATCAAACAATTTCCATTTCATCATCAAAGTTAGATCAGTTGTGCCTCTTAACATAAAAATAGTTCCTGTAATGTTCTTTAAGGTCCGTATGTAGTTTTTTGAGTTATGTTCTAACAAACCTAAAGACAAACATATATGTAATCAAACATACAAACATACCAACGAATCATCTCTGAAATTTGGTCGTTTGTGAATTTTAATATTTTTAATAATTCCTTCAAATTTCATTTCCATTCCTTTTTTATGGTCTGACAAACACTAAGACCAACATACATATGTATAGTCGAACGCACTGACGGACCTTCAGGTCTTCAGAAAAATTCCATCATGTGTGTCATTTAATATTTCTGACAATTCCTACAAATTTCTTGATGCTTCGTTCATAAGTTTTGGGCTATGATGCTGAGAGACATAAAATGACACAGAGACAAACACAGGAACTGTCAGATCATCTCAAAAATTTGAACAGTTGCCCTTCGTAACATTCCAAACAATTCTTGCAAATTTAATGAAGATTAGTTTCTAACTATTCCCGTTAGGTTACCAAGAATAAACAAACAATCAAACAGACGGTGAGTCTGACCTTCACCAAAAGTTAATCATCTGTTCATCCTAATACTGTATACCTATCATTCTTTGTAAATTGTATTGATATCAGTCAATAATTTTTTAAATTAGTTTGGTGACAGACAAACAGCTAGACAAACTCCGACAAAAACATCACCTTCTGGGCAGAGGCAATTAAAATATAACTTTTCTATTGTTGTCAAATATTTCACATGAACAAATTTCGTTGGAACCGAGCACAGTAATTGTATTTCGTTCAGGCATACCTCACATTTGAAATTACTATTTATTGAGTAAGTAAATTAAACTATTATCAGAAGTAGACTGCTGTTAGCTCGCTGCTCTTTGGCCTGAAATTCCACCATAAAGTCACCTTCTTTCGTTCGCTACTACGTACAAAACGGCAAATCCTGTTTTCGCCAGATCACAAGCTTGAGTCTGGGTATAAGTTTAAAACGCGAGCTCTGGATGCAGACTTCTGAAGTTCCCCTTTTAAAGCCTTGCATGTTTTTCGAAGTGATATGAATAAGTCAGTCTCCGTGGAGGAACCAAATCGCGACCTGTCTCACAAGAGAAAACAAAGATTTAGCCGACCCTCTTCTCCCGTTCCCGTTCTTTATGCGTTGGCCTGAATTCTAGACAAGGTGCGGTGGTTGTCGCTACTGGGTCATCGGTTAAAGGGAACAGTTCCTTATGAAGATAATCAGTTAATATCAAAGCTTCCTTCCCTTCTGGAGATCATTGAGTTGTCTGCTCTTCCCAAGCCTGAAGGTAGGAAAGTTCTTACTACAGTCCATATAGATTATATATATATAAGCTGCTATACCCACCCCTATTTGGTCATTTTCTTCATGGATCGCTTTGGGTTTCTCCAAACCCTTTCGCACTCGCCTCTAGTGTATGACTCTGCGGGGGCGAGCTGAGGGGGGGCGTCCATTACTGGGACTGTGTTTGTCAGCACTAAATTCATTATCACCCGCGAGAGTGAAGTGAATGTTTTCGTTGAAGATTTAAGTTTGTATATATTTTTGTTTATTTGTCTGTCCACCCAATAAGTGATCGAAGGAGTTGAGCAATGTTCATAATTTTTTGCAAGGAGTCTGGTGGGTTGCCCTCGATGTGATCCATGCCATGTGACCCATGCATGGCCATAAAAAATGACGGCAATGAATTTTGCTCTCCACCCAAAAATAGGTAGAAGGACTTTTGCTATGTTCATGATTTTTTGCAGGGAGTCTGGTGGGCTGTCCTCTATGTGATCCACACCAAAAAAACTAGGATGAGCTGGTCATCAAAATGGCGGCGATGAAATTTGCTCCCACCGAGGATTATGGTCGTACGCCACGAGACTTTCTAGTTGAATTTGCTCCCAGTGTCGTAACCAGTGGATTTCAACACGGTGAGAGCTTCATAATATTGGACTTCGGTATTCTCGTTCCGTGAAATTCCGTAATACCTTGACGTTTACTGATTTCCTCAAAGTTTATAAGAACTGAATCATACTCTTATGGTGAAGTAATGTTAGGGTAATGAAACATATACAGCTATTATTTAATTAACCAATGTAGAGAGCCTTCAAATATGACGACAGTGAATATGTAATGAGCGTTTGACTGTTCTTGTATGTGGTACAGATTTTGCTGCAATCGGTGCATCATATCTGCAGGATCTCCAGTTAATTCAACAATAGTCGTAGTCGAAGTTAACGGAAATTTGGGACAGTAAAATCTCCCTAGCTCTTGTGAAATCTCCCTAGCTCCTGTGAAATCTCCCTAGCTCCAAAATCTCCCTAGAACCTGTGAGCAAAATCGTGCATTTCAAAAGTTGGAAAGTCAGGCAGTACCAAAAAAGTTGAGTTAAACAAAATTAATTCGCGGGAAATGCTTAGTAGCGCTTCATAACGACAAGCAGTATCGACATCAATATCAAAACTTGGCTGCGATACAAACTTAAAACGTTTGACCTTCACTCAGCAGGAATTATTAGCTACTACGGAGGAATGGAACTAAAGCCAAAATACCTGGAATGGAAAATGCGTGACGGGAGCGGATACTCGAGTCTGTCATCCCTCAAACTCTAGAGAAAGGCCTCAAGAGATATTAAGGTAGTTATCTTTTTAAGGATAGCTGGCTTCCAAAAATGTAGTACTGTATCCCGAACATGTTCCGGGAACTTGAATTTGTTCAATTAATTTGGGGCTGAATTTTCTCCCATCTCATCACCTTGGTATTGAACAGATTAATTTTCTTCTATCTAATCCTTCAAATGGGTACCAAGTGACCAAGCAATCAACCAACAAACTGTGTATCATATTATAAAGGATGATTTTCAGATAACAGCTAAAAATCGAATTAATTTTAATTTGTAAGATATCCGAGGTTTTGCCGTCCCTGGATACACCACGAGACTTATGGATTAGAAGAGACTGATGTTGTCTCATTTGTTAAAAGGATGTAATGACAGGACATTCCTCGGCCAAAGTCAGCACTGGTTGTGAACTCCATCTGCTGATGAAAAGAAACGCTACTGGCAATCATCGGTTGAAGAGGATAGACGCCAATGAGCAATTCGACGATCATTTGCTATGCCAGAAAAGTGGTCATGACCAAAATTGAGTCGAGTAAAGGCTAATCACACGTCATTCTTTAGTTAAAGAACCACTGAACAGACAAAGCTTTAGTTTGGAGAAATAAGTTTTGAAACCCGTCTGAAAAACGAGGGTTGTTTATGACGCCGTCGGTGCAGTGATGTATTCCAAATTGTACAAATGAAGCATTAAACTCATTATGTTTTCTGTAGGCTCAATTTCTTGCTCTAAATGTCTGAATTCCCACTTGAGAAAATGCTTCTTTGTAACTGAGACCCTACAGCAGCACTGCAGTACATTGGATAATGATAACTTTAGCGTGATCATCACAATAGTTCTCTAGCTTTCTAATTTTTCCCGTCTGTTTTATTTGGAAATACAGAATTGCCAAAAAAATCAATGTTCAGTTCGAGATATCTCTTTCCATCCGCCGTAACGTTCGCGTGCAGGCGCTGCGACGTATCAGCTTTAAAGAAATTCACGCCATCTGCTAATCAGAAAATCTCGAAGGGTAGCACGGAAAAAGCGAAACTGTTGAATAATGTAACGTAAACAAACAAGCAAATCTAAGAGAAACTTGTTCTTCCAGTAAGTGGCGTTAATCAAATACAACAGTTCTATTTTAAACAAGCTATAAAAAAGGTTTCACTATGCACCATCAGCTTGTATGTATGTACGAGAAAAAGTTTCTAATATGTGTTAGGAACCAACAGTGAAGTGAAAGCTATTAGTATCCAAACTACGTGCTGAATTGCATTGGAAAA
>LQNS02278094.1:26549246-26576621 GCA_001587735.2 Parhyale hawaiensis
CTCTTCGTCTGTTTGATCCTTAGCACGTCCCATTTTAAATATTATTTAAATGGACTAATAGCGTGGCTCACAGTATATCTGTTAAGCAACTGAATGTTCTGCAACCAACCTCTTCAGAATGTAAACAAATATTGTCAGATGAACTAAGCTCACAGTGTTGCCATATGAAAACATAATTCTCATCAGACAAAAGATTTTCAATGAAAAATCAATAAAAAAATAACTGTTGGACTAATACCGTGGGTCGCAATGTACATGGCAAATAGTGCCAGTGCTGCGCGAACTTTTGCTGTTAGTTGAAACGTTAAAGTGTAAGCAAATACAATTGCTCCAATGGTTGAACTAAATAATAACTTGGCATGAAAAAGCTATTTTGAAAAACTTAGATGTATTTTACGTACTTGATATAAAGTTCCCTACTTCTAATTGCCAGGAGTTCAGGAAAAAGTATAAACTTGTGAAATGTCTGCATTTTCTACTATGAACGTCTCTGCACCATGAAAAATATTTAGATGATAGCTTGTTTTGCAGAAACCTGGAGAAGACATTGCGGGCGAGAGAGATGGGAATATATTCTCTGAATAAAGAGGCTTATTTGCAAATTATAAATTAAATTACAAGATCGTGGTGCAGATACTCGTTTCGTTTTGAACTCAGCTGAAACATTATTAATCAGTGAGGGTCCGCGTTGCAGTTTCCTCTCATCTAAGTTTAATTGATAATTTCAGAACGTAATTGCTGAGTTTGGGTGCAAATTCTTGTTTGTTTTCACGTCCGGGTAAATATATTAAGGCCTGCTAGTGACATCTGGGAACTGTTTATTAATGCTGTTCCTACGACGAATGATAGGCTATTTTTTAGAGTACAAATAAACATAATTATTATGTTCTTTCCTCCGCCAAGAGGGTTATTTTTGTCGAATTTGTGTGTTTGCCCGCTTGTATATCACCAAGTTAACTCAAACAGTTATGGACTGATATTATATTTAACGAAATTTACAGGAATTGTTAGGCATGTTAAGATGAACAAATAATTAACTTTCAGTGAAAATCCGGTCAACCATTTGCTTGTTTGTTTCTTTGTTTGTTTGTTTGCCTGCCGCTTATTTCTTAGTAGAATAACTCAAAAAGTTACGGACGGATCGCTATAAAGATTTGGGAATTATTGGAGTTGTTACTAGGAGCCAATGACTAAATTTTTGTGTTTATCTGTATGTCCGTTTGTTCGTCTGTAACGCTCGTATAAACTCAATAACTTACGACCGGATCTTCAGGTAATTGGTGGTATTTTTTATCACCCGCGAGCAACGCGAAGAGCGGTGATAAAGTTTTCGTTGAAGATTTGAGTGTGTATATATATTTGTTTGTTAGTCGGTTTGCTTATTTGTTCACCCAATATATAAGTGGTCGAAAGAGCTGAGCAATGTTCATAAGTTTTTCTAGGTAGTTTAGATGGTTGACCTAGATGTGACCAATGCCAAAAAAACTAGGCCTAGCTGGCCATTAAAAACGACTTCGTTGAATTTGCCCACTACCGCGAGTGATGGTGTTATGCCACGAGACGCTCTAGTTAAAAATGTTATCAGAACAAATGACCAGCTTTTGGTGATGATCGGTTGGTTCGTTTCTATGTTGACTAACGTTGGTCAAAATGTTTGTCAGAATATAACTCAAAACGTTACGGACGGATCTTCAAGAAAATTACAGAAACTGTTATTACTGTCAAGAGGCATGAATGACCAAATTTTGGCGGCGATAAAGAGGAAATTCTAGTTTCAGAACCAATTTGAAGTTATCGGTAACTCTGTCATTCTTGTCGGAAGTATGCGCTCTCATAGTGTTCTAGTTTCACTTCTTATTACTATATTATTATATCTGTATTGAATACATTAACGCCCACCACTAGCAATATTTGAGTAATACTGTTCCTTAAACAAATGCTGGGCTATTTCAAAATTATCTTTAGAACTTAATCAACCACAGTAGATCCATTATAATCAATCAACTTTTATTAAGTACCCACAGGGATGGTACCACAGATATATTAAGCATGGCTTATCACTAGACTCGAATTAGATACAGAGAGCAGTTAATAGTCTTAGTAAACGCTACACTGCATTTCGGCTCATTGTTTGGCCTCTATTTGGTAAGAGTATGTGCTGCCATCGGCTATGCAGATTTTGCATTCTGTAGCCAGGGCCATCACAAACCACGTTTATCAGCGAATTAGATGATTTTTCTATCCTGCTTTGGAGACTGAAAGCGTATTTCCTTGTTTTGACTTTCAAACAGTCAGTATACTTAAGAGCAAATATCACACTAGCGAAATATGCCAGTATAAACCACACGTAGGCTCCCAATGGTCTTCCACTTAAAGTTCGACCAAAGCGAGTTACAGTACATAGGGTAACAATAGCTACGGAATAACTGACACTTGACTTTTTTAGAACAGTGACCAAACCTCCTCACTAGCTTGTTGCCCACCGCGAGGAGCTTCCGAGTTTCTCTTTCTATATCCTGATTATCACGAAAATCATCAGTGATTTTGAAGCCCAGGTAAGAGAAGTTGTTTACATAAGTGAGCTCTACACCATTTCGATGTGTCACTTTGTCAGCCGGCAGGTTTTTTTTTTCCTAGCTTTAATTTGCATGCAGAGAGTTTTGACAGCATTGTATTCAATACAAATTTTACCAGCTTCATTTTCGAAAAATTTAAAGTACTTTTTGGAGTCCGCTGGAAAAGGGGGGGACCAGTATGCACCGTGTCATCAGCATAGCTTAGAGCATTTACTGCTTTACCATTAAAATTGGCACTCTGCTCCGGTTGTGTTCAGTTGGGCGTATATATTGTCAACGAAGATATTAAAGAAAATCGGGTGAGAGTAACCCTCCCTACCTTATGCCATTAGTCATTCCAAACGCCGATGACATTGCTGTTCCCCATTTCACAAAGTACTTCTGAGTTTGGAGCCAATATTTTAAAGTTTTAACGATGTAATAGGGAATTTGTCTCTCGATCATACACTTCAAGAGCGACTAATGGTGAACACGGTCAGATGCAGCTTTAGCAACTAGAAAACAAAGGTACATGAGAGATCCGCCGTAAGTGAAGAGATTTACAACGTGTTTGAATGTAAATGCAGCCATTTCTGTACCATGTTCGGCTTAAAAGCCAAACTGGTTATCCACAGTCATCATGAATGGGGACATGCGTTTCTCTAGCACTAGTTCGACTACTTTCGAAAGAGAAGTAGCCAGTGCAATGGGTCGATAATTGCTCTTGTTTGTTTCACAATTTGGCTTTGCTTTTAACTCTTGGTGATATAAATTTCATCAGATTATCCGGGAAGAAACCCAAAGTAAAACACCTGGTGAGAAAAATTGCAAGGAGTGTTACCAGACTTGGGGGACTATATTTACATGCTTCAGCAGGGATATGGTAAGCCCCGATGCTCTGTTATTCTTTAGTTTTGTGAGTGCTCAACGAACCTCATCTTCAGACACGGTGCATTGTTCAATAGGTGAATCCAAATTATCAAGAATATCGTCAACAAAACCTTTGTGATTATTATCAGCAAAGCTGTTCATGACGCCAGTATAGTGAGTTCTCCAAAATTCAGCAATATTTCTTTCTCCAGTGATACCATTCATTGACTGAGAAACAGTGTGAGCTTTCGGCTTTAATTGTTTTATTTCTTTCAACTTCATTGACAGTTTTCTCCAGAGAATCATTCAAGCACATCTGATGTGCGAGAACAAGGTTCGTGTCAGAGAACCGCCACTTAACTTGTTCGCTAGTATCATATTTCTGTGGCAACTGTTTTGGGATTGCACTAATGCTAAGGTTACAATAGAGAGGCAGGTGGTCAGATACAGGCTAGTACTCTAGTGTCCTAGAGTTACTAATACTAAGCAGTAAATTCATTGAGATGGCAATATGATCTGGCCAGCTCACGCCTTCCCTACTGCTAATATGAGTATACATGGTTGATGGGAGCAGAAAGATATCTGTGAATATGATTTTATACTCTAAGCCTATTCTGCAGTCTGCTATACATAGTTGTACCGGGGCTAGCATGAAAGTCACCTGCGTTGAATAATTGTGAGGCTGTTGTGGCGGCAAGTAAGCCATCAAGTATTCCATCTTCGCCCTTTTAACTTGTGCATCATTTGGGGCACCAAGCTGTGTTGAAAAAGCGTATAAATCAGTCAAATTATTATATTCACAATTATATTTCAAACTGAACTTGGAACTTAAAATAGTGCACATGGAGAAAAAATATCATTTACCCCGAATTTCTCCGTCTGCATGGTTACACCTTTGCCTTTCGTTCCTAGAGTAACATGAATAATGATCGTTTATTATCTCACTTACAATGAAACACCTAAAGAGTTTTTCAGCATAGCCTTTACCCTAAATTCCTATTCTCAAATGTTGGAAAAAGCCTGGAAGAAAAAAAAACGCCTGAAAAAAGCCCCAGTAAGAAAAGAGCCCCCGCCTATCACCTAATGTATATTTATAATCTCTACTTAGTTAAGTTGAAGTAGATTTTATAGAAACTATTTAAATTGTACGAAGCTTATCTACCCTAACAAAGTCTGTCCTAATCTAACCAACCTAAACATAGCCTAGCCTATCCTAGTCTATCTTCTTCTAATCGGACATAACTAATTAGCCTAACCATACTTAACCAAATCCATCCTACCCTGATCTAACCTTACCTAATTTATTCTAACCTAACTTAATCCAGCTTAACCTAACTTCACCCAACCTAACTTAACCTCACCCAACCTAACTTACTTGACCTCACTACAAGCAACCTATCTTGAGGTTCTTACAGCCCACGTTTCTACATACAAATGCTAGCTAAAATTTTACGTAGCAAGATGTAATTTACAATAGTTTATTTGAATAAACTGTACTTGAAATTAGCAGAGTTGAGGTTTTAAATATAACTTTGAGAAGCGAGAGTAGCTTTTTTCTTACCTGGCGTTTTCCGGGTGGCTTTTTTCCTAGCAGGGCTTTTTTTCCGCATACCGCTCACTTCAATGTATCCGAAACCTTCATAGCCAAAATTTTTCAATTTCGTATTGGAAGTGCTGTTGAAATTTACAGAGAAACAAATAATGCGCTGCTCGTGAAAAATAACACAAAATGCTACCTGGAGGTGCGGACGGAATTAAAAAAAAAAAAAAATTGAGCTGCAACTGAAAAATAGCTGATGCCGGTACTCGGAGGTGCCGTTGGCTATTAGGGAGTTGAGGTGTCTTCGAATTGCTTACTTTAAAAGAGATAATCTTATCTGATTAGCCTTAACTTCTCTGGAACTGAAATACTTCATCTTAGGATTCCATTTTTAACTAACTCAAGCGTCATCGGCTTACGAATAACGCCTGCCTGAAACTCGAACCAAAGGTGTAACTCGAACTCCTAAAAATGAGATACCGGACAAATTAAAACTATTTGGATAGAACTATTTTGCTCAAAATTTGCCAGTACAAGGCGATTTTAGAATTGACTATACAAGCAGGGCGAAAATCTGCTTTTTTTTATATTAGAACCTGAAGACTTTATACATGAAATTTGCAGATTTTTTTCCCTATGACTAAATATAAGCATGACAACCCCCGTTCAGTGATCACAAATATACAATTCACTTTCTCTGTGAAGAACGTTATAGTTGAAGACATGTAAGCAAAATTTTCGTTAATAATAATGTACAAGTAACCCAACGACACATTTTTCGTTGGAATAGCAGTATCAGTATCGTTCCTTACTCAAGATGGTGTGCATCAATGAGTACAGAGTTATTATTAAAATGAAGATAATATTTATGCAACTGCTATTAGTTGCTCAGTGGCTCCCGCTACCCTTCTACATGAATCAGCTTATCTCATAATCGACATTTGGAACAATTCCTACCTAAGTGAAATTGACATTTTATGTAATCCTTATGCATCGTAATAAATCTGTTGATTTTACGGAATTCTTTCACCTTTTTGCGTCAGCAATTTAGTCGTAAAACATTGGATATCTTGCCTTTGCCGCGATGTCTTTCAACTGTGGAAGATTTCTGCCAGAAATCTACGGAACGACCGTAAAATGGCAAAAAAAATTCTTGTAATAAGCGGAGTCGCCTAAAATTTAGAGACATTTTGGCTGTTTAGTTGCCATGGCTTTCCACTTAATACAACAGTAACATTTCTACAGTACAGAGAGTCCTCGCGTTGTGATGAAGATCCGTTCTGACGATGAGTCATAACTCGATTACCAGCGTAAGTTGGAACACGCCTCTATATTGTACATAGGCACTAACCGGAGTCACTCAATCACTAAAATATGCCAATGCAGTGTGTATATAGGACATATGATATAGGACACAACAAGACAATTCTATAACACGAAAACATAGCGAAAGCGCACCGCGGCGGGAACTGAATGATGCTGGGCTTCTCGCGCAGCCACTGATCCCTTTTCTTCCGCTGCTATACGACGCATTATTCTGCCACAAGAAGACGCATACCTTTGCCACCAGATAATACATTCTTTCCACCACAAGGCGACGCATTCTTCTGCCAGTGGACGACTCATTTTTCACCACCAGACGACGCATTATTCCGCCACCAAACGACGCATTCTTCCACCACCAGATGACGCATTCTTCTGCCATCAGACGACGCATTTTTCCGCCCCCAGACGACACATTTTTCTGCCACAGGACGACGCATTCTTTTGGTACCAGATGATACATTCTTTCCCCGTCAGACGACAGAGTCTCCTTCACCAGACGACATATTCTCCTTTGCCAGACTAAGTGCTGTTGCTTTGTCGAAACAAACTGTGTCCAGCAGCAAGGTTAGTATTTGCAACGTAACTGTCACAGTCTGAACATAATTGTTTAGGATTCTAAGGTGAAAGGTTACTGAACCACTAAAACAAAGATTAAGTTCAAGCCCATGTAACTGAAAGTGTACCACGATCGAGTACATAATATCTTGTTTCCAGCCTGCTATAGCGAAGCAAATGCTGGCCTGCCTTGCAAACAGACGGCGCTTGCACCATGTCTGCCCCCGAGCACGGCGGAGGACGTGGCCAGTTTGACGGCACGGGCCGCACTGGCAACAATCTCGCCGCGCTGTGTACGCTCATCGCTGTGCGTCCGTTCAAGTAAGCTTTTTTGCCTCGTCACGACCACCAAGAGCGCTACCTAACCTTAACTAACCTATTCTGAGATACAGCGACTTGTGTCAATGGCACACAGCAGTACCTTGAACGCAGCACGCATGCACAGCGATGCACGTCCACAGAATAGTCGCGAACGTACATAGCGCGTGGTGAGTTTGGTGCCTGTGCGTCGGGGCCGCAGTTCATTTATTAAAGAGCCATCTCTGATCTAAGCGAACATGCGGGCGGCAACTTTCAGCCAATCAGCAACCGCTTTTACTCTGATGTCACTACTCAGCAGTGAACAAAGGAAGCCACAGCTCACTCACGGTACTAAAAAAGTTGTATCAGACCCAAGGAAGTTGATAAGGGGAGGTAGCATAGCCGCTGTACGCCAGTCAAGCCAGCGTTCTAACTATACCGACGTGGCTGATTACTGGCGGAGTGGTTCTACAAAAAAATGTGTTTTTCAAACGATAGATCAAAATAAGCGTAGTTTCCAATACCTACCCGCAGAGGGTAAGCTAATAAAGTATACCGCCAGAGAAGCCCGTTAACTGTATTTTCTCCTATTGCTTTCTCTGTCCAGCCACAATGCTACAGCCTTCCAGCAGCCTCGTATTACAGTTAATACAGCTTTATGTTCATCGATTCCTCCCTGGAAACGCACACAGTGCAGTAAATAACTATTTTTTGCAACGTTATACCCAGAAATTTTCATACATATGAATATAGTATTGCGATACATTTTTGCAGCCAATCAGGCAGATTTTAGCCACGTCGAAAATTTCAATGTTACTGACGTGGCTGGCTATCCCTCCTTTCTACGTATTAAACCTCCGTGATCAGACCTAAAGAATATCCTAATTAAACCCGATTCCACAACTTTTCTTAATAATACAGAATGTGAAGTAGTATAAGCTGACATACAATGGATGTTTATTGCATTGCATATATAAAAAAAAGGTTTGAAAATGTGCACCTCCAGTCGTACGCACGACGCCATTCCTGACAGCAAACTGAGCAGTGTGAGCTATGAGCGTTGGAAACGAGTTGCGCTGTTGGCTAATACTTCTGTTACTTGTGTGAGGTCACCGTTCTACAACTGCACGCAATACTTCTCTGACATTACTTTCTTTAGTAAGTGAACTGTGGTCTGGGTCCAGCAAGAACATTTAATAGAACGAGGGATCGAAAAGCCTCAGCGATGAAGCTCAGAGTTCCGGTAAACCTGAACTCTGGCTGACTGGCTGTACATATACATTGTAATACAATATCAGAGTTTTGGCAAGTTTTCTGGGTATCACACTGCCAAAAATACTACCACTATAATATAATACTACTCAATTATATTATAGTGTGCTCGTGTGCAGACGAGAATAAACGCACACCAAATGTATGCACATAATGAGGAATGGCTGGAAGGCTTTGGCAGCTGGACAGCTGTGCTGTTGAAAGGCTGCAACCTTGGGGCTGCACAGAGCAGCTATGGGAGGATGCAATGCTTGCTGGGCCTTTCGGGCGGTATATATAGTTTATTAGCTTACTTCTTCCAATAATCATAGCAAGACTGCACTAAACGTACTTTATACATCGACTGTAGAATATACATACTTTCGTAAAAAAAACGCGCCACCACAATTCAGCCACGCGAGGAAAAAAATTGCCGGCTGGCTCTTTGTATTAAATCTCCTTGGGTTCAATGCCTCTCTGACACTGGTCGTGAGAGGTTGCGCAAAGCTAGCATCACATATTTTTCTATATTCGGGTCCCTAGACAGAGAACTGTTAGTATCCACAAGAATTCTAGCTTGATGGTTGCAGGTGCTTCCACAGAAGGGTTACGACAAACTTACCTTTTCGCATACATAGCCTGCTAACACACGATGTAGACTCACGTTGTGAGCTCTGGATCAACGTGCATAGCACGTTGATCTGTGACTTTCTGGTAACGTTCTTAGCAATTCGCACCACAACGTTCTAACAACGTGCTGGAAGCGTACTTAACCGTTGTAATTCAACGTGCTGGGCGGTGAATTAGCACGTTGTGATACAATGTACTGGGCACGTCCCTAGCACATTATGATACGACGTGCAAAGGACGTGCCCAGTACGTTGTTAGCACGTTGTATTACAACGTGCTAACAACGTTATCTGTGGACTCAAGACCTGCTTTCTAAGTAGAATCAACGTCAAAATTTTAGCTGGGTATAGAGTATATCTGTGATGATACTTCGGACGAAGTCCAGGCGACGATACAAACGCGTCCCATCTTGTGCAGAGGTGATGCTGCAGTCCGTGACCAGCGGGGTGGCTAACAGTTCACGTAGCCGCTTACAGCAGGTTTATCTGGCACTTTCAGTTAGCATGCGTCCAGTAAGTGTTGAAATTTAGCAGTCTCTGTACCGGTGACATTTCGAATGTGACGAGGCATTTGTTGAATAATCTCGCCTCTCGGACCACGAAACGATTAGAATACAGTACTTTGTGGCTATCGCATCACCACAAGTTTTAATAGAAATGCGCACCTCACAAGTGCTACCAATACGGTTTGAGTGTCCTGCCTGGATTCGCCCATTGACATTGACAGTAATTCCTTCTAGGATTTTCCAAATATATATGATCGTAAAGCGCTCGAATCTCCCTTGAATTGAGTACATGTGAAGTTGAGCCAGTCTTTCGGGATAGTTTAAATCTTTCATGCCTCGGATTTTGGCAGTGAACGATCTCTGGATAGCCTCGAGGCGCTCTAAGTCTTTCGTTTGTTTGGCATCGAAAGAGGTGAACAGTATTCAATCCTTGGCAGTATCAGTTGTTTCCATAAGGTGAGCATTGTGTCTGCCTCTTGTGAAGAGAAATTTCGAAGCACCAATCCGCTCCACTTCTTGCCTACGGTAACAACTCGAGCCACATGATCTTCAGAAGTGGCATTATCTTGTATTCTCACCCCAAGATCCCTTAAAATTTTCTTTCTTTTGATTTCGCTCCCATCTCTCGTCGTGTAGGACGTGGATTCAGTTAGGGAGAAGTTTTTTCCGTATCGTAAAAGTTCATATTTTGATTCGTTGAAGTTCATGTTGTTAACCGATGTCCAGTGAAAGATGTTGGTTAAATCTAGTTGCACTTTCCGTACGTCCGCCGTTGATTGTGCCGCTGCTAATATCCGTGTGTCATCATCGAACGATGAGGGAACGGTAAACTGGCATTGGTGCCCCATATCATTTATCATGATAAGGAAGAGTATTGGACCAAGCACGGTGCCTTGTGGGACTCCACGAGTACCGGCTGTCGTTGAGACACTTTATTATTTATAATTACACTTTGGGTTCGGTTTGTCAGAAAAGCTTCGATCCATCTAAGACATTTTCGACGGATACTCATGTTGAAGAGTTTGAATAGCAGTATTCCATGGTCTACTTTATCGAATGCTTTGGAAAAATCTAAATATATTACATCCACACTTTTTCCATGGCACAGTAGGTCGAGAATAGTCATAATGCTCAAGCAGCTGCGAAGTGGTTGAACGTTTATGGCGAAAACCATGTTGATTTGATGTAAGCAGCTTATTGCTCTCTAAATGATGTACAAGGTGTTTCCTAAAGACGCTTTCAAACGTCTGCACTACGTGGCTAGTTAGGGAGACAAGTCTATAGTTGGCTGGATCCATGCTATTTCCAGCTTTAGAAATAGGTGAAATAATCGCGTGCTTGTAGGTGCGTGGAATTTCACCATCATCCATTGATTTCCGCCACATAAGGTATAGGGGTAAGAGATGCTTAGCTTGCACATATTAAGGATTTTTGCAGGCACATCATCTGGTCTCGCTAAACTGTTGCCGCTAAGTTCGTCAATGGCTAGTTCAATGCTTAGTTTTGTGAACTCGAAGTCAGTCAGGTAGTTTGTTGTCAGGTAGTTGATTCAGCACGTTAATGAACCTACAAGATACGGTAATATTCTAGATCTGGTATTCTCCACTCCTGATTGTGAAATTTTTGACCTAGCCATCCTAGACCGGCTTGGTGATCACAACATGATTGAATTTACGCTCAAAACTGGCAATGAATTCACCACTAATGCGAGTCATCTCAAGCTGCCAGACTATCGNATTGACAGTAATTCCTTCTAGGATTTTCCAAATATATATGATCGTAAAGCGCTCGAATCTCCTTTGAATTGAGTACATTTGAAGTTGAGCCAGTCTTTCGTGATAGTTTAAATGTTTCATGCCCCGGATTTTGGAAGTGAACGATCTCTGGATAGCCTCGAGGCGCTCTAAGTCTTTCCCTTTGTTTGGCATCCAAAGAGGTGAACAGTATTCAATCCTTGGCAGTATCAGTTGTTTCCATAAGGTGAGCATTGTGTCTGCCTCTCATGAAGAGAAAGTTTGAAGCACCCATCCGCTCCACTTCTTAACTACGGTAACAACTCGAGCCACATGATCTTCAAAAGTGGCATTATCTTGTATTCTCACCCCAAGATCCCTTAAAATTTTCTTTCTCTCGATTTCGCTCCCATCTCTCGTCGTGTTGGACGTGGATTCAGTAAGGGAGAAGTTTTTTCCGTATCGTAAAAGTTCATATTTTGATTCGTTGAAGTTCCTGTTGTTAACCGATGTCCAGTGAAAAATGTTGGTTAGATCTAGTTGCACATTCCGTACATCCGCCGTTGATTGTACCGCTGCTAATATCCGTGTGTCATCATCGAACGATGAGGGAACTGTAAACTTGCATTGGTGCCCCATATCATTTACCATGATAAGGAAGAGTATTGGACCAAGCACGGTGCCTTGTGGGACTCCACGAGTACCGGCTGTCGTTGAGACACTTTATTATTTATAATTACACTTTGGGTTTGGTTTGTCAGAAAAGCCTCGATCCATCTAAGACATTTTCGACGGATGCCCATGTTGAAGAGTTTGAGTAGCAGTATTCCATGGTCTACTTTATCGAATGCTTTGGCAAAATCTAAATATATTACATCCACACTTTTTCCTTGGCATAGTAGGTCGAGAATAGTCATAATGCCCAAGCAGCTGCGAAGTGGTTGAACGTTTATGGCGAGAGCCATGTTGTTTTGATGTAAGCAGCTTATTGCTTTCTAAATGATGTACAAGGTGTTTCCTAAAGACCGTTTCATACGTCTTCACTACGTGGCTAGTTAGGGAGACAGGTCTATAGTTGGCTGGATCCATGCTATTTCCAGCCTTAGAAATAGGTGAAGTAATCGCGTGCTTGTAGGTGAGTGGAATTTCTCCATCATCCATTGATTTTCGCCTCATAAGGTATACGGGGTAAGAGATACTTAGCTTGCACATCTTAAGGATTTTTGCAGGCACATCATCTGGTTCCGCTGCACTGTTGCCGCTAAGTTCATCATTGGCTAGTTCAATGCTTAGTTTTGTGAACTCGAAGTCAGTTAGGTAGTTTGTAGTTAAATCAGCTCTTGGGATTTCAGGATTTTGAACTTTGTCACTAAAGAAGACTTTTTGATATTGACTGCTTTGTGTATCGCTCATTTCCTGGTCATCCTCAACAATGGATCCTGTATCATTCACCAGCGGCCTGATTTTTTATTTTATCAAGGAATGGTGCGATGCATAGGCAAAAATATATTTGCTATTGCTTTTAATTTTTTCGATGGCTTTCTTTTCTTTTTCTTGTTTTTCTTCGTCGTGTGATCTTGCAAGCTGACGTTCTATCTCATCTAGCTTCCTCTTGCACTCGGATTTGCGTTGTAGTAATTTCGTCGATTGCTGGCATTTGATAAGTTTTGCTCGTTTCTTAAGTAGTCTTTTACGGAATGTGTGGTGTCGGCTTTTATGAAATTTTCTTTCTACTGGGCTAAGGTACTTCATGCACTTCTCTAATAAAATGTTTTCGAATGTCTCATTGATGCTTTCACTTTCTCTTGAGTTATTTAGAAGTACGTCCCAGTTCAATGACTGCCGTCCCAATTTATCCCTTTATCGTGTACGTTCAAGTCCCGTAGACTGGAGATGGAGTTTATTTGAGAATTTTTCTGCGGTCTATGGGAATCACGTTCGTCAAGCTGAGTCGTAATTTCAACAAACCAATGATCAGATAATGTTGTATCATGGATTTCAATATTCTTAATCAATTGTGCGTTCTTTACGAAGAAAAGATCTAAGACATTTTTATTTCTCGTAGGTGACGAGATCATTTGGGTCAGTGAAAATTCTTCCATCATATGCACTAGAGAGAGAGCCTGATCTTTGTCATTTCTAGTCACCGATGATGTTCTGGATAGAACGAAGCTTCCAGTTTCATCTGGCAAGTCTGTCGTTAGCCATTTTAAGAAGGGGAAGTTGAAATCACCACTTATATACAATTGATACTTACTCTGGACTTCTTTGCAATGTGGGTTGATCTTTTGCAACATTTCGGCAAATTTTCCGGTGGTACATTTTGGCGTCGAGAGCACACCATGCACATCAATCTAAGTTTTTCAATATTATCAATAATACAATCAGACATTCCATTAGAGAATTTTTGCTTTGTATGTGAACCAAGGTGATCTCTTACGAATACTGCAACACCACTACACTTCCTATCTTTGCGGTCACTTCTATGCAATCCATGACTTCTGCATCGTTGACTGCATAATCTATATAGATGGGTCTCAGTAAAGGCCATCAGTTTAGAACCTGCATCATTTATTATATAAAGCAGTACCATATGTTTTCTGCAATTTTTCGTTAACAGGCCTCGTATGTTTATAACGTGTTTTTTGCTAAGTATTTCATCTTTATTTGATTTCAATTTCTGATGTTGATTCTGTTTTTGGCTGTTTGCGTTTCAGTTGATGAGTTGTTGCAGGATCCTACCCCCACAGTTGTGTAGGATTTTCTACTCTTGGTGGAATCCAAGATGCTCTTGGCCCCCCCATGTTGAATTTTTCCATATAAGTCTCCATGGACGAGATTTTCAAGCTCTTGAGCCAAATCATCAGTTGAGTTTAGAATCACTGGCTTGAACTGTGTTTTATTGCGACCCTTTTTATTGCCTCCCATAACTGACGTCTACGCTTCCCTTATTAAGCGAGCTACGGTCTGGTCACTGGTCCCGCTGGTCACACGGTCCGGACGAGCTTATAGCCAGGCTAGCACACTGCTCAACACTTAATTATTTTATTGCTTTCGTGCTTTCGAGAAAAAATCTATAGCTTTCTAACTTATCTACTCTAGCGGAGCACTGTACACTTCACGACCGACCGCCACGGAGGGTAACTGGTAACTTCGTAAGTGATTTCGTATGTTATTTTATTTTAAAGACTACATGCGGCAGCTAGAGCACGAGCTATTCACACTGCTGGAATTTACAACAAGTCTATTCTAATAAGGGTTTCTGCTCTTCAGTTTTCGATATTATTATTACTTACCCCATGGAGGTAATATTTTAGTCTGTGTCTATCACAAACGTAACTCAATAAGTTATGGACGGATTTTTATAAAATTTACACGGGATTGTTGTAAAGTATGTTTAGAGAAACTGATGAACGACTTTTGGTAAAGATCCGTTTTTACTTTTTTTACTTAGCAGCGTAATTCAAAAAGCTATGAACGGATGGATCTTCATGAAATATACAAGAAATGTCAGGAAAGTTACAAGTAACAAATTTTCATATTTTTACGATGACCTGTTCATTCGCCTGGCTTTTGTCCTTGTTTTTTTTTCTATTAATCAGTAGACTAATTCAAAAACTTATGAACGGATCGTCATTTAAGTAGTGGGAAATGTTAAGCATGCTCAGAGAAATAAATTACAAAATTTGACGATGAGCTGTTGATTCGCTTTTGTATTTGCTTGTCTATTTGTATGTCTGAACATAATTCAAAATATTGTGGACAAATATACAGATATTTACAAGAACGGTTGGGAATGTTACAAGGAATAGAGAGTTGATGAAATTTGGTGGTGATCATATGAATCCTTGATTCAGGACCAAGTTGATATTTTGCTAACGTTCCGTTGTTTGGCGGATGTACCACATGCTCTCTGAGTGCTTCTCTATCTATCATTATTTTGAATCATGGTGGCCATATAACCATGGCCACCATGACGTAATGGTACAGTTCCTGCTAGTTTATAAGCAGCTCAAGGGTTCGAATCCAACAAACTGCATCGCTTTACGGCAGGAAGTGCATCCGATGAGCAAGAGGCCAGAGACAAATCCAAAGTCCCTGCATTAGCTGGGCACCATCCAGGCCCGCAGCCCTTAACCACCAAGAGATACGAGAGACTAAAATAAAACCAGTCCTTTTTTTTTATTTTGCTAACCCTAGTACTACCGTGATCCAGGCGGTGAAGTTCATTACAGTGAATGACGATATCAAGTTACCTTAGAGAAACTACGATATACATTTCACGACAGCTCACGAAGTATAAAAGTTTAAAACTGTTTAAAGACTAACCACCTGACCTTGTACTGCAAGGCAGGTACTTAACTTTTGAGTGTAAGGCTCCATTTTCATAACTCTCTACCGTCTGTAATATAGGAATAGCTCTCTTTGCACTGTAGTCTCACAGTCCTTTTTTTACGATGGAGTCCTCAACCCATTTGGTACGGGTAGCTCCTTTGCAAAGAAAAAGGTAAAAGAAAGGGAATGAATGAAAGATAAAGGATACAATTCTGTTACCGCAACAAGTAACTTGATGAGACTGACCGGTATGAGCACTAAGTAATTAGTTGATGAAAACTTACATTCCGAACTAGACGCCTGAGAGATCGGACTCGTGTCAACGACGAACCTGTCTGTTCAGTTAGACCTCAGCGCAATAGTACCTCTACTGTCAGCTATCCTCAATAAAGGTCACTTGCACCAGCCATTGGCTGCCGCCACTCTGCACAAGAGTGCAGTGTGTGCTCGCTTTATTTTCTTCAGGTAAGCTATGGCCAGCTCTCCTCGGCCTGTGCCCCTTCCGTGCACTAAAATCGAGCCCGGTGGGCCGCTTTGCCTGCACACAAAATGGAGCTGGTATTAATGTCATATTAGTGGGCAGCGAGAGAGCCCACACAAGACTTTATAGAAAGCGGCAGGCCTTGTCTCATGAGGGATGCAGCAGCGTGTCGTATTATCGCGCTAGGCAGCTTACCCCGTCCTGCGAGAGAGCTTAGGCCTTTAGCAGCTGATGCTATCGTAAGAATAAGGCACAATCAGCTGCCTGCTTCCTGCTCTTTTCTTCAAGCTGTGTAAAGCTATCGAGTTCGAGGAACAATTATGTAACATGTTTCAGGCTGAGCTGGCGAGGTTTGGATCTAGAATAAAATGTACTGAGGAAGACGCCAAGCCTATAAATACCTTCCTGGGCGCATGGCGACATCTGCTGTACAATAATAATAATAATGCACTTCGTGAGCCTCTTACTATACATGGTACAAAATAACTACAAACGTCGACTAACAAATAAAATTCAACGTTTCAGGAATTTTCCCCATCGTCAGAAATTGCAACTAAAGTCCATAAAGAATGCCTTAAAGAATTTTTATTTTAAATGAACAAGGTTTTGACCTATGTTGACTGGGTGGGACCTCAAAGGCAAATGACAATATTGCGCTATCGGGGTCCCTATATAAGCGTCGGACGGTAAGGGAAACGAAGGAAAACGGGCAAGTGCAGTCGAAGGAAAACGTGTCGGTCATTGGTTGTGATGAGTGATACTATTGCAGTCATTACATTGGGTCTAGGTTTTGTTTTATGGATGTATAGTGATTCTAGAGCGGAGAGAAAAGAACGTGTACAGTCGGTGCTTCCCCGGGCAGCGCTATCATCTCTCACGACGATTTGTGTGCGTGTTTATGCACGCAGATCGTGTGCGCGTGAGCGGCGTTTAAGTTGGTGCGCCGCGCTGCTCGCTGTATCGCTGATTAAGTTGGGTTAGGTTAAGTAATGTTGGGTAACGTTAGGTAACATTAGGTAACGTTAGATAACGTTAGGTAACATTAGGTAACGTTAGATAACGTTAGGTAACGCTAGGTAAGGTTAGGTAAGGTTAGAAAGGTTAGATTGGATTAGGTTGGGCTAGGTTAGGTTGGGTTAGGTATGGTTAGGTTAGGTTAGAAGGTTAGGTAAGGAGGTTAGGTTAGGTAAGGGTAGGTTAGGTTAGACTAGGTTAGGTTTGCCTAGGTTGTGTTTATTTTAGTGGTGGCGCCCGCAGGAAAGCTTACGTGAACGCTAAATCGTCGTGAGAGACGATAGTGCCCCCGGGCATCATGTACGGGCTTCCAAAAGTACACAAAGCCGATGTCCCTTTATGACCAATTCTAGCTGCTTATAAAACCCCGTCCTATTCTATTGCTAAGTTCCTTGTCCCATTACTTGAACCATTACTACTAATCAGTTTAGTTTGCGCAATTCATAGGAATTTCGTGACCGTATCAAAGACCTCCAATTGCCTCCCAACGCCCACTCATCCAGCTTCGATGTCACCTCCCTTTTCACCAACATCTCCGTAGACGAAACTATAGATATCATTCGCAACAAAGTTTTTGACAGCACGGAGCTATTCCACAACATGGACAAACTTACCTTTAGAACTTTCCTTAGTCTCGTCATTAAAGATTCCTTCTTCAACAGACTGTACAAAACAACAGAGTGTACAAACAAATAGATGGGGTCTTCATGGGAAGCCCGCTCAGTCCGTCGCTAGCAAATATCTTCCTATGCCATCATGAAACACTTTGGATTAACGATTGCCCTAATGACTTCAAACCGATCCACTATAGTCGTTATGTAACTGACACCTTCCTACTTTATGAGAATCAAGCACATTCTGATATATTTCTGGATTATCTAAATAGTAAACATCAAAATATCAAGTTCGCTGCCGAAAACCAGTCAGATAACTCTTTAGTTTTTTTAGATGTTTTAGTTACCAACAACGACTCAACGCTTGTCACTGGGGTTTACAGAAAACCCACATTCTCGGGAATCGGGACACGTTTTTTTCAGTCACTGCTACGATCAATTTAAAATCAACGCTATAAAAACTCTACTATTTCGAGCTTACCATTTGTCCTCCTCCTACCTTACCTTCTTAAACAAAGTTGACTTTCTCCGTACTTTCTTCAAAAATAACGGTTACCCGCACCATCTGTTGGACCACCACTGCAAATTGTTCCTAGACAAACTGTTCAATCCCGACATTAGCAAACCCTCTGTCCCTAAATTAGACTTCTTCCATTCGCTTCCGTACTTTCCGTACTACAACAAAGCCTCTGCTTGCGCAGCAAACACATTGAAAACGTTCCTGTCTGAAGCTTACCCACATATAAACTTAAAATTTTCATACAAAACATCTTTACCATAGGGTCTTACTTTAAATTTAAAAAAAAAAACACCCACTCCGCTTCTGTCCAGTGTTATCTACCGTTTCAGATACAGAGGATGCAATGCCTCGTACATCGGTAGCACTGGACAACATTTCAAAGCCCGCATTAACCTACATTTAGGTGCATCCATCCGAACCGGTCTACCACTAGCAAAGTCCTCACATTCAGCTCCCCGCCTGCACGTTGAGCAAAACCACCATCCCATTAGCAAAAATGACTTCTCAGTCATTAACTCTTCTAATCAAATCGAACTCGCAACATTAGAATGCCTTTATATCCATAGAACAAGACCTAACCTCTACATTATGACCTCAGCTGTTCTTCTTCACACTAATCACGACTAACTAGCTCCACATCTGCCGACAGTACAGGAGCTGAGACCCGGCCCCTTCTCACAGCTCTGTTCATTCGCTTTTCAGACTGTAGCCCATGACCGACAATTTTCCTCCTACTGTACACGTTCTTTTCTCTCCACTCTAGAATCACTACACATCCATAAAACAAAACCTAGACCCAATGTAATGACTGCAACAGTACAAACCGTTACTACCAAATGACCGACACTTTTCCCTTCGACTGCACATGCCCGTTTTCCTCCGTTTCCCTAACTGTCCGACGCTTGTATAGGGACCCCCATAGCGCACTATGATCATTTGCCTTTGAGGTCCCACCCAGTCAACATAGGTCAAAACCTTGCTAATTTAAAATATAAATTCTTGAAGGCTTCCTTTATAGATTTTATTTGCAATTTCTGATGATGGGAAAAATTCCCGAAACGTTAAATTTTATTTTTTAGTCGACGTTTGTAGTTATTTTGATAATTCAGTTGGAACCCTTTAATTATACATATTACTGTTTTCGTAATTTCGTTTCTGACTTACAGTTTTCTTTTCTTTCGTTTGTATTTATATTCCACTTTTATTTTTTATACGCTCTAGAACAAAAATATTTTCTTTATATTATCAGGTGTCATAACCCTATATCATAAGCTATCAACCTTCAATTATTGCATAAATAAAGACTTTTTATAAGTAAATTCCTAAATAAGCAGTAGTGCCAAAATAGTACGTTTTATGTTTCCTGAGTAAATTCCATAGTTCATGACAACTTTCCATTGCTCAAAGTATGGAAGGACCATATAAATACTGAATAAGCTACGCTTGTAGTCGATGGCCTATGGAATACAATGCATCGCACAGCGCAGTAGGCTGCGTCACAGATTTCTCCTCCCCCTCTCAGACGCCCCTCTCCACTCAGTTAATTGGCTCGTTATGAGACGGTACCTTTACAGCTGGAAAATGATGCCTATTACTACCAATAATTATAATTTTAAGCAATGTAGCGGACGTTTGGAGAACTATTCAAGTAGAATGAGGCGAATAATGGCAGTTTTAAGAAATAATTATTCAAAATGTTTGCTAGATATTGGAAAGGTTCATGAATACAATAGGCTTCTCTGTTGCGCACCCCCCAGTCGTCAGGGTAACAAAGACGGTAGGTCGACAGTGTGTGTATGCAGCTGCCTTGGAGCTGAGAACGGCTGTCGGGACACAGTTTAGGCACCGACCCCAGCATGCGGCCGGTTAAAATTGTAACCAATTTCCATCATTGTACTAGTTAATTGAAGTATATTGAAGAGAAGAAAAGCGGTGGTTTTAATTGGAATCCTGCCAACCCCCTGATTTTTAGCTAGGAGGTCACGAGTTTTCCCTGAAATTAAATAAGCTCGTGACATAGTCTCCTATTGGTCAATTTCTACTTTGTCAACGCTTTCGTAAAAATTCGTTCACTTAAATTGTCTTTAACCCAATGGGGACGAAATTAAATTTTCGTCTTTCGTACGAGGAGCTTTCTGGGCAATTCTTCTAAGAAAGATACTGTAAGTGATACGATTAACCCTTTCTCTCAGAATGTCTCATAATTCATATGCCATATCAAAATTCTTGGCCGCCCTAGAGAGCATAATCGTAGAACAGCTTCTGGAGCCGCCCATATACTTTCAGTAACGCATGTTTCACATAGTGTTTTTCTTATAAGAATAACGAGATTCAGCTATGAACTAGAGCACTCTGAGAGCGCATACCTCCGCCAAGCGACGCAACAGTAGCAAAAAATTCAAATTGGCTCTGAAACAATCATTTTCCTTGTATAAACTCCAAAATCTGATCATTTGTGCCTTTTGATAGTAATAACAGCTTGTGCAAGTTTCTTGAAGATCAGTTCAAAACTTTTTTGAGTTATACTACTAACGAACGTTATGACAAACATGAGTCAAACATACAAACGCACGAAGCGATCTGCACCAAAATTTGATCATTTATGTCTTTTAACACTACTAATAACTTCTATAAATTTCATAAAGATCCATTCCTTATTTTTTGAGTTATTGTACTAACAAGCATTAAATTAAAAACGGTGACAAAATGACCAAAATTTGGTCATTTACTTTTTGTTTTATACCTAACAAGTCACGTTAATTTCATCAAAATCCATCCATAACTTTTTGAGTTATGGCATTGAGAAAAATAAGGCAGACAAACAAACGGATGGACATATTTTCACCAAAAGTTAATAATCTGTTCCTCCTAACCTACCTAACAGTCCCTGTAAATTTCGTCCAAATCGGTTCATAACTTTTTGAGTTATCTTGGTGACAGACAGAGAGACAGATAAACAGACAGACAAACACGACGAAAACGTAACCTCCTCGGCGGAGGTAATTAAGGAGATAAGTTTACTTACAAATGGCTTTTATCGGATGATACTGCCAATAGAAAAAGCAACATGACTTACGACGTTGAACTTCTATCCGTATCAGCTACAGCAATATTGTTGACACAACGTACACAACTCGCTGCAAGATTGACGAAGCCACCTTGTCCTGTCTTCTTTAGGGAGGGTATAGACGGTTGTATGAAGTCCATTAAGTCAGCAATATCGCGCTGATCACAAAGTTTAGTTAGAGGCTTTTAACTTTTGATCCCGGAGTCTCTTTGATCTCTTGTAAGTCGGGATAAGTACTTTACAGACGACGGCCTGATGCCGCCTCCGAACCTCTGCAGGTGTGTGCGCACCGTCGACACGATGATGTTGAACGAGGCGGAACTGTCGTGGCAGCTGTTGCTGTGTGTACGTATATGTGTGTGTGTGGCAGCTGTTGCTGTGTGTACGTATGTGTGTGTCTTGCACGCATTATGCACTGCTGTGAAACTGAAGGCGTGGTATTGCAGCGGAATTTCTAAGCCGTAGGCAGAAACGTTGTCTCAGTTTCCGGAGAACAAGCTCCGCATTATAGCTTCCCGTTTCCTTTAGAGTCGTAAAGCCTAACGCTATAAAAAAAACGTGAGGTTTGTACTCGAACATTAGCTAGTGAGTAACTTTTGCTACACTACTCGATATGACATCGGTAATCACTACAATTCGCGACAGATTGCGCTGTGCGCGGTCTACGTTTCTGTCTTTTGTCGTCAAGAGCTTGCTCTTTCTTCTTCATGGAGTCTCTGTTGAGGACTACTACAATACTATGTTAATATGAGAGCTGACTGTGAGCTGTCTTCCTGGATATTTCCAGATGGGAGTGGGACTGTGAATCTGTGATGCAGATGTACTGACATTCAGGAAAGTATTGCTTGTGTATATATTATGTATAGAGAGAGCCCGCTGTAGTGAAACAAAAGGGTGTTGTGCAGGAGCTCGACTTGTATAGTAGACGCCTCGCCGGCATTGTCAGTTCATGATGTCAGCGTCTCTCAGACTTTTAATGGTAGTGTTATGGTGCGGGCTGGTTCCCGCGACGACTATTGTTCGCATTAGAAAAGTAAATTATGCACGTGTCTTGCACTGACGTGAAAATGATTGTAATAAATCACCGAAGGTATACAGTATAATAGAATTTAAATAAGATTTTCACCATTATGCACTTATATCGTTCAAGCTCTTTGAAATTTCTGTGAAATTTAATACTCACTGGTACGTAATAAACTGTGGTTATGTTAATGTTGTTTTCCTCTATATCAGTGTATCATCCTCACTTGTTGCCTTTCTGCGACACTAAGCGCTATGTCGTGCTTCAGTGAACGGTGCCTAGTAATATATGATATACTTAATCCCTCATTTTCTGAAGGAGTTACAGCATTTCCTGGTAGAATACCGTGTTCAAAGGGATTACATCTAGTAGGATGAGCCAATTTAAGTTTTTTGATCTAGTAATTTGTCAAATACAACAGGTACCATGGCGGCGTCCGCTGTAAACCGGCATTACTAATAAAGGACTTTCAGAAGACAGCATGCCAGGTGTCCACTACAGATATAGGCCGACGTTACGAATCTAGAAAATCTCCGAGGACACCAATGTTGCATCCCAAGTATATCTTCGTGGTCTAATAATTGAATAGATCTCATAAGAGGTCAATTTCTTACTCTATTTTACCCGAGACTGACAAAATTAAAAATCCGTTTTCTCAGGCGATCAGAACAACGGTAACAATGAAAAATCGTTCTCGTTCCCTTTGATGGTAGCTGTATTTGTCTCTATAATTTTTGTTGGTTAAGGGTCAGTCAAATACTGAGTCTCTTCAACTCTGAAGATGAATGAATTACAGTGTTCGTTCAAACAGCAGAAAAGTAGGCAACTTTCAGCGTTTAAGTTATATTCAAATTGGAAAAGTGATCCACAGCTCTATTTGCGACATTTGCTGAAGCGAGCGACTACAATCTACCGTTTTTTATAAACCTTTTTGTAGACATTTTGTGTTTGAAAAGACACATTATAACATTCCGGCTTTCATTCGGGAGAATAGTTCTATTTGGCTGTCGTGTAAGCCCGCCTTGAGAATACAAATACGAATATAAGATTTATAGTTGAAAAAATAACGTCTGAAACTAAAAATATGTATTTTTAAATGAATGACTCATTTATATTGGGTTGGACAAAAACCTCATGCGTTTTTCAGATGGAAATTCATCTTCCTCACTTATTTTGTCTTAGATATTCCAAGTATATTTGCGATTTGTTTGGTCGTCAGACTGTCTGTCTTGTTCGACTACAGCTTTCCGTTGGAGGGTGTCAAGCTCTTTAGCCCGGCCGGAGCGAGGTTCAGCTCCTAATGGAAATTCCCTGATCGATGTAAAGTAGGCCATTTCTTGGCACCCCAGCTCTGAAACAACATTCTTTTCATGCACATGGCGTATCTTTCTGCCGGTCTCTTCTGCTATCTTTCCTTCTCCATTATAAAAAATAAGATGATTATAGTGCTCCGGCTGATCTTTCATTTCAAGGGCTCACATGTATGTAAAACTGTGAGAACCTCCACCTTCGGGGCTTACTTCCCACTGATAACACTGTAGTCGCTGTACCGAATGCAGCATCCAACGAAAAAGAATGTAGAAACACTGATTAGAAGACAGGAAAGTTGACAATAAAATTGAATGAACTTTTTGGCCAACCAAATATAACAACATACTTGAGTTGTTGAGTTGTAACTCCTTACCTGCGCTTTTATTCATCGGCATTTCGCAGTTGCACCGGGTAATTTTTCTGTTTCTTCATTAGAGCATCCACAACTGCTCAGCTACTATGTAATATATACTGTATTTTTACCGTATATGTTTAGGGTAACATGTCTATTACCCGTCCATCATGCTAGTAGCCGTCCATTCGGCGCTAAAAAATTCCTAAGTGCAAACTAGCAGTGCTAGAAACCCGCACATAGGTAGACTTAAGCTGTAGGCTAAGTAGTGCCGCATCATCCCTGAAAATGACGGGCGAAGAAAATAAAACAAGAAAAAATTGTGGTGGTTTTCACATTTTTCCGCTAAAAACATGAAAAAATGTGAAAACCACGAACATTTTTTTCTTGTTTCATTTTTTCGCCTGTCATTTTCAGGGATGGTGCGGCACTTCATAGCTTACAGTTTAAGCTTATGTACGGCTTTCTAGCACTGCTAGTTTTAACACAGTAAGTTGTTTAGTGCCAAGTGGACGGCTACTAACATGGTGGACGGGTACTAGGCATGTTACCCTGGCTAACGAAGGGTTTAGGTGCAATTGGTCGTAGGATGGGTTTAGGGATGTAAGGTTAGGAAAGGCAACGACTGGTTCAGCTAACGACCTAAATAAGCTAAGCTAATATAATCTGACATCAAACGATTAAGAAACGTATGAATTAGCAAGCTTTCAATTAAAATTTAACAGAACGTCATTGGAACCTAACCTTGTTCCCCTGATCTATGTATGTAACACAGGCCAGGTTTCAGTGACCTAACAGGTAGCTGTGCTGCGTGGGGGGAGGGTGGGAGTAAGCCCCGATTTTTCCCTCTATCTGTCGTAAAACCTAAGAGCAAAGTCAGGGAATTTTTTCATTGTGTTAAGTGTAATGGAAAAAACTTACAACTAACGGAAAATATGGCAGTTGTTATCGCTTACAACTAAGCTCTCATCTATCTATATATATTAGATTCACTTTCACAGCCTGCGAAAGCACCTCAGCGTTTTTTCATGGGTAGAACAAGTTTTAGTGCACGTTTATCATCGTTTATGTAATTCAAAGTTTCCCTTTTAACAGCCAGGCTTCTATACTGTAGTATCTCACGCTATTTTGGAGCAGCTGATCAATATATTCAAAGTAATAGTTTTAGTTGAGGAAAAACTGCGTCGAATTAGATATATATTATATTTATTCAATTAAAATGACAACGGAACTTGTGCGGCTATGCGACGAATTTTGCTGTGCAGTATCAAACGCCTGTTGGTCTACTGATAAGAGTTTTGGCTCTTCAGCGGTAGAATTAATAGCTTCTACTGAAATTTACTGCTGCCCTTAACCGTGCAGAGCTGCAGTAGCTAACACGGCCTTATTTCCATCACACAAACGCCAAGTTTTCAGACGATGTTCGCCTAAGAGTCTTTCCGGACCGCAGAAACATAAGACACGAAAAGTTTGCGTTAAAGCTCAGAAAGCCAGAAGCTAAAAACTGCTTTTCAAGGCAAGAATGAGACTTGCAAGCATAACACCGGAAGTTTTCTGGCATTAATTAATCCTTTTTTGAGGGGATAATGACCTGAGTATCCATTATCTTGTGAGTTTTTTCAACTGTCCAAAAAATTTTATACGTCATAATGCAAGGAACTGTAAGTCCGTGTGAATTTTCAAACTTTTTCTCTGTGGTAAACCGCCACACGACTCGCTTAGTTTCTTCTATCCAAGCTTTTTAAATAAAAAATTAATATGATCAAACCATCATCCGAAACCAGTTTTGTAAATAACTTGATCTGATAATCTTATGTCGCCATTACTCAATTACTGTTGAGAGCATCAACCAGACTAATTATAACATCCCCCTAAGTATTGTTGTTTTCGTTGTGCTTGTCTCTCTTTGTTATTCCGATTGTTCGTTTGTTTGTCACGAAGATAACTCAAACAGTTACGGACGGATCTTGATGAAATTTACAGCGTTAAGGATGTTGTGATTAACTGATGATTGACTCTTGGTGAAGATCCGTTCAACCGTTGTTTGCTTAGAGTATTTGTCTGCCTCTTTTTTCTTAGAACAATAACTCAAAAAGTTAATACTGATTTGTATTAAACTTAGATGAGTTGTTAGGTATCTTACGTTGAGTAAACTTACCAAATTTCTGTGTTGATCTGTTGGTTCGCTAGCTTGTTTGTTTCCGTGTTTGATTGTATGCCTGTTAGCAAATAAACTCAAGAGGTTTTGAACGTATCTCTATGAAATTTTTAAGCACTGTTAGAATTTTTAACAGACATAAATGATCAAATTTTGGTGATGATCCGTTGGTCTGTCTCTGTGTTTGACTAGTGGTTGTCAGAATGTTTGTTAGCTCTCAAAAAGTTATGAACGGATCTTCAAGAAATTTACAGAAGCTGGTATTACTGTCTAAAGGCACAAATGATTATATTTTGGGCTGATACAAAGGAAATCATAGTTTCAGAAGCAATTTTAATCTTTCGTTACCATTGCCTTGCTTGGCGGAGATATGCGCTCTCAGAGTGCTCTAGTTTTTCATGTTATTTACTCTCTACCTGCATAAAACGTTGCCAATTTCAGTTCATACTGCATATAGCCTAATAGTTATCTAGCGAATGTTTTTTTGCCATATCCATACCGCCCTCAGCATCATCGACAAAACACGCAGCAAACCGAGTCTACAATGTCATATGATATTTTGGATAGTGTACGTTGAACGTAAATATCCCCGATTCATGCAGTTGTTACCGATATACGTACGATACTTCTGCTGAAAGGGGACTATTGCAATTGCAAATGCCTTAGTTACTGCGTCCCTCTGAAGCTCTGTACGTGGAGCTTGCACTGACACTATGACTGGTAACTATTTCTTAAGTAATCATTTATTTGCTTGACTTAATATCACTTTCTAGAGTAGAGCACATGCGGCCATTTGCGGCCCAGCTATGGAAACATAGTGGAAGCTGTAGACCAATGTCCGTATAGACTCCTGTAAATTATATTCCTATCCGAGTTATTGAAAAGACTCTACATAGAACAGACATGATATAACATTGGTTGAAATTAATAAATAAAAAGTACGTTAAGAATAGTATTACTGAAGTCATTGCATTAGCAAAAAAAAAGTTTTTCGAGCATGTTGCCACAAGTGGCGGCATTGCCTACCACTGTTAGTTTCCCACATGCAGTAAAAAATTAAAAAGTTGTTGGCTCGTCGCAGTATATTATTTGTATGAGCCTGAAAAAAACGCGTGTAAATTATCTCTAAGTTAGTTTTCCAGATTTGATGGCAGTTTTTATAAATGTAGTGATACGATAAGCAAGCAATTCAATAAACTTTAATATAAGCTTTATTTGGCACTGAAAAGATAGCGAA
>LQNS02278094.1:26587220-26597566 GCA_001587735.2 Parhyale hawaiensis
TCTGGACGGGACTTTGTATGGCGGAAGAGCAGCTTCCCGTCGCTAGTGTGTCACCTACAGTCGTTCCGATACACAACAAAGATTTCTGAGTGAGTTGCGCGTTGCTCGTACGAATGCCTGGTGTGTCCCCAGCATAAGTCGTCTGTCATAAAAATCAGGATAAAAAAAGACGTTGTTTCTAAATATGAGATTGCCATTCATAATGCAAATGCTATCCTAAGGATTAGCTTAATTGTGGCTCATAGTCAGCACTGTATGAACTGCTTGCAGCATCTCTGAACGTGAGCCCGAGTGAGCACAAATGGGGAAGCTGTGTGAAGCTTTCGTGTTTATAGAAATGATATATAACTTAGAGGCAAAAGTCAGCCCTGTGGCGCATACTGAGAGCTTCAGACGAAATTCCCTTCTATAATTGGATATTTTTTAAACCAACGGCAGACTGACGAGCGCAAGTTCAGCAACTCATTGGGTGAACCTGTATACCGTATATAAAATTTTGTTAATATACCGGGTGGGCCAAAAGAATAACTGAATACTTCGAATTTAGTGAAAATTTTGATTGCCTGCAAACTCTTAACAAACATGTCAGCATATCATCAGAAAGCCTGGTAATTTGGCCTTGAAGATAAACTTTTGTTGTTGATTTTGTTGTTGTTGTTGTTGTTGTGTTTAGTTGTTGTGTGCTGGAGAATGACTTGCCAGCGAGATAAGCGAGTGAAGGCATCTGAACTTCTTCGTGTGGAAAACAAAGTGAGAGAGATCGCAAATCTGGTCGGGGTGTCCCGTACAAGCGTCTAAGCGATCAAGAAGCGCATGAACGACGGTGAGGGCGTGAACAGACGTGCTGGCAGGGGTCGAAAGAGTGTTGTGAATCGAGACAGCTTGCGAGATGTCATTCAAAGCAAATCCTTGACGTCCATGCGCCAACAAGCCAGGAGGCTCGGGGTTCAAGCGGTCACAGTTCGCCGATCAGTCGTAAAGTTTGAAGACAGGTCCCTTGTCAGGCTTGAGAGGCCGTTGCGCACACCAGCCATCCGTGCCAAACGTCTTGAACGTTGATAGAGGCTTCTGAATGACCACAAGTCTGTTCGAGTTGGTCGGGTGATCATCTTCACAGCTGAGAAGACTTACAGTCCACCAAGTGAGAAACAGAAGAAACTACCGATACTTTTCGCTCGGTAAGGTGGATGAGAGTGCCCGCACTTTGTCCATGACGAAGCACCTGTTATGCCGCTCGTTTCATTGCATCGGATGGCAAGGTGATGCCTCTGATTTGGTTCTAGACCAGGTGCCGATGGACAGCCAGGGACTACGAGGATCAGTTGGCCAAAATATTGGTCCCCTGGACTAGTACTAAAACATTTGATATGCCATCAGTCACTGTCGTGCTTTAACAAGATGGTGCCCTAGCACACACATCCAGACTTGAGTGTACAGGTCTGGCTTTCTACACGAGCGAAATTTCTCCTTCTGGCCGAAAAACATGTGGCCGCCATACTCCCCAGATGGCAATCCACTGGAATACTACACGTTCTGGCTGCACATCGAGACCCAAGACACCGCGTTCGCCGCCCTATTATCACCGCCCTGGAAGCGTACACTGGCCGGGTGTGAATGGCTAGGAACTCGGACTACGTTGCCAAAACTTCCAAACTCTTCAGGCGTCGTATCGAGGCCACCATTGCTTCGAACGGTTGTTATATTGAGTAAGTTTGAATATTAAACCGTTATTTTTACTGCCTTTAATATCATGCCTACATTGGTGAAGGAATTTATGAGGTGCCTAGGGCAGAAGGCAGAAGTTAGATTTAGAATTTGTCCTTTTTTTTGCCTACCCAGTAGACAGAAAACTTTCCATGTAATTTTCTCCAATGAACCACATCTTTTCTCCTTTTTCACCAAGCAACCTAAATTTTTACAAGAAGTCTCTAGCCATTCCTTGTAATTTAGAAAGTTGACATTGTAAAATTTTTCGGCAGATCATGAGTGGTATATTTACAGATCGTTTGTCTTTGCACAGTATGTACGATGTAAAAAAGTTGCTTGTGTTTTTCGTTGACATTTCCGCCGCTGTCTGCATGCAAACTGGCCTTTTGTAAACCACTATATAAAGTAATTTTTGTGGCACTAACTACTCTTTAAATTGTGGGCGAGGTGCGTTGAGCGTAGGGATTCCGACGTCTCGTTAGCTTTAGTGCGTTCGCTCGTCATCGTTAACGATTGAGTTGACATCTTGAAAGTTTCATCCATTGACGGCATTCATGACTTGAGATTAATTATAGGAATTACCCAATTACCGAACTAGCTCTATTTCCGAACAAACCGTTATTATTTGATGGGATTATCATTTTCACATATCAGATATATATTACTGTTTGTTCGGAAATAGAGTTAGTTCAGCAATTGGGTAATTCCCCTACTTACTAGATGCTAGAACTGAATATTAAGTTAAAACGGAACCAACGTCTTCCCATTCTATCACTTTCCAAACTATCACCTTATTTCTAGAACTGATACCTTGGCAGGCGGTCAAATGACCATAAACGTCAAAAAAGCTGCGGAGACCAACAAGTTTGTAAGCGAATTATTGTTTCTTTACAGATGTCCTACTTTTGTTTAGACGAAAGTCTTGACCTTGGGAGGGAAAAGATAAGTGAGGCATTGAGACGCCCTGCAGAGCTTCCTAACTCATGACATTATCACCGCCATGAACATTCTGAAGGCCCTCGCAAGGGCAGGTTTAGTGCCGATTCTTTTGTGCCTTCTCAAAAGAAATTCCCCTCGACCGAAAATTCTACTGAAAATGTGAGAAATTCCACGTACTTGCAATACTTTTCGTGCTGATGACACCGGCATCGTTGGGAAAGAGTAGCAAAAAAAAACATCTGAGCATGTGAGTAATGCTCGTTCCTGATGGCGTGATGATTATATGGAAAACTGGAGCACTCTGAGAGCGCATACCTTGGCCAAGCAAGGCAACGTTAACGAAAAATTCAAATTGGTCCTGAAACCAGGATTTCTTCTTTATCGTCACAAAAATTTGGTCGTTTGTTCCTCTTGACATTAATAACAGCTTCTGTTATTTCTTGAAAATCCATCTATAACTTTTTGAGTTATATTCTGACAGATATTTTGACAAATATTAGTCAAACACACAGAAGTAATCAACGATTATCACCAAATTTTGGTCATTTGTATCTTTTAACATTTCCTACAAATTTCATCAAGATCTTTTTATAACGCTTTGTTTTATATTACTACAAATATGTTGACAAACAAAGAGACAAACAAATGTGCAAACAGATCATTACAAAAATTTAGTCATTTTCTCCTAGCAACAACCCAACAATTTCTGAAATTTTCTTGAAGATCTGCCAATAACTTTTTGAGTTAATCTACTGGGAAAAAAGAGGCAACCAGACAAACAAACGGGTGAATGGATCTTTACCGAAAGCTAATTATCTGCTTCTCATACCATATCTAACAGTCCCTGAAAAACCCGTACAGATCCGTCCATAACTTTTTGAGTTATGTTGGAAAGAGACAGAAGGGCAACGAGACAAACAAACAAACAAAACATAACCTTCTCTGCTGAGAAAATTATATAGTGACTCGGTCAATCGCACAGAGCGTTATAACATTTTCGAAACAGCGCTTTTTAAAACTCTGCGACCAGATAATTTGCTTTAAAAACTTGAGCGTGGCGTTATTTATTCCGCTTTCCAATTCATTGATGATTGATGAATAAAAAAATTTCGGCAGTGAGCCCATTTTAACAAGTGATTGTGAATAACATTATATTGGAGCCATTATACAAAGAAAGAAAACTCTGGACTTTGCCTCTTAGGCCCACTGCCCTTTCTAGAGTTAAATACCGTTTTCCTCAGAGGAATATCATCGTAGTGCGACCATATCCTCAAACAAAATGTCGTTGTTTTACTATTGGCTGAACAGCTTAGCTGGTTTTCACCGAGTGACAATTATATTAACATTTCAAACTATGTCTATCTTAAAACATTATTTTTACAACGTTACGCTTATACATACTGCACACCTGACCAGCAGTACTTTCACTCCTTACTCACTGTATATAATTATCATTATATATTGTAATAAGGTAATGCTATTCATTAGATTTGGATCACTATGTTTCTCGTAATTTCTCACTGATAATTGGGTATATCTAATACGGTAAGTGTAACTAGGTTGTTAACTTTTTACGCTTACTGGCGTCAATTGGTCACGTTTCAAACAATGCCCTATTACGGCACAACCAAGTGTTTTAGCACTTAAACCGTTCATCCATTAAATACCCGATGAAATCATTGACGCCCACTTTAATTTATGTAAGTCTTGCGAAAACTGATCTTTAGCGGGGACGATCAGGGATTGAAAAGTTAACGTTCAGTTATTACTACAAGTTCTAGGTGAATTAACATATTATTCGAGACAACCTAGCGGTGCTACCGTGCACCAAATTCGCAAGTATTCCATTATTAAAATACATTTAAGACATATATGCTCATAAAACATAACCGTTATACGTTATTAAGTCAATTAAAGCATCTACATTTCGAGTAGTAGAGCAATGATAAGCACCCAAGGAACAAAGGTTATGACGAGCAGCTGCCCTATAGACCGTCAGTGCAAGAAAAAAAAAACTACTCCATTTAGAGAAGTTTAAGACCATCCTTCAATAATTATTTCGGCAAGTATTATTCTATTTTCATTCGTTCCACGCGCTGTCTATAAAAGATTTTAATTGTTTATGATACGCTGGCCATGACTATCCACTCGCTTCTCACGCACGCTCATGGTGCGAAGTACGATACCATGCGCAGACTTTCTACCTCACAAAAATGGGCAAAATGCTTACAGTATTCAGTTTCTACTATCCAGAAAATGCAAATGGCCGTTTTACAAAAAAAAAAAAATCGTTTGAATGCCAAAGTAGTAAATTGCGTTGAGCTGCAGCAGGAACCTCTTGAGCTCTCCGCTATCACTAATTTTGAAAATGATAGAGGGTTAAGAACGTGAAGATAACTGTTAAACTAAAGATAATGCTCAATGGGTATTGCAATATCTTGAGGCTAAACGCACAAATATCTCCAAGATCTTGCAAAAATATTTAGATTCTTTGTTTAGAAACCCTAAAATAAAATATAATAAAAATAATCTAGAACGTATATAAGAAACATTTCTCTGTTGAAGTTCATGAAACTATACAGTAATTGTAGTTGGTCTCACATTCTATTCAGGTCCAAACAATTTGCCTTTTTTTAATAAGGTGGTCTATTAGCTACTATATCTTCTCTAATTTAGAAATCAGAGAAACCATCCTCGTAGAAAATGATACTGTCGCCAACTAAACAGCAGAAACTGAAGAAATTTACCATATTTTTCCAGATCTACGGGGACGAAAATAATCATGCACGAGGTTTTTCCAACAAGAGCGCGCGTTACCAACCGACTCGTGCACGTAAAGGCCTTATATCGAGGGCAGCAGGAAACAATCTTCAACTCCTAGCAAGTACGTTCATAATCAGCGCAAAATCGGTTAATATTTTAATAAACTGATTTTTAAGGAGGGCCTAAAATTTTTGAAAGTAACCCTGGATATTCCATTGAATTGATAAAGAACGCCCAATTGGAAATTTATAGGCATGTATCGGCTGCCTATGAGAAAATAGTGAAAGGCATCCGATATTATCGGATAAATGCCTGTACATTTCCGATTGGGCGTTAAATATCTAATGTAGTCTACGGCTCCGCATGCATAACACAATATTTGCAACCCTCTAACGACGCCACCATGTGCCAGAAATTTTTGGCTCGTCGCAACTTCACAACATTGCAAGTCCTCTAGTATCGTGAGTTGATGAATCCGTGACCGGACGCGCTCTCGTCGTTCGCAACGATTTGTGTGCGTGTTTGTGTCCGTGGATCGTGTGCGTGCGGGCGGCGTTCAAGTTGCTGCGCCGCGCTGCTCACTGTATCGCTGATTAAGTTGGGTTAGGTTAGGTAAGGTTAGGTAACGTTTGGTAACGTTAGGTAACGTTAGATAACGTTAGGTAACGTTAGATAACGTTATGTAAGGTTAGAAAGGTTAGATTTGGTTAGGCTGGGTTAGGTTAGGTTAGGTTGGGTTAGGTAAGTTTAAGTTAGGTTAGAAGGTTAGGTAAGGAGGTTAGGTTAGGTAAAGGTAGGTTAGGTTAGGCTAGGTTAGGTAAGGAGGTTAGGTTAGGTAAGGGTAGGTTAGGTTAGGCTAGGTTAGGTTTGCCTAGGTAGTGTTTATTTTAGTGGTGGCGCGCGCAGGACAGCTTACGTGAACGCAAAATCGTCGTGAGAAACGATAGTGCTGCTCGGACCTACAAGCACTCCGTAGGTGGAGTAATGAAGCTATGCAGAGACAGCAGGAGCAGCAGCAACGAGAGCAAGCGCACCTAATTAGCTTCGTGTCCGCAACATGCAGCAGAGACTCTGTAATTAGCGCTGTCAAACTTGCCACTTCTCTGAGTGGAGAGAAATGTTGTCCTTTAATTAAATAGAACGTTGTACTAAAATAGCTAGGTGTGCTTCTGGCAGAATGGATAACACTAGGTTCATATGGATAGACAAATATGCTTAACTGTGCTTTCGTGAGTTACCTTCAAGCCATAACACATGAACGCAAATGAGTGTTACGTACGAGCTGGAGTCAACACTTGCTGCTCCATATCAGGTACATATTTTCAGACTCAAGATATCGCTAGTTTAAAGAAATTGGGCCCAACTGCAAGTAATTTAAGTATGTTGACGCTGTTATTTTGTGGGGTATGGCAAGTGAAGTTTTACTTAATTATGCATGCAATCGCGCCATGGATCTCCCATACGATAAAACGCTGAAAACTAACTTTTTCCCTTCCTTTACTGACGGCGTCTCTCCATGCCGTGAGTAAAATTTTTTTTTAGCGAAAAATGAACCTTTTTCGTTCTTCGTCACTTTGAATGGATTGCCTGTAGCCATTGCCGATGCATGGACACGTTTATTGTGATTCTTTTCTTAATCGATCCTGTAGGGAACAAATTTTGATCGGCGATGGAAAAAAGTTTCAGCGAAAAATGCAGATGAACAAAATGATACAAGAGTAAAGAAATTGCTGCTGCAACTGGGTTTGAGTAACTGAAGGATGGATGACACAGAATTTTTCAAAAGGTAACCTTTGATGAGACACTTGCAATCTTAATTCGTTTACGGATTGGACGCCTACACTGAGCTTTCGACGCTTGACTTGTCCGAAATTTTAGACACGTGCCCTGGCATCGACTTACTGAATTGAGTTTCAGCAAGCCCCCCCCCCCCCTAAGCCAGTTTGCAGGGGGTTTCAGGCATTGTCCCTTAAATTGTTGCCTTGAAAATTCCACAAACTCAATCTTGCTCCGTATGATGGAGATTTCTGCCGACTTAGCGTAATCGCGTTGGCTTTAACACTGGCAATGCGATTCAAAATGGCGACGCCAAAGTTCTGGCTGAATATTCGGACAAGTCAAGCCTCGATTGCGTAATTTCAGCGCCCAATCGAACGCGCCTCTGGTGGACCACAGTCTGTAGGCCTTCCTTGTTAACCCTTCCTGTTATAACGTGGTCTGTGCACAACATTTCAGATAGGGCTGTCCCTACAAGATAGACTAATTTATTGATGAGATAAAGGGTTAACCGCATTTTAACTACAAGCTATATACAGATTAAACGATGGAGCTATAGGACATGATCGATTCGCTCTTTTAGATCGAAATAAAATATTCCCGTTGAATTTAACCTTTTCAGTTCTTTACTTCCAAGCATTGGATTTGTCCCTTTAAAGAAGGATGTTGCTTCGGACGGTGGTCCCTAATCAATTATTCTAGAATCTATCCTGCCCCGAAGTTTGAATTTTTACCCGTCTCAAGTGTGATCGGTTTGTGATTACTCATTACTACCTTAAACTTCATCCAAAGAAAGGAATCAAAGCCTGCAATTGAAATTCTATTCAAGTCATAGCTAAGTGAATTCGACTACCTTGATCTTACGGTGCGCATCGAAGGCGCCGAGCAACTCCTGCAGAGCTCTGCACCCAGCGCACTCACTTATCTGGAGAGCTTCATATGGTGCGACGGCACGTCGAGTAGCCTAGTTATGCCTCGTCCTGTCATATAATACGCTTCTGTATTTGTATTGTATTCTTGTGGTATAAGTAGTGTGTTCGTTGTTTGTTGAACAACACTCCAACTGATAGTTATGTAGAAATACACAAGTACTAACGACAATACATATCACGCAGCAGACTATTATGCAACAGCAACTCTCTTCATACACCTCCAATCCTCCACTACGTAAATGCACTGAGCTAAGTATCTTAAAACTAATACACTTTTCTCTCCTCGGATGGGCAGAAATGCATGCCTTAATGTGCTCATCAAGGGTGAATGCTGCGCATATTTCCATTGATGCATTAGAAAACGTGACGGCTATTGGGTAGCACTTTTTTTAGTGCATCAATATAGGAACGAGATCACTTTCAAGAGTCTGAAGTTCCGAAAAGGCGTATAGTTAGTATATCACAGTACAAACAATACCAATAGTAACAAAGTGAATAAAAGAAGCTACTGTGAATCTGCAGAACACCTGTTCAATGTGTTCATTCAAACAGGGCAAGGGTTTTTTTTTGTGAATGTTGATTGATTCGAGTACTCTCTCTCTCTCTCTCTCTCTCTCTCAAGTCAATGTTAGAGCAGTGATCAAAGAATTTGTAATTTTTATCAGTGATATGATGTCCTGAGAGTTTGAAGTGATCATTAAAAGCTAATGCCTGAAACACGTAGTTTGTCAGGGTAACGGCACACTGCTCATACAGCATAATCAGTAACTAGAACGCCTCGTGCCGTAAGACCATCACCCGCAGTGGGTTTAAATTCAACGACGTCAATTTTGATGGCCAGCTAATCCTAATTTCTCATATGGATGCTGTGTCCAACAAGGCTTCATGGTACCAGCCCTGCAGATCTCTTAATAATAACATAGGAAAAATGGGAGGTTTCGTTTCGTGAGACGATCTGCCGCGGTGGAGGCAAATTCCACCCGGTAAGAGAAAATTCAACGCCGTCATTTTTTATGGTCAGCTAGGACTAGTTTTTTGGCATGGGTCACATCTAGGTCAACCCACCAAGCTCCCTAAAAAAATATGAAGATTGCTCACTCTTTCGACCACTTATTGAGTGGACGGACATACAAATATATGTATATATATTTGTATGTATATATGTATATATTTAAGTATATATATATATATACTTAAATCTTTAACGAAAACATTATAATCTCTCTCACTTTTCGTTTGCGGGTGATAATCAATGTTTAAGGACCCGGTCGATTTGGTTGTCAGAGTAAATATAGGTAAAGCGCACTCGCGTTGACTTGTGCGGAACTCCAGACAGAAACTTTGACTTTGTCATTTTAGATTGTGTCACGGGGGCTAGAAACAACCAGATTAAGTTGGGTCGACTGAAAACTCAATTGTACGCAATAGGATTGAGTTCTTGAAAGTGTCACAACTTAAGGGTCAACGTCTCAAACTAGAATCAAAGTAGTGAAGCCAGCGCACCTATCGGAAGTTTCGGAGAACTGAAGCCTCAAAGGCTAAACCTTGCTAGCCAATCAAATGTGCCGTAACCCTTCACCAGCATGGTTTATTGAACACGTAGTTTTATTCTTAGGGGGGCAGGCTCAAGCAGTGAAGGTTTAAAGTGACTCAAGGGACAAGAAATGCTACTGCTGATGGACGCCATGTCACGAATGCGATGCGGAAGGAGTTCACGGTTATGGAGAAACAACTTACGATTCTAAATTTTCAACAACGAAAATTGTATTCGATCCCTTGTTTTTTTTATACTAAATGGCACCATAAAGCACGCTGAGAAGTTCGCATTTCTCTAGCGTAATCCCAAAGCTAGATATATTTCTACTGCATCACTTATACCGACCATTCCATTTTGGTTGATCAAACCCCCAGCATGTGTGACGCAGTCTCCTAGTCTCTACACAGGGACTTGTGGAGCATTAGCGCATTGTGCCTGGCCTGGAGTATGAGGCTGAATGTGGGTAAGATTAATGGCACGCTCACTTGAGTCGTCTAAGTTTATTAAGCCAAGTTAATTTGACTTGTCGGGAATTGCCGGCAGAACGCTTGATTCGTCACTTTGAGTAGTTTTGCAGGTGCTAGAAGTAACCCGTAAATGCTGACTGAAAACTCTATTTTACGGAGTAAGGTTGAATTCTTGGAAGTATCACATGTAGGCTGATCGATCACTGGTCAACATCTGAAGCTCGC
>LQNS02278094.1:26620449-26631727 GCA_001587735.2 Parhyale hawaiensis
TGTCATATGTCGAACTAATCAGTTCTGTCGGTGCTTCGTGCCCTGGTCGGCTAAAGTTTGGAATTTGTTGCCTGCATCGGCTTTTGGTCGGGTTGGCCTGCAGGCTTTTATGTCGGCTGCTAATGGTTTTTTGCTGGATTTCCTTTAGCAGCGTTTTGGGCTTCCCGGTGTTGCAAATGCTTCATTTGGGTTGTATTAGCTGTCCATGGGAGCTCAAGCGTGAAGTTTTAATAATAATAATAATAATTATAAAGAATGGTATTCACGAAATAGTAAAACACATTTACCATAGGATCCTACTTTAAATTTAAAGACAAATCTCGTAAACCACTTCTGTCAAGTGTTATCTACCGTCTCAAATGCAGAGGATGCGATGCCTCCTACATCGGTAGCACTGGACAACATTTCAAAGCCCATATTGACCAGCATGTAGGTGAATCTAGATACACCGGTCTGTCACTTGCAAAATCCTCACATTCAACTTCCCGCCTACATGCTGAGCAAAACAACCATCCCATCGGCAAAAATGACTTCTCATCATAGACTTTTCTAATCAAATAGAGCTCACAACATTAGAGTTCCTCTACATCTCGAGAACAAGAACCAACCTTAACATTATGACCTCAGCTGTACTACCTTACGTAGTTCACAAGAGCTGACATTCGGCCCCTCCACGTAGCTCTATTCATTCGCTTTTTAGACCTCCACCCGACAACACCCATGCTCCCCTCATTGAAATAGAAATAAAGGAAATTTTTACTTATGGGTTGTAGGCTATAAGTTTTCTTTTGCTGGTGATGGGATTTTTTCATCCCGAAACGATAAATTTTATTTGTGAGCCGACCTTGTATTTATTAATTTAAATTATGTGATACCGTGCAGAAGGATTCTATACTTCATCAGGGCAGAGAGCAGCTCTTTGATTCAAGGCTTTTCATGCAAACATTGCGGCTTTGCGACCCGTGTGGGTCGTAGGCTTTGCGATGTTTTCCGTTGCAAAGGTATCATTCTTACTGTAAACGATTGCATATACCCATAAAACATCACACTAGGTATACAGTATTGCACAGTTTTATGGTTGGTTGATTGGTTAGCTGGTTAGTAGGTTGCTTACTAGCATACATGCTTGCTTGATTGGTTTCTCTGTCTCTATATCAGTATGTCATCGGAATGTTTCACTTACGCAATGGCAAAAGGGTAATCTTTCTATAAAATCTGAAACCTATCATAGAATTAATCTGAAACATCTGTTATTAGTAGCATAGATATTGAGGCTCACTTCCTTCCCATAGCAAAGCCCTATTTGCTCTGAGCTCTTAGTGCGCAAATAAAGATCTACGAAGGAAAAGGGCAAAGATATTCTTGAGAGTAGAAGCACCAAAAAGTGCGAAGAAAACGGAGCATTTTTGAAGTACCTTACTATTTTCCGCCATAATTTCATAACACGGCGAGGGTGCACTTCTTTTAAACTCACTCAGTTATTTGAACTTTATAATAAACACCATCGTATTTTTCTATATTTACAGTATATCATACCATATTTATCAGTTTGGGTATTTATTTGTTTATATAATTTCTAGTGGACCGTGCGTGAAAAAGCTCAAGCATAAATCGATATGTTTCCTCCCTTCTCTGGCTTACCGTTGCCACATTTTCACGCTGACGCTTATAAGCAGCTCCTATTCCCTTCTGTAATCTTTCTACTTGAAAACGTTCTTGTCACTGTATCGCATAGGCGCTTCATCTCTCTCCATTTTGGTTGCATATCTTCGTTCTTGAAACTGTAGTAGTCTTGTTCTTCTTTTACGTTCCCAATCCTATTTCTTAATTAAACGTACATCATCCAAACTATAACCTTGAGTAAAGCACTGCAATAAACTTGAATGCACTTCCAGTAAGCTTATATGCAATGTGAGTGCTCCGTATCTATGATACTGTCTTCCATACTGAAATATCTGCTTCATTGAAATGCTGAAATGTTGGCCTATGAAGCGAAATCTGCTCTCTCAGAGAAAGGCAGTATGCTCGCTGAAATAATTGTCTACTGCCCGTGAAATAATTGTCTACTGCCCGTCGTGAGTGCTCCATTGATCATCTGCCGAATTTAAACATCGTGGCCTGCTAGAAAAAAGTTATAAAATCGGACTCCAGAAGCTGCATATATCTTGTTCCGAATTCAAGAAGTGTTTCAAGCAAGTAGTGCATTCTGATAAAGGGAAAAGGATCCCACTTTCGCTATCTTCTGCAACCTAGTCATCGATCTCTATGAAACGTAACTTAATAACAAAATCTGCAACCTGGCCTATCTATCGCCTATCTGTTTCCTTAAGAGCGGACACGTAATAAATAAATACACGAAGAGTTCTATTGTAGTAGAATGAATACCAGCTGGAACCGGTGACAATTCCATGGAATATTCTTGAGTGATATTTCAGACCTGTATCGTCTTAATTTTCCCCTATCTAATACTAAGGGAACCTGCAGAAATTCTACAGAACGGAAGAATATTGTTCTAGTCCAGGCGCTAGGGGTGTCTGTGTACATATTTCTTTCACGGCTCTAAAAACTTTAATTTCCTATTCCATATGATGAGGACATTAAAAAAAAGTTGGGTAAAACTTTCGCACCTGGTACATTTTTCAGGGGGCGCATGGGAGGCCCAAAATTATCAGTTGTAAACCGATTGTTCTGAAACTTTCTCATAATCTGTATTTAAAAAAAAAACATATTTTGCTCCTTTAACTTTTTTGATTTAGGCCTTAGTTTTGAGATAATGGGGTTTATATACAAATATATATGTATATTTTGGAAATTTCAAACGAATAGAACTCAATGAGTTTTCATTCTAGACAAAGGACATTGACAGTTTTAACATCCTTAAACATTTCTAACGAAAAGATAAAGCCGTATTTTCCATTTTCGGCCTCATAATATTTTTTTATCACAGCTCAAAATCGAATCCCTTAATTGTTTTTTCCCGATAAGTTAACGACCGCGACGAAACGGAAAATCGAGAATCCAGCTGCGATAAAATCATTTTATCACTTTACTGATCTCTGATACAGCACACAACTAAAAGCTAACACAATTGAAAAAATGACAGCAAACGTGCCCTACTCAAAGTATGCTACTTATGAGGCACTGGTATGTAAAAATGCATCCGAGCATTGAATATACAGAAAACTGAATTTCGTCTTAAAATACAATCGATCTAAGGAACTATCGTGATTCAAATCCACCGAATTTTTCCCTCCCTTTAGGACTGGTCTTCGTTTTGGGCAGAAATGAGCATTTTATATCTAGAATTGAACATCTGATCAGACATAGGCTCTGTGAGAAATCCAGGTATTGCATTATAGTTTACTACACTCTGATAAATTGCAAAGCGCTTTTCTACTTGTAATCTGACCCTCGGTAGATTAAATGTGTTATCACGTGTGTAATATGCATGAGCTGGTACTAACGCTCTGTAATGGTTCTCAAATAAAGTTACATCATCGTACATAGCTCTCCCTAAAAACTTGAGTACATAATAGATAGGCCTATATACATCGTGTAGTTTAAGAAGTTGTAACTCACTATACATAGCGCTGACAGACATTGGAATATTGTTATGGTCACGCCTAACATTGAGTACCTATTACTCTAAGCACATCATTTATGGAAACAACAAGAGGTCTGAGCACATGTGCTGATGAGCCACCCCAAACAACGATTGCCTGAAGAAATTGAGGATACACAAGTGAGTGCTATAACATTAAGAGAGAATCTCGCTTTAAAAATTTGCGCACAGCGAAGATAGCTCCCTATGATTTAGAGACTTTATTAGATAATTCATGAATGTGCGGAGAGTAGTTTTACTTTCAGTCAACCACAACACCAAGATATTTGTAAGAAAAAACCCACTCTACTTTACAGCCACCAAAAAAAACGTCGGGTAAATTTGGCAATGGTCTTCATGTGAACAACATAAGTTTGGTTTTATTTTGTTTAAAGTGAGCCACTCCTGTAACCGTACATCAAAATAATTAAGTCGTTCCACTCCAACACTAAAACAGCCATCGTTGAGATAAAAAAAACAGCGTCATCCGCAAATAAAATAGTCTTTACATCATGAAAAGCAGCTATGTCATTAATGAAGAGATTAAAAAGTAGCGGCCCAAGAACAGAGCCCTGGGGATCAATCCCTCTTTGGCTCGAGTCAAACTCATCCCCACACACATACTGCCTTCGATTAGTAAGGTAACTTCTGATTAGCTGAGAAATATTACTTCGTAAGCCATAATGATTCAACTTATGTAACAAAATGTCATGATCTACTGTGCTCAAGGCTTTCTTTAGATCGAGGAATAGGCAAATTGTATAGGTCTTTTGACTAAATGAGGGCAGTATATCGCTTATCAATTGAAAAATCATTTGGCTTATATTCTTACCCCTTCAAAAACGATACTAATTTATTTAAAATATTATTCGTTTCAGCAAAACACGTTAATCTGCAATGAATGATGCTCTCGAACGCTTTGTTAAAAATAGACAATGTTGTTATTGGCCTATAATTACTTAGATTCTTTCGGTCTCCTGCCTTGAATATTGGTATTATCCTAGCAACCTTCAGTACAGAGGGATATTCTCAGAACGATATACAAATAGTAAATATTGCACATAGATAACTGACGATATGAGGTAAAACGCGAATTAAAAGATGTGGCTGGATTTCGTTTTGATTATATCTTTTACGTTCCATGGCTCTAACAAGACTGTAAATTTAGTCAGGTATTATTGCACTAAAGATAAACTCTCCCTCTACACTTGGAAGGGGAACATCATATTGCACTAGAACATCACGAAGATTTTGCTCGCGATCACTAGCAACAGCGGTAAAAAATGAGTTGAAACCATCGGCTAATTTAGATTCGCGAATAATTCCTTCATCTACTGTTAGCTCCCCGATCTTTGGACGGTTCTTACGGCCAAGCCCCTCACTGGTTGATCATTTTCCATGTTTTTTTGGAGTCTTTGGAGACATCTCGTAATTGCCTCTTATAATACAGCTTCTTGGTGATGCGTATAACTGAGTTAAGGAAATTGCGATAAATGGTATAGGCATGCTTTGGGATACAATTCCGCCGATACAGTTTTAAAAGCCGATGTTTTTTTATATTAGGGCTTTAAGCTCAGCGGTCGTCCAGGAGGAGCATTTCCATTTATTCTTGTTACAATTGTACTTCAGAGGGAAGGCTGAATAGTAGAAGGCATACAATTTGCTTACAAGAGAGTCTAGTGCAATACCAGATTTACTAATGTTATGATCAGGAAAGTTTAGGTTAGTAACACTATCAATAAAAACTTCAGCACTACGTCTACTCATCATAAGACGATATGAGCCTCCAACGTCAGGCTGAGTTTCGCCTAACTTGAAGATAGATAAAACTGGAAGATGGTCCGTTAATTCAAAATCTATTACACCCGCCTTCCATATTCCTCCAAACTCATTGTTAGACCATAATGATCGAGGAGGGTGTGCGTCGTAATGAGATTTTCAGAGGCAAAGCTTGTCGGAATTGTAAAAAAAAATATTATGAGGGCAAAAAATGAAAATCCTGCTTCATAGTTTTGTTAGGAATGTTTTAAGGATTCCAAAACTGTCATTGTTTTTTTGTCTAGCATGAAAACTCATTGAGTTCCATTCGTTTGCAATTTCCAAAATATATATTTATACCGTATATAAACCACATTATCTTAAAACACTAAGGCCTAAATAAAAAAAGTAGTAGGAGCAAAATATGTTTATTTTTCAAAAATACAAATAATCTGGGAAAGTTTCAGAACAATCGGCTCAAAATTGAAAATTTTGTGCCCCCCATGCCCCCTCAAAAATGTACCAGGTGTGAAAGTTCTACCCAACTTTTTTCGAATGTGAGCAACGTCACCTGGACTTCTTCCGAAGACTCTCAAGGTAACTCAAGGTAAGGTAATGTCCTTATCACATGGAATAAGAAAATACATGGTAGAGCCGTGAAAGAGAACTGTACACAGACACCCCCCCCCCTCTCTAGAGCCTGGACTATTCCCAATTATGATGCCCCCGGACCCGTATCATGCATACGAGGGTTGACACATTTTCCAAGTCAGGGCGGTGTTTATTCTACCTAAGACCTCCGAGCAATAGCAGCTTAGACTTGAACTTGACTGCTTCTCAAATTAATCCCTTCCGGAGTAGTATCTAGGACGCCACAAGAATGCCCTAATTTTCCCCCTAATTCTCATGAAAGCTTCACGGTCGTACTAACTAATTAACTATATAAATTACGGAAGAACAAGCAAAATTCTAATATAGATGTATCTCCCCTGTCACGCTCTTAACAAAGAGGTCTATGAAATGTAGGCCAGGTAGGAGATTTCGGCAATTCTTCCGTGTTCTAATGGTTACAAATTGGCGAAAATTGGACCAGGTTGCAGATGGCCAAAGATTGAATGCACTTCTTTTTCTGCCGACGTTGAAATCCAAACAATGAAGATATTTACAGCTTACAGCACCTCGGAGCGCTCTCACTGAGTTCAATGTTTACTTTCTTCCTAAATTAGTACTTCATGAGCTCTCAGTTCACGAAGCGCAAATTGAGTAGATGGTCAATGAAACAAAGGTGAAGCTAGTTGCATATCACCTAGAGGAAGAAAGGAATGGGGTGTTCAGTTGAACTGAAACCAAAAGCACTCATCTCTCATGATAATTTGAGTTGATCCTCCTAGTACATTCTTCATAAGTACATTAGTAACGAAATTATGATCAGTAAAGAAGTGTCAATTCATATTCCTCGCCGTCCTGTTTGACGACATGAGTACTCTAATGATTTAAAACTAGAATGCCCGCACTGTCAAAAATGACAGCGAGGACTTTGTGATGACCCTTCCTCAATGATCATGCTTTCATTACTTAATGCTTCTGAAGGATACACCACACTTCAGAGCCGATTTATATTGTCACAAGTAAGAAATGAGTGCTCTCTGTTTCAATTCAACTAAGCAAAACGGTCTTTCCTATGGTTACTTAACATGCAAAAAACAATCAATTGATATTAGCAAGCTGTAAGGCATCGCTAAATTTAATTACGTTCCCGCTGGGTATCCTATTTATGGTATAGTTGAATTTCAGTACATAGAAATTTTTGGGCTAAGGTGAAAAATACTTCGCTGAAGGAGGTAAACAAGCTGGAAAAATAACTACCGTACTGTGTCAACTGCACCGCAAAAAATCTCTTTCCCTGTGCATCGTTGATCATCTACTCAATTTGTAGGTCGTGAACTGAGAGCAAATGGAGATTCAATAAGTGGAGAAGGTAATATAAAAAGCAGACTCTATGGCAGCGCTAAGAAAAGCCGTACATATTTTTATTGATTCGATTTCAGTGTTGGCTGAACAAGAAAGGGCAAAAAGTTAAACTTTGGTCATATTCTGCTGCCTGGTCAAATTTTTGCTTATCAACCTTCACCAAAGCGCAATATTATTATAAAAATTGCAACCTGGCCTATTTTTCATCCATTTTGTGAAAAGCATGGCCCGAAATGAACAAATAGAGAAATATATAAACACACGAAGGTGTTTATTATTTTGTTTTGATTATCAAAATTTTTTAACTATTATAAAAGAGCTTCAAGACTACCACGAGCAGTGACGCAAACTTGTTAGTGGCAATAAAATGTTGTTATGAAGACGCAAACTCGTTAGTGGCAATAAAATGTTGTTTTCTCATGCACCCACTCCAGATATTCGTACAACTACAGTGATGGCATTAGCATTGAAAGAAAGATCAATTTTAAGAGATCTTTCGTCTTGCCTACAAGATGCAAGACGATCCTATGTTTGAGGACGTCGCGGTCAATTCTGTCATCGTGGCAGAGGTAAAGTCAACTTTGACTGCACCCTCCACTGGGAAATCCACTCGCACTGGTTCGTGTGGTAGACATAAACCAACTGGCCCCAGAGGAGTAAGTGTATCTGCAGCCGACTACTGGTCGTTAAGAACTATGGCGCCGAAACGGAAGGTTCAACGACCAGCCACCCCCCCTATCCTGGGGCAGGTACCCCCACGATAGCTATGCCCACAAGCAAATTTTAATGCAGTGATTCAGCGCGCCGAGAGCCTTAAGAAAGACTGCGTCTGGTGTGGGGATCGATCCCGTGTACCTCGACACAACTGTGCAGAGCGTAATATCCGCGGCTACTGTGGGATATGAATGTAGCTGACAGGTGCTGCAAAGTTTCTCTCGCGTGAAGCAGAACCGACGATCACACTATGGAAGCAGTTCATACTGTCGCAAATAGCATACCTGTTCCCTCTTAGGAAGCTTAGTATCATAAAGGACCTAGAACAACTTAATTGAGGCTATTAAGAGATCAGTCACTGCTGAAATTCGAGACACGCATGAGTTCAATTATTATTATCAACGAGTAGTCCGTCTTTACTTGTATTCCACTCAACGATGATTTGCACTCTCCATTGTCACTTATCAGTTTGGAAGACTCTAGAACCTGGCACTGTATTATGTAAATGAGCGGATTGCTGTTAGATACTCAGAAAGAACAGGCAGGACTTGCGAGGGGCGCATTTCGAGCGTCGTTGATGGCAGGTCATTGGCGAAAAAATATTATAGTCAATAATTTTACCAAGCGGGGAGTTAGGCTGCCAAACAAAAATCATGGGGCACATTTCATATGCCATGGGTGTAAATTCATAGACTTAAAAATTTGCTGAAATCCTATTGAATAAGTATGCCAGATAAATTAGCTCTCAGCGGTTACGTGCACAGTGGTGAAGACTTGTTATTGGTTCTCTCAATTTGGTCACAGGTTGCGGCCGCGGAAGAAATTAACCCTGTGGGGGCTCTGCTCACACATGGGGTGGTGTGAATGACATCAGCTGGAACTCGACCAAAAACCCTCAAAGTGATCGTGCTCAGGGCGAGGTTGGCTCCGACAGAGTTTTGGCTTGTGACCTAAGGGAAAAGCAACAAGTAATCTCCACAGTGCACGGAACTACTGTGACTTGACTTTCATTCTAATAACTGTAAAGAACCCTGTAACTTTCGTAGTAGCTGCATTTTCAATAGGCCTGAGCATCTGTTGAGCAGCGTGTCTCTCGAAACATTTGGCTGCCCCTATACTGCAGGAGAAAAAAATCAATGTGCTGACTGTTATCAATATACACATACCGAATGAAAACTAGGGACTGCTTCCGCTCCGCGGCATGTGTCTTAATGCAGGAGGGGGCAGTACAGAATATTTCCTGTTGTAGCTACATGAGGTGGTAGATAAAGTTTGCAGATAGACTCGGAGGCGCACTCGGTGCACTCGTCAGCACCGAATGGAGCAGATGTCGGAAGTGCACGCGTATTCTCGACGTATTCGCTGATTGCTGCCGTAAAAAGCAGTATACGTTCTTACTGCCGCCCTGCCAAACTGCTGCTCTAAACCTCCCATGATGCGCTCCCACGATGCACCTCAGGCTCTTTCCGTTATATCTGCTGCTGCCATAAGCACACGGGCAGTTACTGATGGGGGGGGGGGCAAGTCTGCCACCCGTGAGACGAAACTGCACAACGGCGCTCAGACGTGGGCGCTTGCAGGGATACTTGCGGCCCTGCGCCCAAGGAAAAAAAATCGAAAAGTACAGGTAATATGGGCCTGTTTTTTTTTTCATAACTGGACTCCAGGGCGCCAATTGGCCACCTTTGATAACTGCCATGCTGTCGTGACCCTGGCCCATGCGCAGTTGTTGTAAATCTTTGTGAGTTCTTTTTTTTCTAAAATCCTTGAAGTCATTATGACTTAAATATAACTATACCGACCTACAAATAAATTTTGAAAAACAGTGACCCCGTAAATAAAACGATTAGATACTTGCATTGGTACATATGTTTCTTAATTCGATAGTGAAAGGTTTTTCGATTAGTGGTGCACGCCCCATGAAACGACATGCGCTAATCGAGATACAGTACAGAAAGTCTGGTGCTCTGCAATACAGATAACTTTAGGAAACTTTGCCCCACGCCCAATACACACGAAAAACTAGATACGGGTCAAGGTTACGGAATTAGTACGAATATGTTGAATAATATATTTTTTTTTTTACTAGCGACACATGCCGTCTCTCTTTAAATGATCACAGGAAGTAATGATTTCATTGCCTCTTTTTTCTTTGAGGTTCTATTTTGAAAAATATTCCATGCTTTTTCCTCCTTAGATCATTTAATAGGTTTGAAAAGCATGAGTTCAGAACCAATGGAGCTTTTATATGGGAATGAAGTGAAATTCGCTATCCGTCCACCGTTGCAGGTAGATCGAACGCCTTCATTGCTTAAGTTTCGAATTTGGAAGAGGTACGGCCTCGTTTACCGTTGAGCAAATTAATTGCTCCCTATCAACAATAGAGATGGGAAGGCCGAGAGACCAGTCAGTCAAACAACCAACCAACATACTACGCGTTGTTATATAGTGGCACGGTTCCATTGTTTTCATAGGCAGTGCAGTGCATCCTAAGTCGTCCACAAATCGCAAAAATGATCATGTCGGTACTGTAAATACTTAGAGACACGTTGAATATTCAAATCAAGAGCAAATAATTCTTAATAAGAACACAAAAGGTTCACGAATACACCTACAAGTACAAAGTAACCAATATTATTTCAGCATCTATGGATCCCAGTCACATAATTAGGTAGCCACGCATAAGGAAACTACATGAAATCACTCAGCCTACACCTGCAGACATAAACGGCATTATAAACAACTCGTTCTCACACGAAAACAAAGATAATGGCAAAGAAACTAAGATCAATATGATGCAATCCTTTTAAGAATTTGTCAATGACTCTTGCTAACCCTCTATTGTGTGGCTGAAAAACCCCTATTCATGAATGTCAGAATGGAGGGAGTACCGATACATGATAACTATCCTGGTAAAAGGCTAGCAACAATAATAATGGTATATATTTCACCCAGAAACTTAGTCATTAATGTAATAACAGGCTCATATACAGTTGCGAGTATAATTAAGGGACAAAAATAAAAAATTTCATATCTCAAAAACTGTAAAAGGTTCAACGCTGGAGTTTTCACACAAAAGAGGTATTGGGATACCTAATAATATGCTAAGAATTCATTACGATCCGAAGGATAAGAAAAAAGTTATGTATATTTAACTTATAATTATGAATTTAGTGTGAGCAGAATTAAGGGACACTTGACAAAAAACGCAACAAAACAACAAATTTAACAAAA
>LQNS02278094.1:26632119-26651439 GCA_001587735.2 Parhyale hawaiensis
GTATTCAGACGGACGAGAGGAGTAGTACCCTTTGCAGAAAACATTCCGAACACCATAACACTACCGCCTCCAAATTTAACAGTTTTCTTTGTGCATCTTGGATCGTATTTCTCGCCTGTTTGACGTCTGACATAGTTATTTCCATCATTCCCGAACAAGTTGAACTTGATTTCATCACTAAAGAGAACTTTAGACCACCATTCTTGAGGACTGTTGACGTGTTTGTTGGCGAACTTCAACCTTGCAACGTTGTTCTTCTTACAGATTAGCGGTTTCTTTTGAGGCCGACGTGCACGAAGACCAATCACATTCAATCGCCGTGATTCAGTGAATCTGGAGATGGTTTCGTCGTTAGTATCATTCATTTGCCTAGAAATAGAAGAGGCAGTAGCAAAACGGTCCTTTAATGCAGTGCGTTGGATGATCTTATCCAGCCTAGCAGAAGTTTTTCTGGGCCTCCCACGTTTCCGAACACTCGAAGCACGTCCAAGATCTTCATAATCTTTCACAATTCTTCCAACAATACTCTTTGAACGATTTAGCTGTTCTGCGATTGCCCTGATGCTGAGATTTTGTTTGTGTAAATGGACAATTTTCATGCGTAAAGATTTATCAACTTTTTCCCGGGTAGCCGTGCTTGCAGTACTTGCAATGTTTACATATGACGTAGGCAGTCTTCTTCTTCTTCGGAAACGCAAGAAAATGGGGTTACTGAAGATTTAAATTACAGTATTTGAAAAGTGTCCCTTATTCTGCTCACACTAAATTCATAACTATAAGTTATATATACATAACTTTTTCTTATCCTTCGGATCGTTATAAATTCTTAGCATATTATTATGTATCCCAATACTACCTCTTTTGTGTTAAAATTTCAGCGTTGAACCTCTAACAGTTTTTGAGATATGAATTTGTTTTTATTTTTGTCCCTTAATTATGCTCGCAACTGTAGCTGTAAGCCTAATGTAGCTACCTTGAGTTATGCGTCATCAAATAAATTGAGCGGGAGAGAAGGTACGGTAAGCAGCGAGGAGAGATATATTAGCTAAAGCAGCTCACGTCTGTGTGTAGAAACAAAGAAAGTTAGAGAAGCAGCAGGTAAGAGCCACAGCAGCAAAAAGATCATATCGATCATAAAAATAATTGCGCACATACAGCATCCTCCCCACCGCTGCTTGAGCGCCGAACTCTGATAATTCAGGCATATGCCATGAAGCAATAAATTCAGGCTAGAGCATAATTATGCCATGAAGCAACAAGTTGTCAGAACTTTTTACTCTCATCTGCAGGCTATTATGCTCAATTACGAGCAAGAATATTGAAATATTTTACACCCTACAAAGTAAGTATATCACTAGCTCCTGTGTATCTGGAAGTACCCAACAACCGCTAAAATTTATCATTATGTGCAACACGTAACTTACTGACGGGGTGTCTCTTGAATATATCCCAAAAAGAGTTACAATATCATATATTATTGGATAGCAAAAGAAGTTATGAATGGTTGGATCTTGGCATTTCGATCAGAGAGCAGCTATGAAACTGCCTTGAAATCTTATTGCCTATGACATTTAAGTGCTTAACCTGCCGTTCAATGTCTGCACCATCACGAAGCTTTTTTTATGAATGAGATGTTCCAGATAAACAGAGCTGTGTACACAGGCTAACTTCACACCCCTTGACAAGATATACCCCTAATCCTGCACTGCTTGCTCTTGCGAGGGTCGAGCAACATACACCTACTATAGTCTTATCCGTGTAGTACACAACACCAAGCTTCTGAGCTTCATCATTACAGATGAAAACTAGCTGTTGAGGAAACCTGTGATGAGGTGCCAGAAGAACGATATATTAATGCACCTGCCGCGCATTAAACAGTCAACTCCATAACCAATGAACTTTTTGTTAATGTAGTCAATAAAACATTGAAAAAAAAGCAAGAAAAGCCCTCCCTGTCGGATTCCATTAGTAGTCCCGCGGAAGTACTCAGAGAATGTTTTCCCCCAGCGTACAAAGCACTCTTGATTCCCGTAGCAGTTTTAGTAAACCAACAATACTGCAATAGAACAATGGGTGTTGCACAGTTCTTGCTGGAATACACAGTTATTCAAATCTTTTGATGATCGCTTACTGGTGTTGCTACAAGCAGGTGCTTCATACCACTGTGTTAATATCCATATACTTAACTTCTCCCTTCCTTAATGAATGCAGACAAAGACCGCAGCTTTTCAAAGCAAGAGGCACAGCAACTGTCTAGTTTTTCCCTTGTTCTCGTACCTTACGATTACAAGCGTGATTCCAAGGTTTCAACAGTCAGGTAATGAAAGGCCTGCTGCACTACTAAAAATTTATAGAAGTAAAGTAATATAAGTGTGTGTGTTATTATTTTATTGTGCAGTGCAGACTCTTGTGTTTATGTCAGTGGTGCAACGAACTTAAAACAAAAAGCTACGTAAGTGTGAACCATTTACTATTTCAGCGAACTTGGCCACATGGACGAATTATTTTTCAGTCCAGTCAATTCGTAGCTTTCTGCTTCAAAGGCAAGTAGTACTCAGTAGTAGTAGTACTCAGTAGTTTCCATACTATACTCCCGAGAAGCTTGCAGCTACCCATGGGCTTGACGACAAATATCTACAAATTCGTGTTCTACAAATCCTCTTTTACCATTTGTATGAACTTGTTTTACACTTTTTTTTGTCTCAATAAACATTATTATAAATATTATATTTGATAACAGTTTTGGAAATTATCTGCTTCATTCTGCGATTCAAAAGCAAGCAATCCGTAACAGTAGTCCGTAGTTATGAACAAATACTTTACTACTCTGTTATTTGCGTACTACTAAAAGTCTGCAACATTTAGTGTTTAATCATGGGTATGCTTTTCCATTCATATACTCTGTTCATTATATTCAAGAAAACAGGTATTCGAGCTACCCTGAAATACCGTCCTGTACTGACTGGGAACACTGTTAAAGATGCTGAAATTTGCCTGCAATTTTGGACCTTGTCACCATATAATGAAAGACTTGCAACAGGCAACAACACAGTTTTTTTGGGAAGGTAGCACGCATGATAATGTCTTCATTTACTCACGTTAAGATAGTAATGGCACTAGTAACAAATCACTACGCTCTTTGAAGTACAAAATCTTCATAATCTGGATATTGGAGCAGCGTGTAAGCTTCAGCAAACTAGGCACACTCAGCGGAGAAGCCCTTGGGTGCTCCGTTTAGATAGCGGCAGATTAGAGGCTTTTTAGGAGACCAGGCGGCAGATCCGCGGGGAGATCAGACACTCGGCAGTATTGGAAGCTGATAACACGGGCCCAAGTCGCGACACTTACTGTCGATCTTGTGAGTTGTCCTGTCGATAGACCGACGCTGCTGACGTGATTTCGTAACGGAGATTTCAGCCGCCATCATAAATGCCCAAGGCTGCCAGTGGGTAGATGGGCTCCAGCATCGGTTAATGCCTGCAGAAACTTTCGTAACTCCATGAACCGTTAGCTACGACATACGCAGCTACGGAAAAGCACGACCGGTTAGCTTAAAAAGACTAAGAGTTTGTTTGACTCACCATCTTAATTTAGATAATCTGCAAGCCGCTCAGCTTTATCTTGCCCTGAACATCAATTGGAATTGACATTTTCGATTAAGTTTCATGAGTTAGCTATGAATCGATAACGCTTATTACGCTTGAACACGCATAAAGCTGGCTCCTGCTCCCCAGGAAAATCTGTGTAACGTTCCGAATCCAACTCTAAGACTGAAGATCCAGAGAAGTTAGAATTAAGTAGATTAACTTTTCTGGACTCAATTAAATGAGCGAGTGCAATGCACCATAAGCGGCTCTCATAACTTTTTGTTGGACTTTGTTTCAGAAACCAACCAAAGCGCACAAGGCAAGGATTGGCTTAAAAGTAAAGTCAACTTTGACCGCACCCGCCAACTGGAAAACCCGCACGCACCAACTCGTGCGGCTGATATAGACCCACTGGCTCCAGAGAGGTAAGTGCAGCTGCAGTCGACCATGGGTCACCAAGAACTATTGCGCTAATTTGACGGAAGGTTCAAATGACCCGCACCCCCCCCCCCTTTCATCTCTGAGGAAGGCAAGTTCCACCACAGCTACTGCAGGCCTACAACTGCAGAGTCAGCTCGTATGCCTAGATCAGCAAAGAGCTCGCGTGCCTGTGTTGGCATCGAGCCAGCGATGCATGGATTGTGAGCGGCGAACGTAAAATGCTGCAACCGTGAAGACAATGAAGTCAAATTAGTGCTGCAGCAATAATTGATACCAGAGCCTCACTATACAACCATACGAACAACTTACGTGCGGACCTTCAGCTCGACAACGGAGTGAAAGTGTGTATCCAAGGTACCCCCGGAAAGTGCAGAAGTTGCGCGCTCATAAGTTGAGCATGTGATTGTGTAGCACGGTGTGGCCCCGGCATAAGGCATCGGAGTAAAACAAGGCAGTGAACGTCACGGATGTTTAGGCGGCACTTGCTCAAAATGCATTAATTTATGCACATAAATAGCTTTAACTAGACGAGGATTTTCTGTTTACTCCATTCATACTAGAATGTGTTTTCTGCTAAAAAGCTGCTTTGTCGTATTGTATTCCTACTGAAAAAAAATGTCTTTACAGAGAGGTAGCACCAGAACTAGGTTAGTCATGAGTTCTAAGAAGAATCAACTGGATTGCTTTCCAAGTTTACGGTTGAAGCATAACTTTGGTGCAGGCTCCCTGACCTGTCACCAAACTTGGACTTTTCATCTAGCAGCCGCACGACCGCACGTCCCCCATCACTGTTTCAATCACTGTAAGACATTTTTCGCCAAAGGAGCCAGTTATGTCGTGGCTCAAAATTTTCGGCCAATAGATGGTTGCAGAGCCTCCATAATAATAATAATAATTTATTGAAACTTGTAAAGAATTCAAAATCTAATACAATAATTATATGTAAATCAAAATTAAAAAATACGAGTCTCAAGCACCTAGTTAGTTCAAAGAAATATTCGGGCAGGATAAAACTGACCAGGGAAGAACTGCTATAACGTCATAGTCTCTTACGCATGCATTCGTAAAAAAGGAGAACACTCAGAGAAACCACAATAAGTTCCGACGGTATATATATTAAGTGGTATGTAGCATTTCCTGTGCGCCCATCAGAGAAGAAGGGAAGCCAAAAACGGTATATCGACAGAAATCTAAATTCCAATATGAAGGTGCCCCTCTCCTGAACCAGCATCCAACGAGTATGGGCACAGTTTGTTAGGAATAGTACATAGTAGTATTCTCCTAGTTTAAGCCTCTCTGCCCATAGAGTACACTGCGACCCAAAGAGAGGAAGAAAGCAGGGACATAAAGAATGCCAGGAAAAAAGTGGAACTCATGCACGAGTCAACGCGCATGGGAACAGCAAGTCGGACAAGAAGAGGAAGAACAGAACAATGCATCATCAGCAGGAGTATGAAGAAGGAATCAAAGCGGGCACGAAAGACAGACGTCTAGAAGGCCTAGGTGATGGCTAAGGAAACCACGGCGCAAATCGAGAAAAAAGAATGCCGGGCCTGGGGCGCAACATATGGAAAGGGTTCTAAAAGAGCCTCGCCCACCTCAGGAAAAAATCCTGTCGAGAAAATACCTTCCCTGACAGAAATTCTGGCCGCCGTAGACGCAAGTTTAATGCTTCGACTGCTGGGGGAACTCAGAACTCCGCCAAGTGCACTTTTATCCTTCCAGAAGAGTCTTAGTTATAACACGGTATCTGTGTCAGGAGGGTCGCAGTGTGGAATATTTTGCAATTTATTGTTGATGTTACGGGACTGGAGAGCATCTCGCTGCAGGCGTCGATCTCCTGCTGCTTCGCCGTCTAATGAATGCACGGTCACAGACGGACTCTCGACTTCCGCATACGTCAAAGCCGTGGTTCTATTTCTCGTTTGTTAGCATTTACTAACCTAAAACAGAGTTCTGTTTACATTTTTTCTTGGTGAACAGGTCTCATTTTGTGTCTCGGTAACTGAGGAAATAACTATATAAACATCCCATACATCTGACCTCATTAGATCATTTAAAGAGTGACAGCAATTTCTTCTGCTATAGGTGTATGATAACCCGTGATATCATTTAAAAATTGGCTAAATGTCTCGAGCTTATGCGTTTAATTAAGAGGGCAACATGACGCATATGAAATATTTTGTGCTACAGAGGCAGAATTACATCCTGCGTTAACGAAGAAAATTTTTGCACATAATTTTTTCCTACAATTTTCGTAAGACTTTTTGAGATTACGCAAGCAAATTGTCTTCTGCAAGGGTAAATTCATCCGCCTTTCTATCACAAATTATGACGATCATATCAAGGCAGAATAAATACCGCTGAGAAGGAATTATCTGCTGGCACTGGGAATCAAAAGAAGCTCTCGGAAGCTAGTTATCTTATCCCCTTGTGAAATTAGGGAGCAGTCCCGCCAGGCGACGGAGACACGGCTGCCAATTGGAGCTGGAAGAGCTGATGGCATTACTTGGTCGTCTGCTCTGCACTCGTCCTCCTCCAAATCAAGGAAACGCCAACACCTCAGCTTTGGTCAAAAGGCGAGGGAGGAGAAAAGACGAGCTGCTGAAGCAGCCAACTCATTAAGGAATGTCTTCACTGATTTTGGAGACAAATTTACGGGATGAATTCCTAAAGAATATTTTGACTGGTTTCGTTAAAGGAGAGCGAGAAATTAAATTTGCAGCGTAAAATGATGAAGTGATTGATGGTAGAAAGCAAGATCCATGGTTATAAGAAATACATAATGAATTTATAAAAAAAAATATTTCCAGTCATAAATGGCAACTAGCTTAGAAAACAACAAATTTAAGTGAATTTTTTTAAAATTATATTTAATTTACAAATAGACGAGGGCAAGAAATTGAAAAAATTGTTGAACTGGGAGACGAATAATTCAATGCATGTAATTGTATCGAAATAACTATGGCTGATAACTCCTCTGAAACGTGAAAAAAACTTAATTATTTATGAGGCGTTGGAAAACAATTTATTACGCCAAAAACGTAACAAACTAAAGCACTCTGAGAGCGAATACCTCCGCAAAACAAAGGTAATGAAAAATTCAAATAACTGCTGAAACTATGATTTTTTTGTATCATAACTGTACGAGTTATGCTGCTAACAATCATTTTGACATACATTAGTCAAACACACAAACAGACCAACCTATCACTGAAAAAATTTCATCTTTTATGTATATCAATGTTCGTAACAATTCCTGTAAGTTTCATAAAGATCTGTTCATAACTTTTTGAGTTATTTTGCTAACAAGCATAAAATAAAACACGAAGACAAACAAACTAATAAACAGATCGTCTAGAAAATTGCTCATTTACTCTTCGTAAGGTACCTAACAACTCATGCAAATTTCACACAAATCCATCCATAACTTTCTGAGCTATCTTGATGACAGACAGACGCCCAAAGATACAGACAGACTAAGTCGACCAAAACATAACTTCCATGGCGGAGGTACTGAGTACAGGTAAAAATGTCACAACGGCAGAGACTTGGGCGCCCAAAACAGTCGTTATAGGAGGCTGATGCCGTTGGAGCTTTCCAGCCAGTGGAAGTTTTTCTGGTTTTCCTTAAGAAATTTTCCACTGAAAACTCTAGCTAAAATACGACTACCAGCGATATAATATTAATCGCAGGTTGTTGGTTCCGTGCTCCCTCACTCGTTCTGTTGGTTAGTAGGTCACGATGTTCCCGGTGTTAAGGATTTAGATATGAGAAAATTCGACTACTGTGAATAATTAAATGAGGTAGCAAAATATTCGAGTTGTGAAGTTGGATGCGGCGCAGTAGATAAGCAGAAGTGAGTTAGATTAGATAAAGTTTATTAGATTTGACAATGTACATAGGGTTAGACAGAGTGTACGCGTGAGTCTACAGAGGTAGCTTTAAGTAAAATGAGATAAGTTACGTGAGACAGTAATAATAAACAGATCATTCGCTCTCTCGTGAATGCTCATACAGTGTTTGCTTCAGATAAGACGAAGTGTGATAAGTAAGATGAGATGCGTTATGTAAGACAACGTGCTTTAGGTTACATTAGGTGTTGTATATTAAATGAGGCTTGTTAGTATACATAGGTGAGTGTTCTTTGGTAGACTAGGTGTGTTTGAGGAAAACAGAGTTTGTCGGAGTAGCGAGATGCATTCATTACTGAAGACGAGTTGAGCAAAATTATAAGAAAGTGTATCATAAAATCAATCAACAGGACCAACAGCTCTCGCTGTTGCGCAAAATTTCAGGATATAGCGTGTTAAATTTTTGCTCGCTATTCGGCCGTCAAATGCTTAAAATTTCGTCAACAAACCGCCCATCGCGTCATCTACTGGCATCAAGGTCAAACAGTTCGCATTCGCAGTCACGACAGCCAATTCCTTTATTTTGTGCTGTGCAGGGAAAGAATAGCATAGATAAGTGAGATTATTCTGCTTTTGATATTCATAGTTGTCACTCTGTCAAGACTGTAGCAATGGCAATGTCGATATTTTGATTTGAAAAGAGATCCATATCTTATGATCATCGGACGATGCTCACGTGTGACTATCGGGAGGCACAGATTTTGCCCAGAATATTTTTCTCATTTGCGGGAGTTTCCTCCGCATTTGGCTTGCGTGTGTACCCGCCCTTATAATGCTAAGATCTGTAAAATACTTTAAATGCGTAGTATAGTTCCTATTAGTAATGCAGTAATCAAAGAAGACTTTCAAAAGCAGGATTACTAACTAAATTTTAATCTTTTATTAGTTGATGAAAATGCATTAACAGTCTTTTATCATGAATGATGCCTTTATATTATTATTATTAAAACTTCACGCTTGGGCTTCCACGGACAGGTAATACAACCCAAATGAAGCATTTGCAACACCGGGAAGCCCAAAACGCTGCTAAAGGAAATCCAGCAAAAAACCNAAAAACCATTAACAGCCGACTTAAAAGCCTGCAGGCCAACACGACCAAAAGCCGATGCAGGCAACAAATTCCAAACTTTAGCCGACCAGGGCACGAAGCACCGACAGAACTGATTAGTGAAGGGGAGCACCCCAACGAAAATGGTCAAAATGTGACTTTTTTTTCGCGAAATTTGATACGTAGATGGAGGCGGATATGCGGCCAAAAAAATTGGCCCTGGGTGCGTTGGAACACCTCTAAATGGGGGGGGGGATAAAGTCCTCCTCGGTGAGGGGGGTAAGTTTTGAAAGTCGACCGATATGGCAGAAACTTTGTCACTATATTAAAAATCGAAAATATAATCGATTTATTCTGTGAAATTTATTCGATTTCTTCTTCGTTTTCTGTTTGTTTTCATTTTTTCATTGGTGCCTCATGTACTTTCATGACATTTTCAACTTATCCGATTTCGCTAAAAGAATTTGATTTATGGCTTTTGAATGTATGTAATATATTCAAAAGCCATAAATTGGGACATTTTAATGCGAGAAAACGTTTTTACTTTACATAAAATGACACATGTATCAGCAAGGGTTCCACAAGGTAGCGTGCTTGGCCCACTTCTGTTCTCAATTTACGTCAACGATCTCGATCTTAACATCCATAGTAAAATCAGAAAATTTGCTGATGATACTATGGTATGTCATCCTGCCACGAAAAGAGCCGAGCTCCAATAAGACCTTGACCGCCTCATGGAATGAAGCGCAACGTGTCAGATGAACTTTAATGTCGACAAATGCTCAGTAATGCACGTAGGGCTGGTGAACCCTTCCATCAGGGTCAAAATGAATGGGATGGAATTGGCTACTGGCACCCAACAACGTGACTTGGGAATCACTATTAAAAACAAACTACAACACAGTCAGCAAGTTGACACGAGTGTGAATATGGCAAGCAAGGTGCAAGGTGCTAGGATTCATCACCAGAAACTTTGAATACAAGTCTAAGGACATCATCGTTTCCTTGTACAAGGCATTAGTGCTGTTTGCCACATCTCTGTAAAGATATCGATAACATGGAAATAGTCCGACGCGGAGCAACGAAACTGATATCTCTCCTGAGAAACAAGTCGTATGAATGTCGCCTAGAAACACTGAGTCTGATCTCTCTCGAGCAAACACGACTCAGGGGGCAACTAATAGAAACATTTAAGTATTTGAATGGCTTCAATGACGTACCTACAACGAGACTATTTGAAAGAGACCTTAATGATCGCTTGTGAAACAACGGTCAAAAACTCAAGCATAAAGCTCGAAGAACAACCTCAAGTCAGCAGTTCTTTCCCTATTTCATAGTTAGCATTTGGAATAGACTCCCTTCCGACGTTATTGGTGCGGAGTCAGTCAATTCGTTTAAAAATCGTTTTGACATACATAGGGAGACAGGGACACAGCTGAGAACTCCTCCACGAGTCGCAAGCACTTAACGGCCAAAGCTTCCCAGGCCATCTTAAGCCGACTTCTTCTCACTTCCGATCCATCTATATTCTTAAGCTCCGCATATCAGCAGCTATCGATCATGCTTGCGTGCATTCATGATCATCTCTCTGGCTGTGATTCTTCTCCCCTTCTTATTTCTTTCTTTTTTACTCTCGTCTTCCATTTTTTCTCTTCTTGTTTTCCCAGACCTCCACATCCTACTAAGTTAATGGCATTAACTCATAGAGATCCGGGGCGTAAGTTCCAGTGTCTCTTTGGGAATGGGCCTCTTGATTTGTCTACTGCCGCCTATCTATTCTATTCTAATGAACAAGTTTCATCCCAAACGGACATAAATATGAATAACGTCGATCGTTTTCTTTAGTGAAACACCTTATTTGATAATCAGATACATTTTCAGCATGATAGAACAAATATAAACTGCAACAGATACATGTAAAAACTTTCTTTTTAGTTTTTCGCTTCTCCAATAAAATTTTAAATTTCATCTCATTCAATATTCATGCTACGAGAAAAACAAAAGACAGTATTGGGAAGAGGAATTTCATAGCTATAAAACTATAAAATTACTTTTTTCTATTTTCGACCCGATTTTAAAAGTATAATTAGATGAATTAGAACAAAAGAGGTAAAATATGAGATATAAAATTCGATATTTAGTGAAAAATAAAAAAAAATCATGGGAAAATGAAAAAATAATTTTACAGTTTCGTAGCTACTGAATTTACCTTTCCAAAACTGTCTTTATTTGTCTCTTAGCATGAAAACTATGAGATTTTGCGTTTTTAGCAAACAATTGAAAAATACAAGTTTGCCCTGAAATTCGACGATAAAAAGAAACGAAGAATAAAACGGGAAAATATTCACGAACAAAAAGATTTTTTTTTCCATATTGTGTGCAAACTTTCGTTGCAATCGGACTATAAATAAAAGAAAGTAGCAAAAAATCTGGAGTGCTCCCCTTAATCATATACATAAACCATCAGATAGTTGTACTGTAAGTGTTGTAGAAAGACTAAAATAGCCGCTGTTGTTCTGGATGATGTAGATTTTGTAAGTTGTAAGTACGGCCGTTATTAGAACCAGCCGTTGCATCAGCTTTGCCTGTACTAAGAACCTAAGAAAAGCTAGTGAATATAGTAACAAAAAATCTAGAAGTACGGACAGACCGTACGATGTAATAAATTGTTACGCATGATGCGGAAAACATGGACACCTCAGGAATAAGCGATGAACTTGGTTTTTTATTGGTCTCACTTCTAACCAATAGTGATTAAGTATCGCTGTGTCTATCGTTTTTGTGTTTTATTTTATTCTTTATGACAACAGGTTTGCTTTTTGGTATGGGTCACTGAAGAATACAAACACTCAAGGAAATGCTGAAAAATGTTTCTCAACTTTAAGACAATAAATTCACTACTGAGAAAACTTACCTTGCCATTTGCATTTTACGTAAATGAGCAGGTAAACTTGATACAACGGCTGTTGTTGCACCGGTTGTCTTTTACAACGTGCAAACGTTAAATCATTTAAAATTATAACGGCCACAGCACTTTAAGAACTGCTATAGATTAAAAATAATTTAGTTACCTATCGCTTGGATATGTACTGATCATATTTACAAAGACATTACTACAGATGTTAGTTAATTTATTTCATTAATTTTTTTCAGTTAATCAGTAGTTACATTTAGTAATCTGCCTTTGTGTATTTTCTTTGACTTGTAAATTTCTAGTAAGAACTATACTATCTGGAATAATTACACAGATCTTAACATTATTAAGGCGGCTACACACGCTAGCCAAAAGAAAGCGGAGGAAACTATAGCACACGCACGAAATATTCTGCGCAAAATCTGGGCTTCCCTATTCACACTCGAGAATGAACCAATGGTAAAGAGACATTGACCTCCGTTCAAAATAACGACGTAGCCATGGCTGTAATTAACACTGGGACAAAAATAAATATAACAAGCAGAATAAAATTATACGAGGGTAGTTCCAAACGTAATACTTCTTATTTTTTAAATCACAAAGTTGAGGAGCTACGAATACGGAATGGGCACCATTATAAAGAGTGACTTTTCGGGTTCCAGAATTTACTTTGATACGTAGTCATCAGCATTCTCACTATACTTTTGCCAGCGATGAGAGAAAGCCTTAATGCTTCGGTCGTTAAAGTCAGCGACTACCGAGGCGGTCCATTTTTTCACGCCAGCGATTACGGTGTTGTTGTCGGGGAAGCACGGCCCACATAATGAGTCCTTCACGGGTCCGAACAAGTGGGAGTATGACGGTGCCAAGTCGGCACTGTAAGGTGGGTGAGACAGCACCGTCCAGTCGAACTGTGTCACAAATTCAGTGGCCTTCAAACTTGTGTGTGACCTGGCCTGGTCATGCTGTAAATGGAATGTTTCTCTTTTCTACTGTCTTACATTGGCAATCGGGGCCTTCGGCTAGACCAACGTTCAACGCAAAGGTCAGAGTTGACAGTCGCCCCTGCTTCCTAGAAAGCCAAAATACTTTGTTACTCACATTTCTGTCACCACTCTGAAATCGACGGACCCATCTCCTAACTGTTCTAACATCAGCTGTATTGGCTTCATAAACGTTCATCTGGCTCCGGTGAATATTGATTGGTCCAATTTTTTCTGCATGGAGAATGCAATGACTCATTTTGCTTCTAAGGCCGGCTGCACACTAACAACCTTCGTTGTCGCTAGCAGCCTAGACGCAACTTAGCTTATCCGACTGCGCAGCCGTGGCCGTGACTTCAGCATGACGTCGTGCTGTAATTCTTAAAATATCAATCGTTGTGAACACCAACCGCTCATAATTAAGAGCGATCGTTGAAAGTTCAACATTGCCGCTCGCTAGGGTGTAGAAATTGCAGTAGCGACTGAAATGTTTGAAAATTTTTTGAAGCAGCTAAATTTTGTGAATGCTGAAGCAGTGCCGTAGCTACGTACACGGATAAGTTGAGTTGCCTCTAAGCTCCTAGCGGCAACGAAAGTTGTTAGTGTGCAGCCAGTCTAACGCATGTCCAAGACAGGGATTGGTTTTTTAGAATATCACACCGTCAATATCAGCAACCGAGGGAATAAACTCTCAGGTCATGAAAGTATAAGTCAAGTCGTCATTACAATGCGATTTGAAATTCCCGCGGATCCCTTCGAGCCCAATAAAAGTATAGGAGGCATTACTTTTGGAGCGATCCTCGAGGTACTATCCTTTCCCTGTACAATTAACATTAATTTGAAGTATTTAAAAAAGAACTGAAAATAAATTAATCAGCGGTCGTGTCTGCTAAAGCCGATTGATCCACCTAGACACCATTATATGACGCTATGTGTGGTTTCTGTACAAATTTTGTATATTTGACGATCAAAAATACAGCATACTCTATCCTGAAATTTTTGTGCAATGGCGTCAGCGTGCTGGATTTTAGACGTCGACCGGGGGTCGAAACTTGCACACTTGATCTGTTGGCTATAGTGTGTTGCACAGGCATTAGGATTTTTGTGCTGGTCGGTGTTCAGAGTGTTTCACACATGTACTGAATATGTACTTTTGCGATAGTGAATTATGTTCAGTAATGTGTATTTTACATGCATACATACTGTACATGTTCGGTGGCCTGAATGTCATTTTCAGGATGTCTTGTTGTATCTTCACCTCTACATTCACATTAAACTTGCAAAGAGAACGCATCTATGAATAAGTATTATTGAAATTTATATCATTTCTAAACAGATCCTTCACCGAAGAAAGTTTTGAACAAATGTACTTTAATTAGGGTTTTTTTGTGAAGTTTTCTTACAGAAGACCTGAAAAAAACGACTGGCTTAAAAGCTGCAACGGCTTCAGCTGTGTATTCAGGCTGTACTTACCAGTGCTAAGTTCTGAACTGTTGCAGTCTTTGCAATTACCCTAGGTAAAGAATGTGTAGCTCTTTCTAATAAAAATGTAATAGCAGAATAGCTAATGAAACATTTATGCTTCTAATTGTTGAAAAGTAAAGGAAATTGATTGATGCTTATCATAGTAAGTCATTTGAATACAATGAACAGATATGCCGGTAGTTACCACATCAACTAAATACTTGCAACACAATTTACACTAATACAATACAAAAATCAGCAGTACTTTTCAGCTAGTAACTCAAATATTTGCAAACGCGTAGAGTTGGCGTGGCCGTGCTAGACACGGCTGAACTACGTAGCGTACAGTAGTTCAGCCGTGGTGCTAGCAACGGCTGCAATAGAAGCTTTGCCGAAACACTTTTATCTTAGGAACCTATTAGTATTACCTACCTACACAGGCACGGATTGCCGTAGAACAACAACGGGAAAACCTAAACTAACACACCATTGCAGGATTTTCTCAGGGTGTGTGCAGACCATATGAGCGCCAACCGAAGTAATATACGAGCATTAAAAGAGCACATGAACAGTGATTGAACACCCAAAGAACGAACATGTACCTCAAGTCTCCTGCATACCCGGTCGCATGAGTCTGAACCCTGGACATTAAATTTTGTGTGCGCAGATCGTGTGCGCGTGAGCGGCGTTCACGTTGGTGCGCCGCGCTGCCCGCTGTATCGCTGCTTAAGTTGGGTTAGGTAATGTTAGGTAATGTTAGGTAATGTTAGGTAACATTAGGTAACGTTAGATAACGTTAGGTAAGGTTAGGCAAAGTTAGAGAGGTTAGATTGGGTTAGGTTGGGTTAGGTTATGTTAGGTTGGGTTAGGTAAGGTTAGGTTAGGTTAGAAGGTTAGGTAAGGAGGTTAGGTAAGGGAGGTTAGGTTAGGTTAGGTTTTCCTAGGTAGTGTTTATTTTAGTGATGGCACGCGCAGGAAAGCTTACGTGAACGCAAAATCGTCCAGAATGTCCAGGGTTCAGACTAGTCCTACCCAGTCGCACTATCGTCTCTCACGACGATTTTGAGTTCACGTAAACTTTCCTGCGCGCGCCACCACTAAAATAAACACTACCTAGGCAAACCTAACCTAGCCTAGCCTAACCTAACCTACCCTTACCTAACCTAACCTCCTTATCTAACCTTCTAACCTAACCTTACCTAAGGCCGGCTGCACACTAACAACTTTCGTTGTGGCTAGCAGCATGGACGACGCAACTGAGCTTATCCGACTGCGCAGCCGTGGGATAACGTTATATAACGTTACCTAACGTTATATAACGTTACCTAATGTTACCTAACGTTACCTAACATTACCTAACCTAACATAACCCAACTTAATCAGCGATACAGCGGGCAGCGCGGCGCACCAACGTGAACGCCGCTCACGCGCACACGATCTGCACACACAAATCGTCGTGAGAGACGATAGTGCTACCCGGTCCTAAAAGAGCCACATGAGCAAATTACCTGAGTGCTGCCCGACCAAAGTTCATCAGGAATTTTTGTTGACACGGAATTAATAGCCTCAGCGCATCAGGGCGACGTAATTTCCGTTCAGATAACGACGTGTGCTACAGCGGGCGCAATACATAGCGTTAGGACCTGGTGTCGGGGACAGGAATTGTTATTCTTGAGGTACACCTTAACTTTGTCTGTACCGCAGCTGAACTTACAAGCGCTGCAAATGACCTTGTCTGTGGTGCAGTTAACCTTACCTGCGGTGATACTAACCTTGAAAACACTGCAGCTGGCATTACCTGTGATGTTGATGACTGCACATGGTGAAACTGACATTACCTGTGGTGCAGATAACTTTACATGGTAATCAGATGACATTAACTGTGACGGAGCTGATTTTGGTTGTGGTCTAGCTCATCATGAGGATGTGTGATACAGCTGACCTTACCTGTATTGCATATCTATATGGACATTCAATCAGTATAGAAGAGTGTTAGAATTAGGTACATCGCAGAACTCTGGACAGTTAAGCAGAGCCGGAGCGTGTTAGAATTAGGTACATCTCAGAGCTCTGGACTCTTAAGCAGTGCCGCAAAGTGCTGCAATTTCTTTAATATTCGAGGAAGACCAAGCAAAGACTCCCAAACTGCGCACTGCCCTGCGATTCCTATAATATTCATGCTGAGCTCACCGCAAAGCCTCGCAACATCGAGTAAATTGAAGACAAACACCAGAAGGGAGCTTATGAAGACCCCACGCGGGGATCGTCGCAATACGCTCTGCTATAGCGCTGCTCTGACCATGCCTCCCTCAACCTGAACGGACGTATAAAAACAAACTCTTTCTTTCACTGTGAGACATGTCGTCTCAAAATGAGCAAACCTTACCACACATAAGGAAAAAAAACTTATTGTAGCGCTAGGGCACGTAAAACAAATATTTCTGACAGGTACGCTGAAGGTATGCTGAATGCTACTTAACTTACCAAACCGACAGTAAGTGAGCAACCTTCCTTACATGCTTTACACCGTCTTAATATTAGATTGGGAAGTGAACCAATTGCTTTCAAAACACTTGCATTGGCGCTAACACTTTCAACAGTTTTGCATTGTGATTCAAAATCTAAACACCGTTGAACCGTTTACGTCATTTAGCTCCCAAGTTCAAACGATCACGTTTATGCCAAGTTATTCCTGCAAAACTACCACGTGCCCAATTAGTGACGGCTATGGTACGTCCACAGGCCCAATTAGTGACGGCTGTGGTACGTCCACAGGCCCAATGAATGACGGCTGTGGTACAATGTGAAGGTGTGACTGTTCCATCTGAAAGGCCTTGCCAGACCATGAATGTTTCACTTGTGTAGCTAGCTTCCTATGATTTTCATAACTGCAAGAACTTGCTCTCATATACTTTGTGTCTCAGAAAAAGGTAATCCAAGTTTAATAATTTACTAGCTGGACCCGTGAAACTTTCACGGCCTTGCAAGGCCTTTCAGACAGACCCGTGAACGTCTCATACTTTAGCAAGGTAATACCACAATTGTTCTTCAACACTGGGACTTGATGTGTGATGTATTATGTCCATCCTCTTGGTTGATAATGATATCCATAATTCCCTGCAATGGAGTATGGCGGGGGTTTTGGTGAAGTATTAATTTTTTGCCGTCATTTATAATGACGGCACGGGCCACTAGTCTATATATTAATACGCTAGTACCTACCTACCAACTTACCTTTTGTGTCACGCTCTTCATAATTAATAGATAGAAGGAAATTCGAGCTTTATTGAGTTCGGGAAGCTGGTGTATCTGTGATACGGCTGGTGACTAATCTCTCGGCCACAAGCCATGTCTTTTTAATTGTTTATACGCCCGAAATTCCTAAGAATAAATCTTTTTGAATCTGTATCGTGGTTTGCTGCCAAAGGAATTCCACGGGTCCACTTAGACAAGGGCAGCTTCACTAATTATTGTCAGCCAAAAGGCTGGTCGTATAAGAAATAATACAGTACATCGAATCTCGGTGTTGTTTGTGATTTTGACGGGGAATTGCCAGGGAACGATGCGAAGGTTTCACTGATCTATGTGAAGCGCCCTAAACCAGATCGTGAACGTTTCACTGGGGCTGCTAGCTTATAGGCCTATAAATATTGCACGGGTCCAATGATACACGGAGGTCAGCAGTCCTGTGCAGCTGGGCAAGGTGTTTTTTAATAATGTTCATGCCCCTGGGCTCTTCTGATGAACGGGTTGGGACCTGAAAAAATTCCATGTTTGGATGGGCACTATGAGTGCTTGCAAAATCCAAGGGGGGGGGGGGCAGCGAGACACAAAAGCTTGGCCCTAAGCAGTACATTTTTTTTATTCAAGGCCTAATTTCCAGTGAAGGGTGAGTGTAACTATTTAGGGAGAGAGTGTGGTGTGGTGTTACCATGCCTAAATATGAACGTTTCAGGGGTCTGTCTAAAATGCCTTGCGAAGCCGTGAAAGTTTCACGGGTCCAGCTAGTTCTATATAATTACCTCCGCCGAGAAGGTAAGTGTTTTCGTCGTCTTTGTCTCTCTATTTATCTGCCTGTTTGTGTGTTTGTCTATCTGTTTGTCTGTCTGTCTGTCTGTCACCAAGATAACTCAAAAAGTTATGAACCGATTTGGACGAAATTTTAGGGATTGTTAGGTATGTTAGGAGAAACAGATGATTAACTTTTGGTGAAAATATGTGAATCCGTTTGTTTGTTGCCTTATTTTTCTCAATGCCATAATTCAAAAAGTTATGGATGGATTTTGATAAAATTAACATGAGTTGTTAGGTATATAACAAAGAGTAAATAACCAACTTCTGGTAATGATCGGTTTGTCCGTTCGTTTGTCACTGTTTTTAATTTTAAGTTTGTTAGCACAATAACTGGAAAAATAATGAATGGATCTTTATGAAATTTATGGGGATTGTTAGTAATGTTAAAAAACAAGAATGATTAAACTTTAGTACAGATCGGTTTTTTCGTTTGTATGTTTGACTCATGTTTGTCATTACGTTGTTAGCAGTATAACTCAAAAATTTATGAACGGAACTACAAGAAAAATTGCACAAGCTGTTATTACTATCCAAAGGCACAAATGATCGAATTTTGGAGTTTATGCAAAGAAAATTGTGGTTTCAGAGCCAATTTGAATTTTTGCTGCCGTTGCCTCGTTTGGCGGAGGTATGCACTCTCAGAGTGCTCTAGTTCAATATAAAAAGGCGTCTGCTCAGCGTGAAGATTCAACCACTACGATACCATCCAGCAATGAAAGCGGGGATCCAGAGGCTGAGAATCCAGGGGTTGGGGATCCAGAGCCCGGGATCCAGAGACCGGAGATCCAGAGCTATATTTGTCACCGGTACTCCAAGCGCTGAAATTGTATGGTATCTCAACTTGTTCTTCAGTACATGAATTTTCTCCTATTAAACTCTTTAGTGCGTGACGGAG
>LQNS02278094.1:26688186-26702954 GCA_001587735.2 Parhyale hawaiensis
CTGTGAGTTAGGGCAAGAGTTTCCTCTTGTTGTCCCCAGCGGGTGCCAGCTGGCACTTGAAAGATGGAGGAGAGTCTGGAAGACGCTCGGTAATAGGTATCGTTGCGTGTCTTGAGAAGGTGACTGCGGGGTCCCCGTATACGTCACATAGGAGACTGTATCTGCAAGTGACAACTCAGACCTGTCGGCGACGTTATAAGTAGCGACAATTGTGCACGAAAACAGATGTTTACAGAGGGCAGTAATGTGTTAATAAATATCGAATTGACATTGATTTAACTGTAACTACAATCCATGCTGCCCCTCAGTAACGGATACTCAGAATCCCTCTAACCACCATCACTAAGTCTGTTCTTGTTATTTGTGTTTTTCTGCACATACAACATTTTGTACATAGCATAAACCAGTCGCATTGTACTACAAACATTTTTGTTTGCTGGATGAAGACAGAAGAGCCCAGTGCTAACAGATCCGAAGGAACATTTTCCAGCTCCCGCCAGAAGCGGAAATGCTGTATTCAAAACCAATCCAGCAATCACATTCCGCATTCCTTGACTAGACACTACGCTTAACTTGTCTACACCATGGAATATTAGTTCAGTTTCCACTACAGAGCAGCTATGCTTAGCTGCCGATCAGTTGTATACTATTGTAAGCGATCTACATAAGATGTAAATATTAAAGAAGAAAGAAACTTTGTCATCGTTCCCTCCGCCACTCCATACGCTGTAGCCTGGCCACCTTGATATATAGGACGGAACCTCAAATATAACAGTTCTATATGGTAACTTTACTGTTGTGGTAACCCAATGCTTATCGAAGTTGTTGTAAATAAGACTTTATGACAACCTGCATTCCTATATCCAGTAATCAAAATACCTCTAAAAAGCGACTATCGATCGTCACCGTCAACCAACTTTGCGGCAGTGGCTGCTCAAAACTTATAAACATCCTTTTAATAATTTAAAATGTGTATATACTTGTTTGTGTATAATGTAAATACTATGTATTTATGCAAATATTTGTTCCCATCGTACACTAATGAAAATGACCTAAATTACCTAAATTGCCATTAATGTCATAAAATCCAAACTTGCCTAAAAAAAATCCGGAATTGCCATTATTGCCAAAATGACCAAATTTGACAAAATATAAATAATTTCCTAACTTCTCTGCCATTTTCGATAGAGAAGATGTATGCTAGATATTACTTTGAGCGAGACTTTAGTCCAATCTGCACCCATATGAACCATGGGCTCAAAATTCCTCTAGAGAACCCATCACCAAGTCCGTTCTATAACACAACTTTATGTAAGGTAGCGACCAAACAAAGCCTATTGGTGTTACGAATTTAAATGAAACTTTAGCCAACCTACACCCATGTGGGCCGCGTACTAAAAATTCCTGTAACCGCCCCATCACCAAGTCGTTCTATTACGCAACTTTGCTGCAGCGCCAATACAACAAAGTTTGCTTCAAACTCTGCGCAGGAATTTGATGCTTAGCCGTCGCTTTCCGTCGCGGCAAATGCTGGGCGGAAACATGAGGACCGAGAGGCTAATTACAGCATTTTCTGCTGTACCTTTTCCAACCTACAGGAACTCCTGTAAAATTCTTGGCCGCCCCACAATTTAAAGTACAAAACAGCTTCTGAAGTAGCCAAAAATTCTGTTAGGGAATTTTCTAGCAAAGAATGGACATTGAATGACTGAAGTGCTTGAAAAAGTTTGTAACTTGGGTACATAAAAAAAATGGTGCAGTCATTTGAGAGGTGTTGTTTTCACAGATAATGCTGGAAACATCTTTAACTATATCGCTACATCGGCTTATGCAGCAAATTAAAAACCTGTTTATATATGCTATTTACAGCTCGAGGCGCATTCGCGAGGCTGTATAACGTTAACCACGTCTGTGTGTGTGTGTGCACGTCAATAGACCCTAACCTCTTTTATAAAGAAACAGCTGTACAGAGCAAACTGTCCCCTCCCCAGCATTTTTTTCTGTTCAAAACCCCCTTCATGTGTTGCCTAATGATACTGGAGAGGGTTTGTCCCAATTTAAGTCCACCCCCGCCATGTTGTATATTTTGTATGCCACATCGAGTCCAATGAGGTGGGACTTTGTGGGTAGCGGGCTGGGAGATTGCGACTTGGTTAACACGTCAGTTCTAGTTTCGTTTTATTTCATTTCGTCCTTCGGTGGCCACTTCATAAAATTTCCACCTTCGAGGGATGTGTGCTTGAGGTCATTGGCAGCCCAGTCACAAGAGTAAAAAAAGAGCCCAGACCTGCTTCGGCCTTTTATTCTTCTGTTATTATTAGGCTGCAAGTGGGTACAAGTGCCCACCTCAACCAATTTGCAAACTAGGGGTCAGTTTCTTTTCCGCAAAGTATCTATGTATCTCTCCCTGGCAGAGCAAATGATCTGCTGAATCCGCTTTCATTGATCGTTCTTATGTACATACAGAAGTGATCATTTCACTTAGCCACTACCGACTAAAGTTCCATGGAGTCGTGTAAAAAGATCACGCAAGAGCCGACCTCTAGCTTACCAAGAATCAATCAACAGCTAGGCATATCTTCGGTTGATAGTTGTCCAGTTAATCTATTCCATAGCAAATGTGTTGAACTATTAACAATTTGACACTGATGTGCACCATGTACTCGTATGGCAGCCAATGTCGAAGGCAATGCTTTTACATATTTTTCAAATCGCGGTCATTGGGCTAACCTTACGAGGACCCAATGAAAGGTGTGTATGTGTCTCGTGAGATGAGTATTGACTGAGACATCGTTCATAAAGTATGCTGAGGTTATAAGTTAAGCTCTGAAGCAACCCCCGAACGAGGAGTATCGGATGGTAATAAACAGATTCAGCAAGCACATGCATGTGTCCATATAGCGACACAAGCGGCCTAACGGATAAGCTCTGAGAGAAGTTGAATCTTGAATATTCATCAGGCGGCCTGGAGAGCAACAGGTAGCAGGTAGACCGCTCTTTCTTCCTGGTAAAGGATACTATCTTTTCAAATTCTGTAGCAGTAAACCTTTTTTCTGATGAATTAAAACTCCTTTTCATGACTGAGTGCTTGACTAACTAAAAAGCAAAATTTTCTGATCTCTTCGATCAATATCTAGGTAATGTCAGCATCAACCTTCGTATTGGCAAGTACCTACCTGCTAAGCGAAAATAACACAGGCAGAATAATTGCAGCCTACCGGTCAGTAACTATTACCTTTGCAGGAAGAATGCAGACAGACTAGTTGCAACACGCTGACCGATAGTTACCTATTATCAGGGAGCACGCAGACAGAACGGTTGCAGCCAGGGTCACGGAGAATGCAGGTGTTACAACAAACACCAGTAGGTCAGAAACATACCAGTTCGTGATATACCCAATTTTACTCCAAATATCCCCAGGTCGTGTTCTCTACTGACATACTCTCGGAATATTTTTAGTCCTCCATATAATTCAATCATGTTCTAGCAAATTAAGTCGCGTAACTCTACAAAGAATTTCATAAGCTGGGCCTTCAAAATCTGCAGGGGAAACTTTCCTTTCCTTCGGATACAAGAGCCGCTAACTTCAGACTCGGGTTAAAGTTTCCAAGAGGTAATTTCCCTGCTTTCCGGCAACAGGACTCGGCTAATTTCTTCCTTATGGCCTCAGTCAGAGCCTGCCATCTTACAAATCATGGCCCCGGCGCAGGGTTATGAATGATCCTGGAACTCTGGAAACGCTGGTCACACCGCTGCGAACTGCTGTGATGAACGAATCTCATCACACACTTCTCCCAAACAAAATTGAAGGCCGCCGGGGAGCCGCGTAGAAGCTGAATTAAGGTTTTCGTTTCTGCAGCGGCCATGGTTTTTAGAAGCGTAAAATCGGGTCACACTACAGTCAAATGAATGTAGTCATTCTCGGTGTTCGAAGGATTTTTGTACCCTTGTATACACAGCTGCACGTCAACCACAGGTCCTTGGAGTAAATGTACTACTGGAGCGCGCACGCTCACTAATTTCTACCGGAGCCTGCGTGCATCTTTGCCTAGTATCCAGGGGCCAGATACACAAATGCATTATAAAGTTACGGTAACGTAAACTGTACAGTTCCTCGCGGAAGTACCGATACCGCGGCTCAGCTTTTGTTACTTTCGATACTGATTTTCACAGACTTATGATCAAAGTGCTTTGAACCTCCAAATGATGCATGCCTAAATCATAGACAGACTTAGATGTTGGATTGAAGAGTATAAATGCATAACTCCAGCAGTTACATGGTTGCATTAATGCCTGCAGCTGTACAGTTACGGTGCTTGTAACTTTACAAGGCGTTTGAGCATCCGGTCCCAGCTGGCTTGTAGCGGGAGGGAGAGGAGGAGGTGCGAGGTATCCGACTGGTGCTTTCTTTCAACTGTCTCAGCTGCACATACTGTTGACGTCTACTAAATTTTAGATATTTAATTCTTCAGAAAAGGTGACGAATATAGCACTTAGGTCGTAGGTATTTTATACGCCAACCCCCTTAAGTTTGCGTCCTGTCTTGGACGTAAATTTTTCTCTGCGTAAAAGTTTGTTCTGAGATTTTGCTAGCAGAATCCGCAAGCTAGATTGTCCTGATGTGGTACAGGCTATTTGACTGCGCCCTACAACTGGCTGTCACCTAGTCACTCAGCCAGTTTGATTGCCGAAGTTAGAAGCATTAAGAGTGGGGAAGTTCGAGCCACAATGTAAGGCAGCGGTTACCAGCAACGGAGGCTGGAGGCGCCCTTCAGTAGTATATTTACTCCAAGCACTGGACGTAGTAATAATGTTAGCCGTCCATGCAGTCAACTGGCAAAGCGAATATTGCTAGAAATGTTTACGATATCACTTCAAATCTGGATTAAATTGAAACTTAAAAAGGTAAGGAAATATCACTACTGCTTAAAAGAACACAGCAACGCAGTGGGACGCTGATCCAAGAGAACACGTTAACTGGATTAGGGTACTAAGCCGCAACATTAAGATTGAACAAAGTAGTTTCCTGGTATGTTTATAAAGAAAACTTAAAATTTTGCAGCTAAGTGATTCGCAAGCGAAGAGAAATAGAAGTTTTAACAGCTGTTTCTCAAGGCGTGATGGCTGTGGCTCACGCTAGCCAAAAGCTGAGGAAACTCTCGCAAACGCACAAAATATTTTGCAGAAAGCAGCACCTCCCTATTCACACGTGAGAATGGTCCGATGGTCAAAAACCGAGCTCCGTTCATCTAAAAGACGGTGTCATTATTACGGACTGAACACCATGGCAAAACTACATCTGACAAATAGAGTAAAATAATAGGTGTTACCTATTGCCTTCAAAAGTAATTTCAAGTCTAATTCTATGATAAATATCTTGAAAATAAGTTGTTGACACAACGAAAGCAAACTGACCTACAGATCGGTAGATGTCTCTGGTGGCGGTTTCTTTATAAAATTTCGCCCGTTTGACCAACGTCGCGAGCGCAAGAATGCTGCATGCTCCATCTTAGAATTTTGGGCAGAAGCGGGAGTGTGCAGGTTTTTAAACGTCAATTCGGCCCTCAAAACTCGGATACTCGTTCTTTTGGCTAGCGTGTGGCATCGGCATAAAAGGACTTGAGGCCACGTGCTTGAGGCACAGTGACGCAAAACAAAATCGACTGAACTGATATGATAGCGTGGCGTATCTACAATACGAAGTCCACAACTATTTATAACTGATATGCTGATAGCCAAGTGCCTGTTAAAATGAGTAAAGAATGAAGAACATCCCGACCACAGTTCATTTACAGAAGATAGTTGTGTCAGATTTGAGTGTTTGCAACAAGCCCCTGAATTTTCAGAATTGTGACGTCACAATTGCGTCACGCCACTGTTGCAGCGAGGAATCTTTGGTATTTGCCCAGTGGTGTTACGTAATTTTGACGTCACAACTCTGAAGATTTCAGGGGCGTAGCACACACGCAGATCTGAAATAACTACTATAGTAAGTGAACTGCGATCCCGACAAACAAGGAAAGATTGCGCTGCTCAGTAGAAGTGAAGTTTCAAAAGCTCATCTAAACTTCTTTTAATTTAGAAGTTACACGATATCTTTTATTAGAAAAGTAATGAAGATATATGGTCAATAAAGAATTGTCATCACAAATTCTTTGCCGTCTTTTTGGCAGCCCAGTACATTGGCATCAGTATAGTGCATAAATCGAGTAAAGTGAATGTTTAATTTTTCACCCATCTTTATATTTTAAAAATTAACTATTGAAAAACCACATAAAATAATATTTATGAGTCTGAAACTCTTGTACTGTCACTTCGTATCAAATACACGAACAAACACCCAGTGTTCTTTCTTCTTTCAGTTGCCGTTTACAGGATAATTTGTACTCACCCTATACATCAAAAGTATTTTCCTTTTTCGAAATATCAGTGCTGGGCCTTGACTCGCTTTAATATCCATTGAAGCCGCTTGACCCCCAGCGTTCCCAGATCTCTGCTCTCCACAGACAGATAAGATGTTCTGCATGGACGGTTCACTGTAAATTCATCGCGAGTGAATTCCTCGAAGGTAAATTTATCGAGGCAACTCCATTGGATGGAAAATTCAACTCCGGTAAGTTTAGTTTAATATCAATTCATCGTATGGTAATTAGATCGAATGGTGAATGCAGGTGAGCATTTACCATTCAATGAATCTATCTTTAGACGAATTTACCGTCAATGAAAACACTAGTGATTAACGTGCAGACTGGACTGGTACAATAATCTAGTAAGGGAGATGCCTCGATATTAACTTTTACAATCAATTTAGAAAAAAACAAAAACAGTTGAGAATTTGCCAATACGAGATCATAGAATGCACACAGTCATCAGAGTCAGGAGGCTAGGTTTGGAGTCGTCAATTCGCACTGTTCCATTCAGATGCCAAATTTTAATACTCGTTATTAGATTAGGTAGGCGGCAGTAGACGAACCAATAGGCTCATTAGCCTTAACTTCTCCAGTACTTGAACCATGACCGTTGCTTTCGCCGCTCTCTGTCCAATTTTATACTACATCCAAATCGAATACTAATAAGGCAGTCTGACACAATACTGCTCTAAGGATTGAGTCTGAAACCGGCTATCTGAGACCTGGGTTTAAATACCATAGGACAAAGTCAGTTTAAATGACCTGACCTGACTGCGTCCTCTCCACCTGGGCCTCCACCTGACCCCCACGTGACAAGAAAAAAGCAAAGAGTGTGTTAAGAGCGACAAGTTGCAATATACTTTCTGTGTTTGCAATTCAGTTTTCCAGTTTTACCTCGACAGCCTCCTCTAGGTCTCTGCAGAGTTTTGAGCTTTGGAAAATCGAAAATTGCAGTTCATATCAATATTTCTGTAATAATCCGACCTCATAAAAGTGCCTAATCAACAATGAATTACGACCTCCAGATGCGCGGCTGAACCAACACCCTGCCGAGGTGGATTTCAAAAAAAGATGGGGTAGCTGCGAAGTAATAATGTGCATAATGTGTATGCGTACAGAGACACGGTCAGACACCCACACGTAGCATTCACCGTCTTGTCCCTAGCTGGGCCCTGCTAGAGTCTCCCCGTCATGGGCAAAGTGCAATAACTCCCATCTGGGGAACAATTGGGCTTCCTAACTGTATCCCATTATAGAATAGTTTGTAGCATTCGTAGTACGAGCCCAGATGGGTAGTCGATCTGATACTCAGGTTTACTTCCCTTCTCTTGCCCAGAACAGAAGTAACCCATACCACACCTTGCGGGCTACCGCTGTGCGGTAGCCCAATTTGGGCGGGATTACAAATACGATGCACTGCATGTTGCAGTAGACCACCTCAGTGCTACTGAGGTGTGTTGTAATCACGCCCAAATCGGGCTACTGCACCTTGAAATAAGGTTACTGTAAACCGAAAAGACTGTCATGAGAGCGCCATCTATTGCTGAGCGGACTAAGCTTAACTGTTATGAATATCAATGTTTAATGTAATTTTGTCGACCTGAGATTAAAACAAATAAATGATTTGCTTACTCTAAGGCTGAGGTGTTTACTCGTTGCTCATTTGTATAATTTTGGCGTTTCCTTTATTTATAATTGATGTTTCTGTGCGGTGACTTGCGTCACTGTAACCCGTGTCGCAATCGTCATTTGAGGTGTGCATGCGACACGAGCTGCGGCTGGCTGGGTCACCGGTGTAGCACCGGTAACCCAGAAATGCTAATTACAACATAGCTCTGAAATGAGGCCACGAAGGCTTAATTTCGGCGCCGAATCGAACTTGCTATTATACTGGATTATCTTGCGCTGCTGATACAACATAGTTGATTGAAAGTTGAATCTTATTTTGACTAATTCGTAGAGGATGTGTAGGACTAAACCTTACGATATTCGTACAGACAAATTAAGTTTGCTGCCATTTATTGTCTATAAAATATAACACTAGCTTCCTATGTCGGCGTTAACATTAAGAGCAGTTAGGAATCTGGAAATCAAAAATGTCAACAATGCCACAATCCTTCTTGGAGGTAATGGGGAGGCAAGCCTGGAAAACTTCTGTAGACCAAGTAGTTAGTCGCTGGAATTCTTTCAACTGTACTTTCATTAGTTCCTCTTTGTGATGCCAAATCCGGAGCCTCTTTTGGTTCATCACGTCCCATTTTCAAGTAATATTCACGTTCTACTTCTTGTCCTTTAACGCTGCTCCTCCTGCCGCACGCCCATTGGGAACATTTTCATAAGAGTCCTCTAGTGCTATTCCGACGAAAATATTCAACATGAATGTGGGGCGCTATAATACCTACATCGGTGATGCGTCGCATCTTTAAGAAGTAAGTAACATGAATGTCATATCAACCTGACATGCCAGCGAAACTCCTATAGCATGTCTTCAATCTTTGGTAAAAAGGGACAGTTCTCAAAATCGTAACGACAGGAAAAACAGGAAATTTTCTTACCCTGTGTAATCTTACGAGGCCGACGCGTTTTCTCGTACTCACCTCACAGAATTATGTACGTGTATTTTATCGGACACATCGCATCCAAGACAATGAGCAGCTTCCCTGTAATTTTATTTCGCTGTAAATCTGCAAATGTTCCTCGTCCCATAACCTGTGCTGTCTGGTGGCCCGTAAAATCAACGGTGATCTCGTCTACGGGCCGCCAGTGTTGGTCTGAGCACCTTATGGGTGAGCTTCTGGTGTCTTCAATGGTTGGTATTCGTACTCCCATGGGCTATCATTTGCAGTTATAGTGAGCTGGCACTACTTGTCTTCCTTATGGGAGAGTTCTTGTAGTATCTTAGAGAGTATAAACTGACGTTTGTTATGTCGTATCTATGCCTAACACTTNTGGGCTATCATTTGCAGTTATAGTGAGCTGGCACTACTTGTCTTCCTTATGGGAGAGTTCTTGTAGTATCTTAGAGAGTATAAACTGACGTTTGTTATGTCGTATCTATGCCTAACACTTGTTTTCTTTTGACCTATGGCTTGTTTTCTTTTTGGCCTGACAATTGCTGCCCTCCTCTTGCACTTGTTTTTCTTTGGCCCTATATATATTACTTGCTTTTGCCACACACTTCCTCTATTTTGGCCAATACTTGCTTTCTTTTTGTTTAATATTGTTTTTTTAGCCTAATGCTTGGTTTCTTTTTAACCTAATACTTACTTTCTTTTTAACCAAATACTTGCTTTCTTTTCAGCCTAATGCTTGGTTGCTCTTTAACCTAATATTTGATTTCTTTTTAACCTAATACTTGCTTTCGTTTTAGCCTAATACTTGCTTTCTTTTTAGCCTAATACTTGCTTTCTTTTTAGCCTAATTCATGGTTTCTTTTTAGCCTAATACTTGCTTTCCCTCTAGCCTAATGCTTGGTTTCTTTTTAGCCTAATATTTGTTTTCTTTTTAGCCTAATACTTACTTTCTTTTTAGCCTAACACTTGCTTTCTTTTTAGCCTATCATTTGCCTTCTTTTTAGCCTAATGCTTACTTTTTTTGGCTTAATACTCGCTTGATTTTTACCTTAATACTTGCTTTATTTTTTGCCTAATACTTGGTTTCTGTTTGGCCAAACATTTGATTTCTATTTAGTCTAACATTTACTCTCATTTGGTTTAACCTTTTTCTTCTTTTTGGCCTAACAGTTGCTTTCTTTTTGGCCTAATGGTAATGGAACACGCTAGTCAAACGATCGTCATCTTTTCGTCCGAACATTATGTTGAACTCTTGTAAACACAGCTTTCAGATGACCAAGAAATGGTGTAAAAATGTTGACCGTCACTTCAGTTTACTCCACAAGTGCCTTTAATTAACTTTCGGACATATCATTGTCTTTCATTGTATCTGGAGGGATTTAAAACTATAAGTTATTTGCAAGCGTTTGGTATTAAAATGGGCACATCAGCACATTCGGACGAAAAGATGACGATAGTCGTTCTTTTTTGACTAGCGTGCGGCATCGACATAATAGTTGCTAACTATTTAGCCTAACATTTGCTTTCGTTTTGGACTAAAATTTGCGTTCCATATTTTTGAACACTTGAGCGCTTGTGAACTTGCCTCATTTATAAACTTTTAATACTTCGCTTCCACGAGTTTGTGTTATATATTCACAAACCCATGAGTTTCGCAAGGACTTTTAAGGACTTGTCTTACCTTTGGAAAAGCCATCGAATGTAGAAGAAAATGATTTTTCGATCAATATTGACTGACCGTTTCAAATGTCGCGTCGCACCGAATTTCTAGGCATCTGGTGGATGTCCTCAGATGCAACAGTGCATGTCCTCATTCATCTCGATCATGTAGCATAATCGCAATAGCTCATAGAGGGCCGGAGCATAAGTCCCGGTGTCTCTCTGGGCATGAGCCTGTTGGTCCGTCTACTGCCGCCTATCTAATCTAATCTATAGTATGTTCTTCTTCGCAAGCCGCATTGTTATATGATTTTTGCCTTCAAGTTTTCCTATAGCTTTCAGGGGAACGTCGAAACCCTGGCTATTCGGTGTTGTACGGACGTGTGTGGTGAATTGGGTATATGATTCACGAACACAGTATGATTGAGGATTGTTCACTTCATCGATGGAGCAAAGTTTCTAAAAATAATTTTAAACTATGTGCTTCCCTATTTATTGCAGCTCCACTTGACCCATTAACTGCGAATGACGGAAATATCCGTTTCCGAAACAGTATAAAGAATTCGCATGCCGCAATTAATGTATTAACCGTATGGTTAGCAGTTTTTGGCCCTAACAGTCATCTCTGCCAATATCCAATGTACCCTTTTGACCACCATAGAGCGCAAAAGCTTAGTCACACGTTACTCTTGTACACGATATTCATGCTTCAAAATACTCGAAAGTTTTGTGGTGTCCTAGCTATAACACAACAGAACTGTAAGATTTTCCAAAATGTTGGCCGACCAGTCAGTTTGCATGACAAGCTTTACTATAGTGAACTTTGGGATAGCTCTTCAACTTCTGGGTAAATGAGAACTCAGAAGGTTGTGCTCATTTCTGTCGTTTAAACGTTCTGATCTAAGAATTTAAAGCAAAAGATTAACGTGTGAGCAGACCTTTAGCATGGAATTTGCGAAACGTAATTCAGAACAAAAGTTCATAGTGCGGACCAGCCTTCAAGACTATCGCTATTTCGTAGAGCCCAGACCGCCAGTGTATAGTTTGGGGGCAGACGAATATTGTGACCTCAACACTATCGTCAGTGGCGGCTCGTCGCTGCTAGCGGAAGACAACAGGCCCGCCTTGCCCTAGTCCCTGCAAAATTAATTCGCTAGCAGCCAACCTGTAGACCACGGGAGAATTACTAATGTCCTGATATGGAGCCGTACAGCACCCCCACATTAACAGCCGCGAGCTGACACGGATTATCGTTCGATGCGCTTCCAATTCCCAGGTCACGTTATAAATTCCCAGAAACAACCTGATACGAAGATGTGCAGCTCGCGTGTCATTCATGATACCGTATCTATGCTGCCGAGTTTAAATATACCAGGAAGAAAAGTGAGCAGCCCAGCAACCTCGCTTCTACTTGTTCGTTGGAAAGCGTACATGGCCTCCGCATTTGGTAAAAAAAAAGTTTGAGAACGTATTTTCGAGTGAAGATTGGCAACACTTAGCCAGAACAAGAGACTCTTGTCAAACCAAAGATATCACGGCATATCTTATATCTTAAGACGTTTTCCTTTCTAATAGTAATTGAACCTGTTACATTCACGCTAGTCCACTTCTTGATATGATTTTATTACATCCATCGAGAAGGTTATGCTTTTGTCAAGTTTGTCTGTCACCAAAATAACTCAAAAGTTATGGACGGATCTTTACCAAATTTATAGGGATTGCTAGGGGTGTTAAGAGTACCAGATGAATATCTTTAGGTTAAGATCCATTCAACCGTTTGTTTGCTAGTTTAGCTGCCTCTTTTTTCTTAGTACCATAACTCAAAATGTTGTGGATGAATTTTTTATTAAACTGACGGTGCTTCAGTTGTTAGGCATATCACGAAGAGTAAATGTCATAATCTATTAGTTTGATCGATTGTCTCTGTTTCCGATTGATTGATTGTTTGTTAGCAAAATAACTCAAGAAGTAATGAATCTTTATGAAATTTACAGGAATTGTTCGGATTAGATTACATAGGCTGTAGTAGACGTGAACAGGCCCATTCTCAAAGAGACACCGACATGTACGCCCCGGCGCTCTATGAGCTATTGCCATTATGTCAGAAGCAAATAGAGGACTCAGGAAGAAAGAAGAAAAAAGGGGGAAGAATCTCAGTCAAAGAGACGATCATGCAGGCACGTAAACATGATCAATAGCCGCTAATATGCGGAGCTTAAAAACATCCATCTATGTAGGCAGAGTGGGAAAGAGAAGATTCAATAAAGTGGCTTCGGAAGTTTTGCCCGTTAAGAGATTGCGACTCCTGGAGGAGGAGTTCTTAACTGTGTAGGATGTCTCTCCAAATGCTTGTCAATACGATTTTTAAACGTGGTGACTGTCTCCACACCGACAACATCGGAAGGTAATTGTACTGTATTCCGGTAACACCAGGGGGCTCGCGTATGTTACTTGAGCCATTAGATAGGCCTTCGGGACGTCTGTCTTTCGTGCCCACTTTGCTTCCTTCCCGATTTCATACTCATACTTGTTCATGCTTTATTCTGTTCTTCTTCCTCTTTCCGACTTACTGGTCCCATGCACGTATATCTCAGCGTCTTTTTCAACATTTAACTATTTCTTGGCGCAATTTTAGTTTCCAAATTCCTGTAATGGTCATCTTAAGAACAATGACGATTTTATGGCTATTGTCAGTAGCACCGTTTTCTAATTGTTAGTCTTGGTGCGACACTTTTGGTAACCGTAGCCAAGTAGTCTTTATAGCCGTATTGATATGCAAGTAGGGAGTAAAATTCTTCAAGTTTTCGTGCTATCCCTGGTTAGTGCTACGCGTAATACCTACAGGCACCTATAACCTGGCGTGACTTATATATTCAAGGGTCTGTCACACTATTTTTGCGTTAAGATGAGAGATATAAAAGTGAAACTGTGATTAGCATTTATTTTGATCCTTTAGCTTTATCTCATCGTTGCTGAACCCTCTACTATATGTACAATGCCTAGACATAAGTATTTGCACAACTCTATTTATTATGTATTTTAAAAAATTTAAGGACTGCTTTAGGATAATTAATACAGGAAGTTTATATAACATATATATATATATAATAGAATATTTAAACAGAACAGTCAAATGTGCATTTATAAGAAGAAAATTTAACACACGCAAAAGTAATGAGGGACAAAAAAATTATGACTAAAAAAATTATGACATTAGTACTTGGTGGTGTGACCTTTATTGGCAATAACAGCATGGAGACAATTTATATAGCTGTAAATTAACTTTTCACATTTAGTTGATGGTATCTTTTTCCATTCTTCCATGCAGATAACCTTTAATTCAGTAAGGTTTTTGGGACACCGTTTGTGGACACCAGATTTAAAAAGACGCCCCAAATTTTCTATTGGATTAAGGTCCGGTGATTGGCTAGGCCATGGAAGAACATTCATTTTCTTCTTTTGAAACCATTCTTTCGTTAAATTCGTAGTATGCTTGGGGTCGTTGTCTTGTTGGAAGGTCCACCTGCGCCGTCCGTAGAATTTTTTGGTACTTGGAAGCATCTTCTTCTCTAATATCTTCCTGTACATAAAACTATTCATCTTGCCATCAATAATATGAAGATCCCCAACACCATGGGTAGTAAAGCAACCCCACACCATGATGCTGCCCCCTCCATGCTTCACGGTGGGGATGGTGTTCTTGGGGTTTCCTCCATACATGCCGAGTTTCGTTTCGACCAAAAAGTTCTATTTTAGTTTCGTCAGACCATTTAACCCCTTCCCAAAACTCATTTCCCTTGTACAGGCGGTCTTTGGCAAATGTTAAGCGGCTCTTGACATGTTTTGCTGTAAGAAGAGGAGCTTTGCGAGGAGTGTAAGAATGAATGCCAGTACGGTTCAATTCCCTAATATTAACTTTCTTGCTGACATGCAGTGCCTGAGACGCCAGTTCACTCTGAAGGTCAGCACGAGTTGTCATAGGGTCATTAGTCACCTTACGTAGCATGTAGCGCCAAGGACGACCCATGATCTTACGCGGAGCTCCAGCTCTTGGCAGGTTGGAGACCGCCCCAGTCACTTGATGCTTGCGGACTATTGCTCCAACCGTTGAAAAAGGAACATTGAC
>LQNS02278094.1:26720690-26738411 GCA_001587735.2 Parhyale hawaiensis
CAACCTTCTGTATTTTTTTAATTGCTCAGTCGATAATCTGTCTTACCTGCACCTCTCAACTAACACACTGCCCTCTGTTGCAGCCCTCAGCCAACACTCGGCCCTCGCCCACACGGCTCAGCCAACACTCTGCCCTCACCCGTACGGATCAGCCAACACTCTGCCCTCACCCGTACGGTTCAGCCAACACTCTGCCCTCACCCGTACGGCTCAGCCAACACTCTGCCCTCACCCGTACGGCTCAGCCAACACTCTGCCCTCACCCGTACGGTTCAGCCAACACTCTGCCCTCACCCGTACGGCTCAGCCAACACTCTGCCCTCGCCCGTACGGTTCAGCCAACACTCGGCTCTCACCCGTACGGTTCAGCCAACACTCTGCTCTCACCCGTACGGCTCAGCCAACACTCTGCCCTCACCCGCACGGCTCAGCCAACACTCTGCCCTCGCCCGTACGGCTCAGCCAACACTCTGCCCTCACCCGTACGGCTCAGCCAACACTCTTCCCTCACCCTTACGGTTCAGCCAACACTCTGCCCTCGCCCGTACGGCTCAGCCAACACTCTGCCCTCACCCGTACGGTTCAGCCAACACTCTACCCTCACTCGTACGGCGCAGCCAACACTCTGCCCTCACCCGTACGGCTCAGCCAACACTCTGCCCTCACCCGTGCGGCTCAGCCAACACTATACCATCACCCGTGCGGCTCAGCCAACACTCGGCCCTCACCTGCACGGCCAACACTCGCCCCTCACTCGATCACTAACAGTGAGCAAGAGAAGCGATAGCCCTGTCGTGCCCCGAGCCCCAGCGTCCGTTAGTCCGGTAATCAGAGCTGAGTTCATCGCTATACAATCCCTCCTGACTGATTTAAAGACTCGCCGAAAAGAACTGATTAACAAAGAGCTTCGGATATCGGGCCTTCATTGTTGCCATTTGTCGATACGCCATGCGATGCATTCATGATTACTTCATATCACTTTACCTGATGGTGGCTGCAGCCATGTGAATAGGAAAAGTAACTTCCAGTGGGCGTACTTATGTTGCACAACCGTGAAGTGATTTCTTGCCGACCTGATGTGGAGAGTGGAAAAAACGCATTGTTCACAGTTGCAGTTTTATACACGAACAGAAATATAGATATATACTATATTTTATGGAGGCTTTGTTAGAGGGATAGGTGAAACGATGGCCCGCCTCTTGATATAATGTATGGATATTCAAGTTGCTTGAATATATACTAAAAAGTGAAAGGGGTTCAGGCTTGTATCGTAAATCACGCTCGTTGTTACAACTGCTGTAATTATTGAGTGAAATAGAGATGGAAATTTATGTCCTGCAGTCCAGAAACATGCGAGGACAGTGCTACTTGTTTTGAGTTCATCACAGAGAGAAGTGAGTGCTCGTAGAGTTACAAGCTGTAAGTTAATAACTGTGCTGATTTGTATATAATTAACTGAGGTTATCTTGCTGTGCTCTGCTTAAAGTTAAGTAATGAGGACGAAAACCAGAGAACCTAAAAAAAAACGTTTTTAATTAATGCAAGATTTTAATTATCCATGCTCCTGGGTGTTCAGTTTTCTGTTAATATTTATCTTGTTATAGCATTACTGCACACTATGTGTATAGCAATGTGACTTACCTTTACCATTGGCGACAACTGTTTTACGCGGGAGTAGTGGTGAAAGTGCGTTGTGAGTCCACGCCTCGATTACTCCCTTCGGCAGTGTTTGTTTAGCGCAGTCTCTCTGACTCGTATCGTATGATGTTGTACTGTGCTGCAGGCGGTGGGTGATAGCGAGAAATTCAGTTATATTGCTGTTTCTGGATAGCCACTAACTGTTGAATGAATCTGCGTTGTATTATCTTCTTGTATTTTCTGTTTTGGGATCCACGCACCTATATGCTTATCAGCTGTAGATTTCATCGAAATATGTGAATTCGCAGAAATAACCAAACACTAATACTACTGAGAAAAGAAATACATAGCTTAGCTATCTCTGCTTATGTCAAGGCAAAGTGGATGAAATAAGCTTTGTCATATTTAATCTCATAGCGAGTAACAATCTTCGTTTTCTAACTGGTGAAGAGAAACAAATTACTTTAATATTTTGTGATACACTTCCGCCTTCACTATACATATCATTGTATATGTTAACGTTGTTGTCCAGAAGAGGGAAAAAGGCAAATTACGATTTTTAATGAATTTCTTTCTTCACTCTAATTAAGTTAAAGTCGCTTACAATGCAGTCGACTAAGCGCAAACAATCAGAGGCGATGCACATTTTTCCAGCATCAGCGAGGCATGGTTGTAGGTTTCTTAAGCTATTTACCATATTATGTTCTGCTAACATCTGAGACAACTGCTAAGTCTTGGATCTGATTGAATAATATTAACTAGCCGGACCCGTGCAAATTCTACGGCTAATTAATGCTTTCACCTACTTTCGTTTGACATAAAGTAGTGTTCCTGTGATGTAACCTACCCCGTCTGATCTAAAATCCGTTTGACGAATCCCGTTTACCTTTAAACACCTCGTCTAGCGGACTCTAGCCTCTCTCACCTGCGAATCTTGCATACAACGGTACTTCTTGCATTGTTCTCCTATATTTATGCCTACTTCTTTAAGCATTGTTTTCCACAGCATACAGATAATTTAGCTGATCATAATCTTACGTGTTTCCATTTTCTTGCTAGCTGTCCGATTTTCTCTTTTTTTCACGACTACGGAAGTCGTGGATATTAATCAGTAGCCCACCATTTTCCTGCTCTCTTTGGTGCGATAGCTATAGGCTACAACAATAAGAGTCGGCAAATTTCTTCACTCAGATCACCCTAACCCTCTGTTCTCAAAATGCCATTTAATTTCATGAGATATTGCACATTCGCTTGAAAGAATACTTTAGAGATGATATGTCCAACACCACCCGTTCTATTCTCTTGCAGCGTATCCTATCTACGTATCTGGCTAGCCCTATTTAAGAATGTCGAGCGCCACAAGCAAAGCGAACATAAAATGTGAAAGAAATTAAAAGTGGTAGATAAGGTACGAGTGAAATGACCTTCTTGTCTTCGCTTTGAAATTGACTGAAATGTTTTTCAAGAGCGAGGCGAAAGAAAACAGCTGTGGTTGAACTTCCTTCCACCGAAAATCAGAACGTCTTACCAATTGCATTTTCCCCTATATTATAGTGAAGAGCGTAACGCGCAGACACACATACGGACGGACGGATGGATAGAGCCTCAAGCAAAATTATAATATAGATAGCTGGTATTAGACGAACCAACAGGCCCATTGCCAGAAAGAAGCCGAGACTCAAGCTCCGGCCCTTTATGAGTTATTGCCGTCATGTCAAAACAAAATAGATAATCAAGGAAAATCTTGATCCAAAGCAGTGACTGAACAAATATGATTAAATGAAGCAGATGTGCACAAGTTTTGGGTCTTTAAATCAGATATGATATGGAAAACGATAGAAAAAGTTGGCCTTTAAATAAGTCAAGTGTTACGAGATGATGAGTCATAAAGGCAGAGTTCGAAGATGTGGAGGGTGCTGATCCCAGTGTTTTGAGCGTGTTGGCTATTTTTGCTCTGACAACAGAAAGTAGTTTTTTCCAGATGTTGATATGAAGTACGGGAAAAACTGCTGACTATCTGTAGTTCTTCGATATTTGATATATAAGTTTTTGTCCATTGTACAAGAGTCCTCTTGTAGGGACGTCGCTAAAGCCATTCAAATACTTTAATATTTCTATTACTTGTCCTGGGATGTGTTTTTCGAGAGAGATGAGTCCAAGCTCCTGAAGGTGACGCAAGTATAACTTGTTACACTGTGGGGTTATCAATGCTGTTGCTTTTCTCTGGACTCTTTCCATTCTATCTACATCTTTAACGTGATAAGGCAATCAAAATTGCACAGCAAATTCTAACGGTGGCGCACACGTGCTTTGTATAAAGGAAGCTTTATGTCCTTAGATTTGCTCTTAAAATTCCTGGCAATGAATCCCAGGAGTCTACTGATCATTTTCACATATTGTGTGTCAACTTGCTGACTGCGCTTTAGGTCGTTCCAAGGTCACGTTGCTGAGTGACCGACGCTCTATAGTTCCGAACTTTGTCGACAATGAAGCTCACCTACCACGCGTTGCTGTCTATTGCATCATGCTGTCAAAGTTTTGCTGGAGGGCTGCTCTGCCACTGTCCAATACGGCCTGTTAATAAGTTTCATGTCATCCGCAAGCTTACTGAGTTTCTGATTTTGCTGTAGATATTAAATCAAGATCACTAATATAAGAAACAGGAGTGGGCTAAGCACGCTACCTTGAGGAGCCACAAGTCAAACAAGCGACCAGTTGCTCGTCACTTCCTGGAGTTGCAGTCGCTCTTGCCGGCCAGTGAGCCATGCGCGGATTCAAGGTACAAGTCACCTTGGAAGCTACGAGCTCCCAGCTTTTTCATTAAATTTTAATGGGGACTTTGTCCAAGCCTTTTGGTAGTCTATATAGATAATGAACATCCAGTCCACTGCTTTTGCTTTATATATGATCACAGTACTCCTTAAAAGAAGTCCAGTAAGATGGTTAAACAGATTCTCCTAACTGGCAAGCCATGCTGAATGTTGGAAAAAGATAATGTATCCTGAAGTGGCCTATGATGCGTATCTTCAGCAGTTATTCTGGTGTCTTGCTGACGTTGAAATACTAATTCGATTGACAGATAGTTTCTGGCAATTTTTTTATCTTCCATCTTATGTGTTGAAATGGGGTCACGTTCACCAGTTTCAAATCCCGTGCTTAAAGATCGATTGAAGAGTTTGAGCAGTGGGGCTGTGATGACTGAAGCCATTTCCCACAGAACACGGGGTGAAAGACTAACTAACAGTGGACTTGTACACATTCAGGTCGGTTAATTCTTGAAGGATTGCATGCTCCGTACAAACACATGTGTCTATGGGAGCCACTTGCATTAGTGCTGGTTCCGGAATATTCATTGCATCTTTATTTGTTCAAGATTCAATTGCTAGGTATTCTATCGCCATTTGAGAAACCTGCTAAGTTTTCTAAGATATATACATTACAACCGCTGAAAATTCCAAAATTATATCATCGAGACTCCTCTACAACTAATCTCTTCTTAGCTCCGCCGGTTAAAATTACTGAACCTATAAAATTTTTGCCTAATTTTTTAAATAATATTCTGCTCATCGTTTTTTGATTCCATGCAACATCTGTTACAGCTTTACTAACTTGCAAATTGCAGAAATCAACCATAAAGCTCAAAACCAGAGTATGGTTTCACGCAGAACAGCACCGTTTGAAATGTCAAAGCAATTACCATTCGGTGATTTTGGATAGAAAAAATATTATTAAATAGTTATCATCGCAGTCAAAGTATTTTAAACCATAAATTTGTCAGAGCGATTTCGCTTAACAAAATTCCATAAGTACACTTTTATGTTTTTGAGCTCTCGGTGTAACGAAGTGTCAGTTACATCTTCCTAGTGTTATTAATAAAATTTGAAAATTTCACCTATAATATGTCAAGAGCTCTTCATACAATATTTCACAGATCTGCCTCAGACTGAACCTTCTAAGTTGCGAGATCTTTTCGATATTTTTCATTGATTTTGACACGAAAACCAGTAACTTCCTCTGCAGCAACCATGCAAAGCCTGTGAAGTGCTGCAGAAAATCCCAATACATCTCCAGCAAGAACTTCCCATAAAGCGCCATTTTGCAGCTCTGACTTTAGGACGATTTCTGTTTCGAATCTGTGAGCAATCGCCTGCGCTAAATTTCAGGCAACTTTCTTCGGTAAAACATCGTGAGTTATATGGGCAGCGGCCTCCGCGACGGTGGCAATGGTAGATACTAGAGGCCTGCAGCGGGCCAGTGTCGACCCATTCATTGCTTCCCATGCTATACTGCTACAGGGCTCAAGATAACTATGCCTCGCACATGTATTTAGAGTCATTAACCTTGGTCTATTAATAACTGTCTATACTACAGGACCTGCGCCGTCAAAAATGAAAGCGAGTAATTAGTGATGACCCTACTTCATTGATCGTACTTTCCTTACTATAATTATTGTGAGAAACTTACGAAGAATACGCTACAACGGCCTACTCAAACTACCTAAAGATATCGTTGCTCTTTGTTCCAATTCATCTAAGTAACACACTTCCGAAAAAAAACTAGTGAGTTTATACTAGCAAGCAGTGAAGCATTACTGAATCTGAATTCTCCGCTGCGTATCGTGTAAAAGCCATGATACAACTTCAGTAATTTGAAATTTTTAGTCTCAGAGGGCTACTAATGTCTCGAATTGAAATTGTTTTAGTGTCGATCGCTTAATTCTGTGTTTAAGGGATAGGAGGAAAAACGGTTATTAATGATATAGTGTAGCTCAGTTATCCATTTATTATTATATAATGGTTCAATGAGCCACACCGGTTAGCTGCTCGCTAGGCTGGCTCTTCTCTCCGTCTTGAAATAACATACTTAGGAGCAGATTCATTTACTGAAGAACAAGATGAGATAGCTGAAAATTCTAATCTCAGATTACTCTGGTAAATAATTATATAGTTTCCGAAATATGCTCGAGTTACTTCACTGTCTGAAGCCCTCTTCGCTCCGAAACGTAGCTAGGTGCTATTTAATATTGTTACTTCAAGCGTGGTATATGAGGGGCTCAGTTTTGGATGGAGTTTTCGTTCCCGTCGCGCACAGTTTATTTCACTCATATTTTCCTTAGCCGAATTTCTTCGTGCCTGTTGGAACTTCATGCAAAGCAGAGGCCAAAGCATTTTCAATTCTTATTGCAGCCAGATATTGACACTGATTGTTCTACTGCTGGCATCCTAGGTGCAAAATGAATTGAATATTTCCGGCGATTTCTTTCGAAGGAATCCTATTTTCTCGGTGCTACTTAACTTTCAAGAATTTCAAAGCAAATAATCACGATTTTACTTGCACGAGGAAAATTTTGCACCCCTAAGCTCATGATGGCACAACTTTTCTGAACTTAATGGAAGATCAAGCCTACAGGTACGAGGCATATCCCTAACAAAATTTGGGCGCGAATCAGCAGCTAATTAGGGGTAATAGCTTCTGCGGCGGCCCTAATTTTTGGTAGGGATTTCCCAACAATTAAAGCACATACCACAACCAAGGAAAATAAAAAACTCATTTCAATATTACCGTCGCCAGTTTGACGGCAGGGTAGTCAAGTCAAAACAGTATAGAAAACACTATCGTGTGTTTATATGCTTAATTATTTATATATTCGTGTCACTCTGTTAATTAAATATGTTGGTAGGTGTAAAAATAGGCCAGATTGCAAATTTTAAAATTTATTGCGTTTTGATGGAAGTCGATATGCACGAATTGGCAACGTTGCAAAAGATGGCTAAAATTGGAGTTATTATCATTTTAATTGGATGCACTTCGTACTCAGCCAACATTGAAATCCACACAATGAGGACATTTAGAGCTGGTCTTAGCGTTCCCGAAAGTATGATCAATGCACTATAATCCAAATTCTTCACTGTCATTTTTGACAACGCGGGCACCCTAGTTCTTTAATAAGTTACACATTTCTCTTCGCACGCGATGGTATCAAAGCTCCATACCATGACTAGTGTCGTTAGCTAACGTTGTCACACACCTGCAGCTTTCCTTCGCTTCGCTGATCATCTACTCAATTTGTACCTCATGAACTTGGAATAAACAAAACTTCGAAATAAGGAGATAGTAAATATCTTCATTGTTTATATTTCAGCAATGGCTGAGCAAGAAAGGCAATCCAGAATAAGAACAAAGATTACCTCTTCGGCCAGCTTCTGCAACCTGGTCTAATTTTCATTTGTCGATCTCCATCAAAACGTAAGATTATTACAAAATCTTTAACCTGGCTTACTTTTGAGTTATCTATTTCGTTAAGAACATGACACGAAAGACATAAATGTATAAATATACCACGGTGTTTATTATACTATTGTGGTTTTGTATATAATAAACATAATTGTTTCTATGTGGATTTGGAGCAGCCCTTCATGTAAACATTTTTATTAAAAATTTGACGGTGTTTATTATTTACTATTTCGTTATTAGGTTTTTCAATTTTCCTAAAATGAACCATACATTCCTGATCAAGAAACGATTGAAGTCAACTTTCACTTGAATTTCAAATCGGTCTACAACGTTTGCCATCTTCAGGACTAAAAACTGGTAGTTATTATATACTTGAATGTTGTAGTCGCAAAATCGAGATAGTCTAGAGCGTAAAACTTGATGAAGAACTAGTAAATAAATGATAAACACAGTTTATAATGACACAAATTATCCATACAGATATAAAGAAATGGAACAGCTTACTTCTAGGCACTACACAGTGTCTGTACTCAAGCGATTCCGTGATCGCCAAATAGCAAAACTCGATTCCACGCTCACGACAACAATCGTGGAGTTTTTCCTTTTAATTCCGTGATACTGAGATTCAGAATTTTAACTGGGAAAAACAACTTTGTTTCCACGCTACCGGAACGCTTAATTTTCGATCGGTGACCATCTGTTTTACGATGGCGTGCCCAGCACTGCGTGAGTAATCATCTTTCTCCGCTAAGAGATTTCTTTGAGTTAGTAATGCCATGCGAGAGTTTACATTGAAAATTTCAATTATTACTGAATAGTTCTCTGTGCCAGAATCTTTTATTTTGTTAGTTTTTTTTATTTGTGTATTTGTTTGTTTGTTTGTTTGTTTGTTTTTTGTAGTGTTGTCACATTAGTATTGCTTTTTGCCTTGCTGTCGCGTAAGCGCTATATAGGCACTAAAATAACGCAATTCGCTAAATTTTGCCCCGTGAGCTGTGACTGTCATCTTTATATAGAATTAAGTGGCACTGATAATGATGCAAATTTCCTAGCGCGGACACTGGTTAATAGCAGCTAAAGTGAACCCTTGTAATTTCCGCCTCTCCTGTCTCATGATCAGATACAACACGCAGATGTCTCAAGCGGAGTCTGCAAACTCTCTTTGTCATATACTAACTTAAAATAATCTCACTTGGACTTTACAAACTCTCTCTCTTTTGTGCGAACTCATAATAATCTCACTAGGACTCTGTAGACTCACTCTGACTTATACCAGCTCATGATAATGATTTGTGGATTGGAACTCTCCCACTCGCTTATATTCGAAAACCAACTTAAAACAATTTCGCAAAAGATTTTCAAACTCCCCGCTTCTCTACCAACTCACATTAATCACACGTGGACTCCAACTCTCGCAGTTTCCCGCTCTCCCTTATATTTCTACCAACTCACAATAATCACACGGGGAATCTAAGTCTCTCTCACTCTCTCTCTCTCTCTCTCTTTCTTATATTCAAATAGCAGCTCATAATAATCTCACACAGGACCGACGAGTCGTACACCAAGTGACAAACTACAGGAAATGAGCCTCATGACACGGACTGCTGAACTTCTGCAGAGCGGCGACATTAAGTAAAGCACCGCGAGGCTTCCATTCTCGCCGAGACTCTCCGCTTCCTCCGCAGCCAAGTCCGACATTGATCTGCCCTAAGGAAGAACCACCCGAAATGATATCCTCTTTAGCTCGTCTGGAAGAATCCGTTCCTTCGTCTTTATTGAAAACCAAACACATTCAGTGGAAGAAACATGACCCAGATCAGGAGGATCGGAGTCTTCTCCACTCCAGCGCGCCGTGCCCGGCTCGTCAGCTGCAGGTGATCGATGCGCCGCATGCAGAGGTGGCTCACATACGTGCATGCTGCATGGTAGGAGAGGACACTTTATCCTTTTGTGTCTAGGTATTGTATTAACTTTATTACCAAGTAATGCACTCTTCTCTAATATTTGATGAATGGATTTTTAATGCAGTAACAGAGTGATGTTAACATGTGCACTGAATTCTAAGTTTAGCGCTAGAGATAGCGTGGGTTAAATTACTAGGTATAAGTGTGCAATATAATATCTAACATGCATCATGATGCATGAGCACTCATTGTGCAGTGCTTTCTGTGACAGGTTCACTGTGGTTTCTATTAGACAGTGTAGTTTTTGCTCACACAGTTGTCACTATCGTAAGTAGATATCCTAAATTAATGCGATGCTTATTTCATTAAACAAGTGCGTAAGAGAGTTACAGATTAACCTTTGATATCTTGTGCATTGTTTTCAGTGTGGTGCCTATTGTAGCTGTTGTATGTTAATATAATGTTATACAGCAGTCACGGTCACTATTATTATGATACGACATGGCTATAAACTACTTTCATTGCAGATACTGGATAAGATTAACGGTTATACTGTGCATAGTTCTTTTAATAACCGTTGCCATATTCACAAAGGGTTTTTTAGGATGTGAAGAATTTCCTTTCAAAAATTGCCACACCTCTCTTCAATCAATATTTAGCTTTATGTATCAGCATAAACACTTATGAAGACGTGCGCCGAAAAAGTTAAAAAAAAACTGCGAATAAAAATAATATCCACAATACCGTAGTCTCCCTGGAAATAAAAATAATATCCACAATACCGTAGTCTCCCTGGAAATAAAAATAATATCCACAAAACCGTAGTCTCCCTGGAAATAAAAATAATATCCACAAAACCGTAGTCTCCCTGGAAATAAAAATAATATCCACAATACCGTAATCTCTCTGGAAAAGAGTCAAAGAGTGACTGACAGCAGTCTGCACTTGCAAGTTCCAACAGCCACAAACGACCGGCCCCATCCACTATATAATAAAACACAGTTGTTGGTCACTTGCTTGCTCTCTTCCTCCCTCCCTCCCTTGATTGCTTGCTCAAATGTTGATCCGTCTCTCTGTCACGCAGTTAAGAGTTTAATAGGAGAAAATTCATGTACTGAAAAACAAGTTGAGATACCATACAATTTCAGCGCTTGGAGTACCGGTGACAAACATAGCTCTGGATCTCCGGCCTTTGGATCCCCAGCCTCGGGATCCTGAGCCTCTGGATCCCCGCTTTCATTGCTGAATGATATCGGAGTAGTTGAATCTTCACGCTGAGCAGACGCCTTTTTATATTGAATTTACATCGCAGCCAAATTTCAACGCTGGAGGTTCAACAATCAGTTGGTATCCACAATACGGTAACCCCTGGGCATTTCCAGTGAATAGCTTCTTTAAGGCAGCTTAACGTTTGATCACTTCCAAGCGGATATTCACGCTTTATCTTGCAGGGGGATATTTTGCTATCGCAAAACTCATGGTTGTACAGTAAACTAATGGAAGATCCGACCTGTAAGGATGAGACCTATAATACAGCAAAACCAATACTGGGAACCGGAACAATAAGAAGCTCAATCGCAAAATTTTTGCCGTCATTTTTCACGGCTGGGCCCTTTAGTATTTAATTAAGCCACAGATCCTCAGGAATCAAACAACAACGAACACAGGAACTCTAAACTCTCAACACAATAAACAGCAGTTAAATACTGAACGATCAGGACACAGAGAAGAGAATTTCCAATGCGTAGATGAGTTTTTCTCGTAGTGAAATCGTTTGAAAATCAAAGCGGTACGTACGAAAGCGCGCTGGACTCTCGAAAAATTCCACAGCGGTAAAATACTGATCGATCAGGCTACAGGGGAGAATATATCCATTATACGAGTCCTTCTCGCAAGAAATTGGTTAGAATTAAGAAAGAACAACAGCACGCCAGACTCTCGAGAGTTTCCTTCCCCAATAGCAAAAAACTTCCGGGATAATCACGCTATCGGGCAGTCACAACAAAGTCTGATGGCTGATCGCTTGAACCCATCACGGAATCGCTTAAATTATGGTCCCGTGTTATTTTGCGCCCGCTCTTCCTGCCAACTGAGGAGCTGGGCCGCTAATGGGACCTTGATCCGTCGAGCCTAGTGGACCGATGCGATAGACGTGAACGAAGGCGGGCATCGGCGTACTCTCTGCTCAGTATAATTATTCTTTTGCAATTGAAATGAAGAAGAAACAGAGTATTTAGTGATGTGTACAGAACATATGACAAGCAGTATCTATTAAGTATACAAACACGTAATAGATCTTTAAGTAGGTTTTGTACATCAAGATAAAACAACTGGACAACATAAAATTCGTTTCTCGACGTCCAATTACGGGATTTTAAGAAGGATTGAGAGAATTTAAAGAATGCTTACGGCTAGTCGTGGAGCCATGATTTGACCTTTGAAGCTATCCACTGTCCTTTGTTGAGAACGTTCCTATAATGCCATTTCTACGGTGAGCCAAAATGTAGCTACTTAAATAATTATTGCAATTTAAGATTAAAGAACTAGCTAGCAATAATAATTAAAATTTTTGTACTCGTGCTAAATGAAATATTACAACGTTTTCTCTCATATCCATTTAGCTATGTAGGTCCATCGTCATCTTTTTCTGCGATTTTCATTACTTGGAGAGAAGAAGTCCGAGCCTGTTAACGCTACAGTCGGAGATGAGCTGTGCCGCTATAACGATATTATGTTTATTTTGAAGTAAAATAATTACAGTAAATTGTCAAAAAGGCCCGACAGAATTTAAATTACAATTGCTCCTAAAAAATTTAAAGAGAACTTATCTGTTATGTCACGGAGAATTCTTGAATATTTGAAAAGAACTGTCCTCAATTTTGCGGATTCTCTGCATCAGTAATTAGCAGGCAGTAATCACTAATTTTACAGGGAAGATGATGGCATTAGAAATACCAAAAAGTCCGTAGAGTTTACGAATTACCAAGGTCCCGTACAGTTAGCTCAGCAACTGATTGTATTAGAGCTAATGACTCATCACCATTGGGGAATTATAATATTTTCTACAGTAAGCAGCCTGAGCCTTGGGTGCAAAGTAACAGTTCAGTGTATGCAAGACAATCGTGTAATTAATATACATATTGTCATGTTCGGTTGCTTCCCAATTATACAATAAATATATATATGTTCGTCCTGCATTAATAGTTACAGGCAAAACTATGAAGTCGTGATTATGATAAGTCTCTATTTGTATTAGTGTCTTTAGTAATATCAATATACTTACTTTATATTATTTCAAGAATCTAATTGCTACTCCTTTAATGGATACGAAATTAATTTTGAAAAATGGTATGGGTGCGTAATATAGAAATATCGGTGACTTCTATATTACATCTTAACCCTTTACTGCCTACGCAATACTTTTGGGGACGTTACTGAGAGTGTCCAGGCACTAAAGTGTCGAGTAAAAATCAGCAGCGCAAATGCAAGTAACTCTACGGAAATTGCAACTAAGATTAACTTTACTTCATCGGTGCACCGAGTGTGAATGACACGGAAGCTTATTTCCTCCACTACAGTTTTAATGACACCAGCGCAAGCGCTTGTGCTGCGTAGCCTATTGGTATGACATTCAGCGTAACCTTACCTGCTTCTTGCATCAATGACTCAATAGTTTCCTTTCCTACCATGTTGAGCTGAGTAAACAGTTCGCTGCACGGTTTAGTAAGTGTGGCGTGTGCCGAATAGTTTTTATTCCTACAGGAACAGCAACATTATGATTAAAACTAGAAAGAATCGTGGCGTAAGACCATCACCTGCGGTGGGGACAAATTCAACGCGGTCATTTTTTATTCCCAGCTGAATCTAGATTTTTGGCATTTATCACATCTCAGTCCACTCACCTGACTGCCTGAAAAAAAATTATCCGTATAACTTCACTCCTCTTGCCTCTATTTGGGTGGAAAAGCAACAACATTCAACGCAGTCATTTTTTATGGCCAGCTAATTCTAGATTTTCTGACAATTTTTACATTTCAGTCAACCCACATGACAGCCTGAAAAAAAATATCGAAAAATATTATGACTCATCGACTCTTATCTCTCTTTGCGTGGCCGGATATAGGAAAAAAGCCCCGGTAGCAAAAAAGCCCTGGTAGGACAAAAGTCCCGGGAGAAAAAAAGTCCCGGTAGGAAAATAGCTCTGGTGGAAAAAAGCCACCTGGAAAAAAGCCCCGGGAGGAAAAGAGTCCCGGTAGTAAAATAGCTCTGGTGGAAAAAAGCTACCTGGAAAAAAGCCCCGGGAGGAAAAAAGCCCCGGGAGGAAAAAAGCCCTGGTATAAATATAGCCCCGGTGAAAAAAGCCACCCGGAAAAAAGCCCCGGGAGGAAAAAAGTCCTAGGAGGAAAAAAGTCCCGGTAGGAAAATAGTTCTGGTAGAAAAAATCCACCTGGAAAAAAGCCCCGGGAGGAAAAAAGTCCTGGGAGGAAAAAAGTCCCGGTAGGAAAATAGCTCTGGTGGAAAAAAGCCACCTGGAAAAGAGCCCCGATAGGAAAAGAGCCCCGGGAGTAAAAAAGCCCCGGGAGTAAAAAAGCCCCGGTAGCAAAATAGCCCCGGTGGAAAAAAGCCACCCGGAAAAAAGCCCCGGTAGGAAAGAAGTCCCCGCCTGTCTCTTAATGAATATATATTGCCCATACTTAATAACTTTGAAGCATGTTATATTAAGATAAGTTAAATTATTCTGTACTGCATTTCTGCATTTACCTCCCCTAACTTAACGAAATCAACCCATAACCTAGTTTAGCTTTTTCTACTTAAACGCAGCCTAATCTTACCACATCTGACTAAACCCAACTTATTTTGACATACATTACCTAGCTTCTTCTGACCTAACTTGAGAGTTCGTAACCTTTTCCCCCAATCCGACCTAACCTTACTTAACCACAGCTAACTAGACCTGAACATTTTTTCAGAACAGCGATTAAGTAAGAGAAAAGCAGGCCCCACCCACCTAACATTTCCTAACCGTATTTCACCCTAAGCCCATTATCAACGTAACCAAAATTGAAATAATTGGTGGTTAGACAAACCAGACCTACCCCCACCTAACCTACCCGAAGTTATAAAAGAATCTTTTCCAACTTACCCGAAACTAGTTGGGGTTTTGCGACAGTAGTGCCTAAAGAGAGCGGTCATTGGGTACGTGTGATTTTTAGGGGAGAAGTAAGGCACCTAATGGTTTTAATCCTTGTGTAATTACGGAACTTTTCATCCGTAAGCAATTTTAACCTGATAGGCCTAGCAAGCAGACAGTGTAACGAAAGGACTCGATGGAACTAAAATAAAATTTAGCCGCGACCGCACTGCATGGAGCCAAACAACGTCACACCGACGAGTCAAAGTACATATTTGAAGGGTCGAACCTCAGGCCTTCATAGGTTGGGTTCGTAATCCTAACCAAAAATGTATTCAGTGTTATATTCTTAACGCGAGAGAAACCATGGGAATATTTATTGCTCAAACTTTCTGTTCTTGACAACAATCATCTTACTGTGTTTTGTGCATGGGTGCAACTCAAGTAGCTGGCCAGTCAGGAGGGGAAGATTGAATGAATTGAGTGCAACAAATACTTCGATATGAGTAAACATGTTTTGTGAAGTGCTCTGTAACTTCAAAAAAGATGAATCAGGAGGCCGTACCGGACTAGATCTTGCCTCTATATAGGGCTGTGAAAGTTTCCACCAGCCTTCACTGCATGTTTTATTATTATTATTAATAATATTTATTATGAAATTTAACTGTTTCTTTTCGAATTTGTATATATTTTCTTCTTTTATTCATTTGCTCAGGAGATGACAATCGCACTTGGTGACGATTTTTAATGTGAAATTGATTAGAATATTCATGGGCTGCTCAGCCGGTGCGTTCGTTGATGTTGACGTGATTAATGACGTCACTTTTTGATGCTAGTTTCCCGTATACATATAACTTCTCCCGTTACGCTCTTAGCTTCTTGGATAGTTATATCCCGAGATAAATGATTTTTGGGCGTAGAACAAGTTCAAAATATAAAAATTGGGCTTTTAAATATAGGTATAGCCTAACCCAACCTCACAGTCCTCACTAACCCAAACTAACCTCACCAAACCTAACTTGATCTCATTTAAGTTTATCTCACCTAACCTGATATTACCTTACCTGATCCCACCTAAATTATACTCACCTAACCTAATCTAACCAAGCCCAACTTCACCTTCCTTAAACTCACCTAACCTAAGCTCACTCAGCTAAATCTGACTTAACCTCACTTTATCTATCAGGGGTAACCCACGTTCGCACATGGAAATATTGAGTCAAATTTAGCTTAGTACAATACATTTTCTTTTACTTATATATGCTGTATTCAAATAAATGAATAGAGCTCTCATATATCGCTTCAAGAGAAAGCGGGGATTTTTACCTACCGGGGCTTTTTTCCGGTTACCGAGTGAGTTATGTCTCCAAGATAAAAAGGATGGGGCAGGCAGGCAGACAAGGAAACAAACGATTAAAAATATATTCACTAAAAGTTAATCATCTGTTCTTCTTAACATATCTAACAATCCCTGTAAATTTCATCACGATCCATCCATAACTCTTTTTTATTTAGTTATTTTTGTGACGTAACAAACTCGACAAAACCATAACCTCTTTGGTAAAGCTAATAACCTTAGCTATGTATCTGCTTATATTGTCACTGACTTCAAGATTTCAAATCTTGCTCCGGTGAACTCAGCCTAGCAGAGATATTTCTGTAAACAGTTAATAGTATCTAATTCCGCATGCTGTGAACTTCTCAATGACATATTCTGCCTCTGGTGAACGTAGCAATAATATCTAACTCCGCATCCGGTGAACGTAGCAGTATGTAATTCTGCTTCCGGTTAACGTAGCAATGGTGTCTAATTTCATATCCGGTGAGTGTAGCACTAAAAGCAAATTCCGTATTTGATTAACTATGACATCTAGCCAGCTCGACCTCCACAACCTCTGTTGCTTATCTCAATGCTAGCGCGTAAACACCTGCAGGGAGGATAGAAGACCCCCGAGCATCTGAGAAGCTAAACCCAACAGACGCTCACTGTGCCGGTTTACAGTATAACATGGAGTCTGTCCCTAATATATACTTCCGTATTGAATGAATGTTTTAAGTTTCTGCAATTTACTTGTCTCAGAAATGCAAACGTGATGTAATTGTAGCGCACTTTTACATTTATGAAATGTAAATATAAGGCAATCAAAAACTTTCGCCAAACAAATTTTAAGTGATAAGTTATTGAACAGTAACTTATGTTATCAATAATATACCATTCTATGCGATTTTGACGGTACAGTTGTAAACACTTTACACACCAGCTGTAAGGCATATACATATGATTTACGTACTGGTATCACGTGTACCACAATAACTTAAACAAAAGAGAATTTTTCTAAGGATGACTAATACCACGTTCCTTCTTGTTAATACCCCTGTCTCTAGGAACAGTCCGAGTAAGTTCATCATTCGTCTGAAACTTAGCTACGTGAATTTTTGACCTGCAGCAGGAATCATAACATCATAATATTTCTGCTTCCATTTTTGAGCCTGAGCTTCAGTAAAGCGACTCTTTATGTAAATTTCTCGGGTGTTTTCTATTGCAAATGATGCTTTCAAGAACTGGCCGAAGGGGCCATAGACCGTTACACTTCAACATGATGGTCAGAGTGTGGCTACAGAAGCATGATGGATATTATAGTTTGTAGCCAAGAATCATCAACAAGAAAAAACACGAATTAAATTAAAATAGTTATTTAATTTTAGCTACCCGCCCATTTTTTCATTGTACTCAAGAAAAGATTATAGTTTATTATTCTCAACTCCATTGTCACAGATGCTAACATCGAATACCCATGTTAAAAAAATCGTTCT
>LQNS02278094.1:26743503-26753890 GCA_001587735.2 Parhyale hawaiensis
CTGAGTTTGCTTAGCAAGTATCACCAGTAAAGACTGACACATACTTTCAAGTTTGAAGTGGCTTAGAACTGAGAAATCTCGGCCCTTTTGTGATGCTTAAGATAGACAGACCATTTATTTCTCCAGCAGCGGACACAGCCAAACATTCGCACCCGGAGCTGAGAAAAGTCGCTCATTTGACTAGCTTGTGAGGTTGCCCAGCACCGTCATCAATATCAATTCCCTTCTGCCTTATGCCAAGACTTACATATTATATAGAGATTATTTATGACACACACACACCAGCTGCCGTCAACTGGCCGAGCCAGGTCTTCCTTGCTCTTTGGCCGATGTCCAGGACCGAGAAATTACAGGTGGTCTTTGTTTGTTTATTGCCAAATTTATATCATAGATACTGAGAAAAATAAAATACGGCATTCAGTTAGTTACGTGAGAGAATCAAATTGTCAGAGCCTTTCTTTTTGAGAGGGAAGCAGCTTGCGTTACATATTTAACATAACTATAGGTCAACATCTGCATAGTATGTCGGCTGAGGAGTATAGGGCGCGCTCGACAGGGCGTCTAAAGTAAGCGTTCGAAACTTGACTTGTCTGTCATTTTCTGTAGAAATTTTGGCTTTGTCACTTTGAATCGTGAAGCAAGTGCTAGCAGCAACGCGGGTAGGTTGCGCCTGCTGAAAACCCCATTTTACTGAACAAGACTGAGTTTCTAGAAGTCTTAGGGGCAACCGACTGAGGTGTCAATGCCCGAAACTCAACTCAGCAGGTTGAAGCCAGTGCACATACGTCAAGTTTCAAACAAGTCAAGCTTCGAAGGCCTACTGTTGATACCTAGTTGAAGTTGATCCAAGATTACTCGAAAAAAATCCCTAAGTTCAGTGCTCTTTTTCAGGGTTCTGCTTGAAAGAATTCATTCGTTTAATAAAATTCTTGTGTATTATTATCCTGTGAGGGTCCGCAAATATTGCATATGGTTCGGAGCAGATGCACAAACAAACCTGTGTATACGTTATCTAGCTTATACCATTTATTTCTCCACAGGGTAAAGGTATTCTCTCGTAATACTATTCAGCTTACTTTATAAAACGTATTCACCACAGAATGACTCTGAAAGCGAGACCCACGAAGTAAGTTGCCGATGACGACGCTATACTACATAACTGACAACATAACACAAGGTTCTATGTAATCCTCTAAAAAACTTGCTTATGCACTTACACAGAGCCACTTACTTCTACAAAATACAACAAATGAGCAGCCATTTACTAACTAACTTCGCGTAGTCATATAGTATCACTAAAGCGCAAGCTGCTACATAATTCTATGACATTTCAATCAAATCAGATTGATCCGGCAGCATGAATTTGCATAGGGGATAGGCTGAGACAGGGGCGGGAGCGGTCAACAGACTGTATATTAATTTACTATGTATAGTGGCCCGCTCTTCGAAAGTACATGACAGCAAAAAAGTGATCACCCTGTAGAAACTCCATTGGTTCATCGAAATACACAATGGTTCGTGGAACCAAACGAAATCTATCCACAATTTGCAACCTATTGTACTTACATACTGCCTATATACTGTAGGTGATGGTCAGCAAGTTCCTTGCCAACTGTATCCAACATCTTCAGCCTGCCACGATAGTCCCCTAGATTTCAAAAATTTGTTCATACTCTTCCGCTCAAAGAAAACAACACAATAACATGCGGAAACATGAGACGCGTTACGGTATTTGTATGACCGGCAACCATCTAAGCTTTTATTTTTCCATAACCAAAATTGGGCCCCGCTTGAAAGGCAAGGCTGCATGACTCAGAATTTGAAGACATATTTATAACTTGTGTGGTGACACTTTCGGAAAAACTGACATGACAGCTAATATTTTAATAATAATATTCCCGACTTACTGTTCCCATGCGCATTGATCCTGTGTTGGAACACCTTCGTGGGGTTCCCCGTTTCCATCGACATACTATGTGTCTCTAGCTCTTTCCTCTGTGATATCGTTCCGTTCGAAAAGGGAGGCTTAAACTGTCTGACTATATATAACTAATATTTTAATAAATTTAGATTTGGCATACCCACATTTGGGTTGACAACGACGCTACAAAGCATTTGGGCGATTGGATGAGTGACCACGTTCATACAGACAAACGTGCAGACAGGCCTGTACACCGCCACCGCAGGGCAAATGAACTCGGAGTAGTTAATTCAACGGTGATTGTAAAAAGCATATACACACGACAGTCAAAAGCTTTGGAAATTGACGTACCTGCACCGAATATTTTTTGCGAAACCTTGGCGTTATATTGACACGGGAGACTGGTCCTATATGATAAAGCAATTTGGAGCTGTGTTCTTAATACCACCACAATGCAGAGTTGCCGAACTCTGTATGTTTTATAAGGTGTACAATAATGAGAGACATTGGTTGTATCCTTCTATCCCTGCCCTCAAGGTCTCTAGGAGAATTACACGTTCTGCCGTCGTCGCACACTCTTTCACGTTGGAGAATGTTAGGTGCCGAACTAATCAGCTCGGTCGGTGTTTCGTACCTGATCTGTTGGAGTTTAGAATTCATTGCCGGCATCGGGTTTCTGTTAAAGGTAAAGTCAACTTAGACCACTCCCTCACCTGGGAAACCCACATGCACTGGTTTGTGCTACGGGCATAGGCCCACTGGCCCCAGATGAGAAAGCGTAGTTGCAGTCGACCTCGGATCACCAAGAACTATGGCGCCAATTTGACGGAAGGAACATATGACCCGAGACCCCCACCCCCCTCATCTCTGAAGAAGGCAGTTCCGCCACGGCGTCGTGCATGCAGACACAACTGCCGAATCAGCACACCAAGATCGGCAAAGAGCTCGCTGCCTGGCTGGACATCGAACGTGCGAGCGATACAAGATGTTACAGCTGAGAACGGAAGCATGCTGCTACCTTGGCGGCATGCCGGCGTTTAAGTCAGTTGTTAATGGTTTTTCAATGGTTTTTTGTTGGATTTCCTTTAGCAGCGTTTCGGGCTTCCCGGTGTTGCAAAGTGCTTCATTTAGTTGGGCTATTTATCCGGGTGGCCCGAGCGTGAAGTTTTCATAATAATATCAATACTGAACTTACAGGTCTAACAGCACTAAATATCTTGCTAATGCGAGAAGTACGGTAACGCTTTAACTATACCTACGTGCATCACCGCACTAGTCATCGTAGCCCTCCAATTAACAGTTACTCGAAGTCTGTGATAGAATATCTCAAAAGTAATCAGGTGCCGTGACTACGAGAGCGAACTCCGTAATACCTTAGATGCTGCTAGCTGTTTGTTTTCAAAATTCTGCTATGTTGAACAACGTACTCCATCCCTAAATTTTTGTGGACCTGCGTGAGTTTACAGGTTTTTGACGTCCGTTCGTGGTCAAAACTGGCAGACTTATTCTAGTGACCATCGTGTGACACTCCCTTGAAGTATTTTTCCGTATGTTTACAGAATCTCTGTAAATACGTCGAATATTCATGTAAATAAATCCGCATCCGCCGCCTTGCGCCATATGCTCTGTGGACGACGGTCGGCCTGCTAAGGGGAGTCGCGTTCGGCTAGCTTCACGAAGAGGAGGCGGAGAGAGAGAAGTGAACAGCAACTCGGGAAGTGAAAACAGAGGAAAAAAGACTGTTGTCTGCAGTCCCTAATATGTCTTTAAGGTAACAGCTGTTGGTCTTGAACATTGGCATTTAATACAGTAAGTGCAATGATCAGAATTACTCTTATAAATAGCTACTAAATAGAGATAATTGGCAAGTCTGTACTTATCATTTGGGAACTCTCATTTTAGCTAATGCCGGATGGTGAACATTTTCCAGAGATGCAAAAAGCATTAAGTGCAGCATTATTAACTATGAATAAAGTGAAGTATTGAATTAGTGCATTCTGTCGTCCGGTGAAATAACTGTAGGCTGAGGGTTGTAGGTGCACTGAACACATTGTTATTTTTATGAATCCAACTCCAATAGAGCTAAAAGCTCAAAATTATGCAATATTGTTGTTTTTATCACTTATTTTATAGCCATTTTAGTTAAACAGCTGTTAACTTAGGGCCATTTACGACTGCTCTGACCAACCTTAAAGTTAGAAACATATTTAATACCGATGCCACACTCTAGCAAAAAAGAACGAGTATCCGAGTTTTGCGAGCGAAATCGACGTCTAAAAACCTGCACACTACCGCTTTTTCGCAAAATTCTAGGATGGAGCATGCAGCATTTTTGCGCTCGATACACTGGGCAAACACGCGAAATTATCTATCGGCGGGTAGATCGTTCAGTACGCTTTCGGAGCCGCAGCGGTTGATTATTTTAAAGATATGTTATTATATAATTATAGTTAGTTTTACCTTTGAAGTCATTGGGTAGCATCTTTCATACATTATTCTGCTTGTTATCTGTATTTTGTAATGGTGTGCAGTCCGTAGCCATGACAACGTCATTTAGATGAACGGAGCTCGAAATTTTTGACCAACGGGCCATTCTCACGTGTGAATAGGAAGGTGCTTTTTTTACCCAAAAACTGCGCGTTTGCGAGAGATTCCTCAGCTTTTGACTAGCGTGTGTCATCGCCATAAGACTAAGGCCAGCTAAGTGAGCGCCCTAATTATCTTAAGCATTCAGTCATAATTTCTAAGGTTCACGTAAGCTGTGTTAAGGCAACAGCTGTGCGTCACGTTCACGTAACGATGTTTAAAACTTTGCGATGTGATCGTAAAGTTACGATTCAATTTTAAGCGTAAATGACTAATTTAACGTTTCTCTACATCAATCGTACGTTGAGACGTTCACAGCAATTTTACGGGAACGTAAAGGCTTTTACGAGTGCATGCTTGAAAATTACCGTAAGGCTCGCTCAGCCAATATTAAAGCGCGTTACAAATGCAGGTAGGGTACGCTATGTAAACATTGAAGCAACGGCTGATCGGTGTCTGTGTGAGCGAAACTCATGTCGAAACTCTTGTTTTAGCTCTGTTTGTCGTTCATTGCGCCACAATTGAATAAAATGGAATGGCTCACTTGATTCAACCCAAAAAAAAAACTTGAGATGAGGAACTAGGTGCTACTATTATTACAAAGGAAATTATCACAGCTGCAGCAGTTCACATGCCTCATTGTGCCAGTTTTCATGCTATAACTAGTAAATTACACCGATGCCTCACGCTATTCAAAAGAACGAATATCGTAATCCTTTCGTCCAAACGTGTTGATGTGCCCATTTAAATAGCACACACTTGCAAACGATTTTGAATTATAAATCCCTTCAGAGATAATGATATGTCCGAAAGTTAACTAACGGCCCTTGCGAAGTAAAGTGAACTGACGCTGACAGTAAACATTTTTACACCATTTGTTGGCAACCTCAAAGCTGTGTTTAGAAGAGTTCAACATAACTTTCGGACAAAATATATGACGATACTCGTTCTTTTGACTAGCGTGTATCATTGCCATAAAAATACCATTCTTAGCGCTAATGCAAGAGACAAGATCTACCGTTATGTTCTGGATTAACACCAGTGGGCAGTCAGTTTTAACCCAAATCGAAACCAATGAAGTAGCAGAGTTTTGGATACATACTCTTGTTTCGTTGTTTTCATCTAATATATAAAAAGCAATCATGAAAATTTAGAGCTTATTTTAGACATATTACTGTTTGAAATACGGTGCGCATTTTATATGGTGCAGCACTGAAGACGATAGTTTTCTGTCCTACGTTTTCACTTCATACTTCATGCTCTCTTTGTGAATACAACTGTATGTCAACCAAACGTTTCAATACAATGTTTACTGTCATATGCACTGGCTTAGCAAGTGTCAATAGTGCAGTATCTTTTCAAATTTTTAGTGAATGTCATCTCAGAAAGTAGTGTTCGTTTTTGTTGTTTATACAGACACAGCAACACATTCGAACGCTGTGAAGTGAAAACGCAGGACAAGAGACTCATCTGCAGCTGGCTCAATATGCCATTTAGGTAACGGCTGTTGGTCTTGAGCATTTGCAGTTAATACAGCAAGTGCATTGATCAGAATTACTCCTACAAATAGCTACTAAATTACGATGATTACCCAACCTGTACATACCATTTGGAAAGTCTCATTTTAGCTTATGCTTGACTGTGAACAATTTTCAGAAATGCAAAGAGTCATGGAGTGAAGCATTCCAAACCATGAATAAACTGAAGCAACGACCAAAAGCTCCATTGTAAATATTCGGAGAACTTCTCTGAAGTAGCAGTTTTCCCATACTTCATAGTGAACATTTAGAATTGACTACTATCCGAAGTTGCCGGTGCAGACAACCAACGCTTTTAAAAACAGTGTCGATAGACATTCAGAGCAACACCCTCCAACGCTGCGAATTTCTTCTCCACGAGTGACAAACTCGTATCGACCAAAGCTGCAGTGGCCACTTAAAACTATTATGCCTCTCTAACCGAATATTTCTCAGTCCCAAATAGTCTGCTGCAACAAATTCCGCTTACACAGTAGCCTCCTGAGCGTGACGTAGTTTTTTCTCAAGTGACTCCCCTTTCTTAGTCTTTGCTTGTTCTCTTTAATCTATAACATTATTTTATACAAAGTACAAAGATCAGCTTTAAATCGTCTGTTACATGTGTAATGCATTATCTGACATAACGGCAATAGCTAATAGAGGGCAGGAGCATTATTTCTACCTGCACTTTGGGAATGGGCCTTTTGGTTCGGCTACTTCCAGCTATCTAATCTAGCCTTTATATAACCGGAAGGTGATAATTATTGTTTACCATTTCCCCATCAGGGCAGGACCCATATAAATTCCAAGTGACAGTGAGATCAACAAGAAGTAAGATGAACCATGAGAATGGTGGATTTAGGACATTCTTTAAAATTTCCGACGTTTGGCTGAGATTTTGAGAAGAAAAAAAAATCCTAGTAGCCCTGCAGTGTTGACTGTTGAAGATTTCGATTCTGCTTGCTCGTAAGCTCAATTTAAGCATTAGCAGCTTAGCTGCAGAAAAGGGAATGCTGCTCAACTCTGCTGGCGCGGCTTTTTCATATATATAATCACGGCGCCCCCCCCCCAATAAATATGATTCGTCCCCGGCGCCCCCCATGGACATTTGCCTGGCGACGCCGCTGGGCGTTAGTGCAATAAAAGCTATAAGTGCCATTACTGCAATGAGAGCTATAAATGCAGTATATTAGGTCGTATTCACTCGTCCCTAATCGTAACGTGTTCAGCCAAATTGATGGACGTGGTGCGTTGATTTGATAGAAGCAGCTGCAGCAAGCGTGGGAGATTGAAGGATAAAGCATGTCCATTTTTGAACGCTCTGCGTCATTAATGTTCAGTGAACAGAACTCATAAATAGTAAACTTATCCTCTGCAGCTTTCACAGATTATAGACAAGCCGGCAAAAACGCTTGTTTATCGTCACTTTGATGACCACAATCACTGTACTCCCGTTTAAGACAAGAAAACTAAAACACCTGAAACTGTAGCCCAACTGATTGATCTGCGTTGAATTCACTTTTATCGGCTTATCAGGCTATAAGTATTTTGGAAATAGGCTGTTCCTATCAAAATCAGGCTATAAGAATATGGGATACGAATGTGACTTCAAACCGACGAGTAATATAAGCGAAAATGTAAAGAAACTATATCATACCTGAACGAGCGGTATCATTCATTTAAATGAAGGACACATCTAAGTATGGACAAAAACAGAAAAAGTTGACGCACAGTTCGCGTTCTTTTTCGTGATTGAACGCGTTACGATGAGGGACGTGCAAACTCGCCCTTAGATAACATAAAATGAAGTTGTATGGTAGTATGAAGTCATGTGACACGTGGCACTTAATATAATTGATAATAAATATCACGTGTCACAAGGCTTCATACGCTTTGACAACTGATTCCCTTTCTAGATTATTGTTCAATGCTTTTGTTGGGCAAAATTAGCAAAATCTTAAAATATACTGATAATTAAATTTTTGTAACCTTTTCCGTCCGCGGGATACATCATGGGCACAGGTAAAGCGAGATTTTAGCAAGAATCATTCTCATTATTGGGAAGAATTGTATACTAAGAATTAGTATTTAAAACTGCTGTAAGTGTCCGTTGATCCACTGACATGCTATTCCCGTTAGCTACCGACCTTCTTTTGGTCCCTTCAATTTTTTGCTGTATTTATCTTTTCCTTGTTTCCTATTTCTTCCACCCCTTTTACTTAGGTGCAATAAGAGCAATTTTGAGGTGCAATAAGAGCAAATTCTAAGTGCAATAAGAGTAATTTTTAGGTGCATAAGAGCAATGTTTAGGAGCTATGACTGCAATATTTTAAGCACAATAAATCCGGGCTCGAGTGATAACAAGCAATGTAACTAAATGCGATCCAGAACACTCAATAATGTTTGAAAAACGTTGATTTGTGAATGTATGGAAGGCCGGGTAGCGATCACATACAGAAATATTTTGACGCTTTAACGATTGAAGTAAATTTATCTATGATGTGACATCACCCTCGCCTAAATTTGACAGTACGGACAACTTTGTCCGTTTTTCGCATTTTAGGCCCAAATTTGGGGTATAACCCGAACTAATTTCGGGTCAGTCAGTAAATATTCGGGTTCTATGTCGGGTAGGTTAGGGAGGCAAGGTCTGTTTTTTTTTTTTTTTTATTACAAATTTTCATGTACCGTCACGTTAGTCAATGGTGAAATCGGGTTAGGAAACTTGGACAGGAAGACATAGTTTGCTTGTAGCAGTGGCAGGACATAAATGGGATAAGTTGTCCCCAACGGCATATGAGAACCTGTAATCAGAAATGGTCCCGACAACATGAAAATACGCTAAGAGCATTAATATGGCGTCGGAATGGCTCGAAACAAGGAAATTAGAGGAAGTTAGGCCTGATGGCCATACTGGAACAAATTGACCCTATAAAACATAGTAGGAACCAAGGACTTATTTACTCCGTATCGGATGGCACAATATTATTATAAGGCCTGCTATATTGTATACGAACGTTGCAGAAATCGCAGATGATATAGGTGAGGCCAAAATGAGTCATATTGGCTCAATGGGCTCAGTGAGATAGTATAGGTGAAAATGGCCCGGACGACACAAATAATGTTGGGAACGTGATTTGGCGTTGAAGCGACGAAAAAGAAATGAAAATTGAGGGAAGAAGAAGTGGGGCCAAATGAGCCATATTGGTTCAAATTGGCCCAGTGACACTATAATTTCAAATGATCCAAATGACACAGAATTACGTTGAAAGAAGTCATTTGGAGTTGAAACGAGGAAAATCGGGTGGGAATTGTGGAAATAGCAGTGGGGTTAAAATAGGTCTCATGCGCATAATTGGCGGAGTGAGACATTGAGGGTGCAAGTGGCCTGGGTAACACGACACTAATTTAAAAAGAGTTTTTTAGCGTTTGCACTTTGAAAACTGGTGAGAAAATAGAGTTGGGACGATAATGAGCCCCATGGCCATATTTAGCACTCGAGACATATACGGCCTTATGAACTCGAGATCGTTTTCAAAGAAATACTTTGGTGTTTGCAGGTTGAAAATCAAACGAAGATTGGGGAAAATAGATGTGTCGTCATGACGGGCCACATTGGCCCATAACGTCACATAGCGTCTATGTGACTAGAGGCAAATATGGCTCTTACCACACGGTATTAGGTTAAAAGAAATCGTTTGGCTCATGAAAGAAGGAAATCAAACTAAAATTGTGGAAATAGGGAGGGGCTAAATTGTTGGCAAATAATCCCCATGGGGCGAATGAGACTTAGACGGGTCAAATGAGACGCATATAGAGCTTGTCAGAAATCCGAGTCATAGAGACACATTTTTGCGTTTAAATGGTCCGAATCAGTTGAAAATGTGGCAATTAGAAGAGATCGACCATCTTATAACTGATAAAGATCAGGACAAAAGTAGTACAAGCTGTCCCATTGCGACAAATGAGGTGCTATGGTCATAAATGGTGCGACGAGGCTAGATTATGGTAATTGAGGTGACTTGGCGTTAGAACGGCTCAAATCGGACTGAAATTGTGGAAAATAGAGGTGGGCCATTATGAAAATAGGGCAAATTTTCCCATTGGGTCAAATGAGGCGCAACGGTCCAAGTGACCCGTATGACTCTAGATTATGCTAAAAGAAGTCATTTGACGTTAAATGGTGGAATTAAGGGAAAATTGCACAAATTAGAGGTGGGGTCGTGGGAGGGCAAATTGTCCCCATGGGACAAATTGGAAGCTAGGAGACTAAATGGTACTTCTGCCACGTGATAAAAAGTTAGGAAAGGTTGTTTGGCGCAAGAACGGCCTCAATCGAACAGAAAATAGACGGGGGCTAAAT
>LQNS02278094.1:26859141-26871532 GCA_001587735.2 Parhyale hawaiensis
CCTCCTGATCTGGAGTCCCCTCGAGTGCTACCTCGAATCGCGGGTCAAGGTGCTACCGACAGAGGTACTCTGCCTTACGCTTACCACTGCAAAAGTGTACATTGGAACATTCTAACTACTAGACATCATTACGCCCCTTTGCTTGGTAGTTAACTCCACCTGCCGATACTATACCAGCTATTTAGTACAGATGGGTGTCTGAAGTCACCCCACAAAAATAAGACACACAAATAATTTTTAAGCACTCGAAATACACATACCAAACGACGGCGTAACTCGGGACAATTTTTGGCGTTTTTTGTTAATACAGTGGAACCCCGTTTTCCCGGACAGCACGGGGGGAGGCCATTCCGGAAAACTGAAATTTCCGGGAAAACGAGAAAATTTCAATTCCCGGAAAAACCCTGTTTTTCCGGACGTATGGCCGGCAAATTGAAACTATTTCCGGGATATTTTATGCCAGAAAAACCCCTATTTGCCGCACATTAATGAACAAAAATGAAACTACTGTGTGCACTCATACTGAACGAAAATGGTGGTGGTTGCCTTCCAATTCCCGGAAGAGACCCTGCGCAATAGGCAAATTTCAGTATCTGCGCAGCGTCACTTCCGGGAATTCTTCTGAAGGTCCGGAATTTCTGCCGGACTTTTTCCAGGAAATGCCAAAGTTTTCCGGCTTGGTTTCAGTTTCCGGGAAAACGAGAAGTCAGGTAAACCGGGTTCCGGGAAAACAGGGTTCCACTGTAACTTCTTACTATGAATGATTTTTGCTAGAAACTAGTTGTCATTTTGTAGGTCTGAATGAGAGCTACAGAATAGGGTATAAGAAAAAATTGTAGCATTTAACCATAGCTAGCAATGAACGAAATACGAGCGTCCCGAGTTACCCCGGCATGCGGGGCAACTCGGGACACCTGTAATAAGAGTTAGAAATGTGCTTAAAAACTATTTTTAGAAGCTCAGATGTCTTTAATGGTGATTGCTGATGTCCACCGTGTATTATTTGACTATATTAATATGTTGGATGAAGTTTTTGAAGTTATAAACGCCTGTGGAGTAAGACTGAATTGTATTTCTACTATCATATTCTATCACAAATTTGTAAATTTTGCTGTACTCTATTCTACTTAGGTACATGCCTGATATGTAGCCAAATGTCATTGATAGGCACTTTATGGTGAAAAACTGCCCAAAAAACTCTGTCATTGACTGACGAAGTAGCTATATGCTGCAATGGTGAATTCTCTGTAAGACATTCTGATGAAACGTTACAATACAAAGCATTCCTTGCGATGATGTTGAGTCCAGCTAATGTTATGGAGTGTAATATGTTCTCTACTCTTCTCAGTACCTACCTGTTACATGTCCTTCTTGACGTATTTCCTCCATAAAACTTAACTAAAAACTAGCTTCTAATGCTGCACTGTCGTTATTAGTGCAAAGTAATATCCAGTGCCAGTATCAAGTGCGGTATTTGACATTATTAGTAGGTTTTTCCATGTAAATACCTACTAATACTTGATGCGGGGAACAACAATGAATGTTTTTTGTCATTTTCAAGTTAAATCAGACCTTTTTACTGAGAAATATTATTGGATAAAAATGTTTTACTGTGTGTCCCGAATTACCCCTGGTTGCGGCCTGTGGTAATGGCCGCCATTTTGTTTTGAGGTAGATAAATTCTGATTGTGAGATTCTATAGCTAACACCTTAGGCTACATTCCATCTAAGCAACTTTTTGCTCTGTGACTTTTAAATTTTTCTCCCCAGATCTTATGAGGGGGGTTTTGGAAAAAAAAATGAAAAATACCCTTTTTTTCTAGAATTTTTTCAAGTATTTGCATGAGCTGAATTGAATGCTTTCTATGCTGAACCAAAAGCACTCATAGCAGATATATTGAAGTTTATTGCCCCATTTTTAGTTTGGCAAAACCCTGCATAGTTTGGTTTCTACAGCCCTTACTATGTGAAGTGAGAGTGCTGTCCAGAGTTACCTCATCGTACGGTACATCTAAATGTTGGTCAATGCATGCTTGGAAATGTCCAGTGCTACTGATGTACAAGGCATTGCATCCTTTGCATTTGAAATGGTAAATAACACTTGACGGCAGTTGTGTGGGAGGTTTTTCTTTATATTTAAAGTAGGACCCTGTGGTAAACATGTTTTTGTACAAAAATTTGAAGTTTATGTATGGGTAGGCTTCAGAGGAACATTTTCAATGCACTTGCTGCACTAACAGAAGCTTTGTTGTAGTACAGAAGCAAATGAAAGAAGTCCAATTTAGGGACAGAGGGTTTGCTTATGCTGGGATCGAAAAGTTTATTTAGGAAGCTAGGAACAATTTGCAGTAGAGGTCCAGAAGATGGTGTGGGTAACCGTTATTTTTTAAGAAAGTTCAGAGAAAGTCTACTTCACTTGAGAAGGTAAGGTAGGAGGAGGACAAATGATATGCTTGAAATAGTAGTGCTTTCATAGCATTGCTTTTAAATGGATCGTAGCAGTGACTGAAAAAACTTGTCCCAAGGGTTGATAACGTGGGCTTTCTGTAATCCCCAGCAACAAGCGTTGAGTTGTGGTTGGTTACTAAAACATCTAAAGAAAACTAAAGAATTATCTGAGTGGTTTTTGGCGGTGAACTTGATGTTTGCTAGCTATTTAAATATTGCAGAAACAAGTCAGAATCTGTTTGGCTCTTAAATACTAGGAAGGTGTCATCTACATAGCTACTGTAGTGGATCGGTTTGAAGGCTTTTGGGCAATCTTTAAGCCAAAGTGTTTTGTGGTGGCATAGGAAGATGTTTGCTAGTGATGGACTAAGCGGGCTACCCATGGAGATCCCATCTATTTGTTTGTACAGTCTATTGTTAAACATGAAGAAGGAATCTTTAATGGCGAGACTATAGAAAGTTCTAATGGTAGGTTTGTCCATGTTGTGGAATAGGTCCGTGCCATCAAAAATTTTGGTCCGAATGATATCTATAGTTTCGTCTACAGGGATGTTTCACTTGTGAAAAGAGGGGCGACATGAAAGCTGGATAAGCGGGCATTGGGAGGCAATTGGAGGTCTCTGATATGGTCACAGAATTCATATGAATTGCACAAAGTGAACTGATTAGTAGTTGAAGATTCAAGTAATGGAACAAGGAATTTAGCATTAGAATAAGACTGGGTTTTATAAGCAGCTAAGATTGGTTGTAAGGGGACATCAGCTTTGTGTACCTACCTTTGGAGGCCTGTACACGATTCCAGGGGAAGCACCTGAGTTGTGAAGTGAATCTTAAAGCAAGTCAGTGATGATGCCTTGGTCTAACAATTTCTTTAAAAGTCTATGACTTTTATTGATGAATTGCCATTTGATTGCCATTTTCTCATGATTTCATTTTTTGGTATACAGTATTTATGTCTTCAAAAGAATAAAAGTCCATCAGTTTTCTTGTGAGAGAGATTTTTTATATAGCTATGAATTGAAAGCTGAAAACATAAGGAAGAGATTTTTCACTCTTTAATTTTTTATTTTCAGCTTAGTTTTTTTGTAATATGGATCTATGGTGATAAAATTTGAGTGAAAACCTTGAAAAATGCAATATTATAATTTTTTACTTCTATCCCTTCTTAAAATATTCCAGACCAAATTTTAAAAAAAAGTGAGTTCAACATCACTTCCTTATGCTTTCAGCTTTCGATTCATGTATAAAAGACCTCTCTAGCATGAAAACTGATGGGAGTTCTATTCATTTAAATGATTTATGTGAAAAAAAACAAAGTCCTTTTTTTTTGCTAAGATATAAAATATCTCCTAAAATAATAGGAATTTCCAAAAAATGACTTTTTGAGAAATAGATTTTTGACAGAATTTTGCACCTACTGTGAAAGTCTCCAAGTGATCGCTCAATAAAACCCAAACCCATCCAGCGCTCTCCTTAATGTTTACAATTCACCAAGTAAGCTGTGATGAACTGCTCATGGACTTCATGGGCAACATAGGCATAGCTATCCTACTTCTTGTTGACTAAGTATTGTTTGGTAAGGCAGCTCTTATAGTAATGTGATATGTGTTGTATTTCAGGGCTTTACCACCACCAGTAACATGGGCACAGAGAAAGAACATGATTTACATCACCATTTGTGTGGAGGACTGCAAAGATGCTGTTGTGACTATAGAACCCAGCAAAATATACTTCAAGGGCACTGGAGGTTCAGAACACAAATCATATGAAAACACGTTAGAACTATTTGAAGAAATTGATGCAGAGGTGAGTTTTTTGTGTAGCCCTTTATTACCTATATGACTACGAATATTGTTAAATAGAGTCAACATGATTGAAAGAGTCCAAGTGGGCTCTTTTTATTGTGCTATTGCCATGAGAAACTTTCTCTGTTTCTTAATTAAATAAATGTGATAGCCTAGGTACTGTAGGCATAACAGTCAAACTAGCTAGTTATATGGACACACTTCAGAGCCACAGCAAACGCATAATAAACAATTATTTTTTTCCATACCAACGCTTTTGAGCTAACCAAACTTCCCCTGGTGTACTGATGATATAGGTATCTATCTGTTGAGCTTGAAAACTGGAGAAATATACCGATGATGTGCATATCCTTTGGGTTCCTACCCTATCTTAACTGAACCATTAATGCAAAGACACCATAGTACAAACCAACCTTCAGTTTGAGGTGCTATTCCAATATCTTTCAAATTTCTCCTGGGACACTAGACATTTCCTCCCTTACTTAGGACTGGGTTGTTGAAGCATTTAGGCCTTTACTGTGCAGTAGTTATATGACTGAATATTTAGTGATAAGGTTTTCTGCCAGAGCCTTGAAGTAAAAACCTGAACCAATCAGCATTTGTGATTGGCTAAATGCACTGAAAGATGAATGTCAACTGTGCAGATTGTTTTCTGTGTTTGGCATTTTATAATATAGCGAGCCCTCATATCCTCATGTTATTCTTCAATTTATTGTAAGGCTGATAGTAGAAACCTGTCGGGATCTTTTTTATTTATTTATTGTTTTCTTTTGTCCAATGCCATTTCTTCTCAAGCCCTTTGATCTTTATGGGAATTTTTATTCTACCTATATTAGGGAGGCCATTGTCAGGGGGTAAAAATTAAAATAATCTTTTTGGAGCTCTCAGTTTATAAATTTGATCCAATTGCTTCAAAAACATTGTTGTGCAATTCATTTGCAATATGATTAGCTATTATTTAGAGATAGTCCAGTGCATTGGAAGTTATCTTTTTCTGCATTGCCCTTTTTAAATTTTGTATAAGAGGGCATTTCTTTATATTCAGCACCAGTAGGCCTACTCCCTACTACTTATTAGCTGCTCAAGGCAGAGGTATCACAGATGCTACTCTTCTTGTTGTTGCCAAGGTCGACATAGACTTTCTTTTTGAGTATATAGCTACCTGGGTAACACATTTATGGCTATATCAGAGACAACTTACAATATTAATTGCAGTTGCTCTTCTTCCTACGTCAGGAGATAGTTGTAAGCTTCCATCAGTGCAAATCCACGTTCTGCATAATCATTTAGTCTACAACTTTCAATCTATTAGCAATTGCAAGAGAAGATTGGAGGCTTTCTGTGCTATTATTATCCTATTAATGCTAAACTTCCTGATTTTCCTTTGAAAAGCTAGTGTCCAGGCAAAGCATGTGAAAGAGTTTCATTGTTTTAGGAGCAACAAAATCATTCAGTTGCTTGTCTTTTCGGCAAGTAGCCTGATTTTGAGGTCCTTTTGTGCAGTTTTCCTTGTTATCTTCTTCTTGAACCTTGCCAACCACGGGCGGGCTTCTTTACTCCTAGAAAACCATTATTATCAAAGAAACTGAGGGCCACAAACTCCTCAGACAAGTACCGTTAGTGATTTGATGATTTCTTGGGTGTACCCATTGAAACTGCTGCAGTTGGTAAATAGAGTAGTGACCTCACAACCAGAATTACCTCTTTGGGTTGGTTGAAGTGATGCTGCTATAATTTCCATGATATGATGGCGACTAGCAAGATACAGCAAATCTCTACTAAAGTTTCTGCCCTAACCAAACGCATGGACCACTTCGATGTCATTTGTTTTCAGCAATTGTATCAAAGCACATTGATACCTACTACTGCTTCAGATACTCCCCATTCTTATAGGGTATCGACTACAGTATTGGCTGTTCATCAGTAGGCTACCAGAAGTTAGCTTGGGAACACCAAGAAGCCTATCAATATTTGGGCCTGATAATAGAATGGGAAAGCAAGTAATCTACAAGCTTTAATGTCAAATCTTGCAACAGCTCCATCCCAGCAATCCTTAAGTAGTTCTTTGCCTGGAACTTTAATTGGGGATGTTGAACATTAGTAGCTCTTGCTTTCTGTCTTGAACCAGCAATAGTTGTTCAGTAGATTGCTAACTTATAATTATTATGACCAATGTTAAAGGTTAATAGCAGCTTCGTCAAAACAACTGTGGCGCTTCTATCTGATACACAAGTACGATCAGGTACTGCTGCAACAGAAGGTGTTACTAGCCTATGCTCTTAGTAGCTCTAGAGCGCTTAGAGCAAGGCTCTTCTCCTACATCACAAGTACTTCCTTCAGCACTGTTTAATTTTCGCAGCTGCTGCTGGTAGCTGATCAACATAAAAGTTTTCTAGAAGTTGATGCTTCACATCTCTTCTTGCTCCTTTCCTTACGCTTATCTTCAGCCCTGCATTTCGGTATTCAAGCAGTTGCGCTAGCATGTAGCTACTACCCAAGAGAGTACAACTTGTAGGCGGCGGGACTACCTCGAAATGGTATCAGAATGATCTCAAAATTTACCCAGAATATTTTTTTCATAAGCGGATCCAGCTTGGATGCTGAGAACAAACTTTTCTAACCTTCAACAGTAAGGGCCACCCTAGCCTATATGTTCAGTGCATGGATTTTTTTAAAACAGTATTTAGCGTATTGCAATAACATGTAGGTAGACCTTGATATTACTGTTTCTACCTAAGGTGCTATTTATGATTGAATAAAATTCCAACTGTGGCAAATTGATTTAATTTTTTTACTGTAGTTTTGGATACTATGTATCTTTTTAGCAGTTGGAGTTGCTCACTTACGAAGTGCGGGTCAAATTGCGCTCCGGAACTATATGGCACAAATGAAGGAAAATTCAAATTCCGATTATTCAATCATAAAGAGTAACATTTTAATGGTATTTCTACCAATTTTCAGCCAAATAGACAAAAACTTAACATTCGTCCAGATCGTCTAAGTTAGCATGGTGTTTTCATTACCCAAAACATTATTTTACGATTTCTTCAAAGTCCCACTAACAGATGCCACAAACGTGAAACTCTATCACATTTCATTGGGTTTGTTGCCTCCTATTGGAAAACGTTGTAGTTTTTTATTATTTCATTCGTTTTGTGATAGGTATCTGTGATATCTTGGCCGCTGTATTTATTTTTCATGGTGCTCAACTTCATCGAACGATTTTTTTTTTACGTTGGGTGGAGTTGCACACTGATTTCAATATATATACTGTATATATACCTCTATAAAACACCTAAAAACCGCAACCGCTGCAACTATTACTGCTGCAACCGCAACCACTGTAACCCGTACTGCAGCCACTGTAGCCGCAACAGCTGTAATCGTGACCGCTGCAACCATTCTAGCCACAAATGCTGCAACCATTGTAGCCACAAATGCTGCAACCACTGTTACCGCAACGGCAACCACTGTAACCGTGACAGATGCACAGCCTTAGAGATGTACCAACTTTCTTCCTTCCCTAGCTATTCATACGCTTACAAATGGTAGTTTGTTCTATTCATACTTGACTTCTCCTAGTCTTTGCAGTGGCTCATGGGACTTGAACTGACATCTAAAAATCGTATGGGTATTCATTCATATTGTGTGCACCTCATGACTGACAATGCAATCTCTACAGGCAAGTAAGAAGGTTGTAAGGGACCGCAACATAGAAATTTTACTAATGAAGAAAGAATCAGGACCGTTCTGGCCACATCTTCTCAAACAAAAAGTAAAGCAACACTGGCTCAAGGTAGATTTCTCCAGGTGGAAAGATGAAGATGATGATAGCGACGTGGAAGGCGACGACTTCCAACAGGTTAGTGTTGATTCTATTTGTGCAACTGGCCTGTTTTTTTTTTTTTTTGCTTGTTGATCATTACGCTAGTCACTGTTTATAGCTACTGAATATATATGTATGCATATTTTTATTGAACTGTGCTGTTGCTGGCAGGCTTGCAGAGTCAGAGTCACTCATTTATGAGCCATGCTTTGGGGTTTTCAGTAAAAAAAAATAGCTTCTCCCAGAACTTGGGATTGGGGGAAAGGTGACCCATTTTGTTGAAGAGTTGGAGTTTTTAGCTTCAACTAGTTGGAGTGGATCCCTGACTTTGTCCATCTCCATAACCCTGGCTGCACTCCGCAGCAATTAGCTATTCGAACAGTGGTGTCATGACAACATTTCACTAATGTACGAGAGGAATGCAAAAAGTTCTAAGAAAATTTCTCTCCGAGCTTCATTACTGAACCAATTATGTCAAATGCTGGCTGATTTGATAGCTCGCCTCCAACTGCAATACATGGCACAATCCAGGTCATAACAAATGGTGGCTCTCATTTTGGATATCAAAGTACAGTACTAAGAATCATTAGTTTCAAATTCGCTGTCAAAACAAAGGTCTAGAATTAGTTTCCATTTCATTAGAATGCAACGCACTTGGCACTCACTACACAAACAGCAACGCACGTGAAATTCGTAGTTGCAAACTTCCCACCATATTTGTACCAAACGCTTCATGGTGATGCTCAAATGAGTAGGTAATTACTCACTTATCTTTCCAAGTGTATCAAACTTACGTCGAAATTGATAGAAAGAATCCACGTGAAAGAGAGCACTACTCTTGGCAGAGCAATACGTTTCCATGAGCGCAAGAAAGCTTGAACTTAGATTAACTGTTTTCAGCAATTCCACAAACTTTTTGAACTCCCCTCGTATTTATCTGACAACAGTATGTTCATAAATACTGCGTCAACTCTTTCTTTTTATAGCTGTGTGTAATGGTTATGCTTGTAAAAATTTCCAAGCTTGTTCTTAGTGTATACATATAACCTTTCTTGTCTCATGCATAAGACTCATTATTTCCAGAGCAAAAATGATTCACGCCAGCTATGCTGGAGCAGCTGCTGCATTAGTAAAGCTATTGAATGTTTATCGTAGGTAATCAAACGAGCCTCTGTATTCACAAATGTATTGCAATTTGCGGATAATCTGCCAATAACGGATTTAATAACTTTTTTCTTTGAAGGATATTCATCCACTACCTATATAATTAAACACAGTTGTTGGTCGCTTGCTCCCTTGCTCCAATGTTGCTCCGTCTCTCTGTCACGCTCGATGGGAATAAATTCAAGGGCGTAGCGATCCAAAGAATGGGACTAAGGTTGTAAAAAATTTGAGGGCGTAGCGATTCCATGAATGGGAATGAGGTACTGTAGTTGGAAATGTGAGGGCCCTTCTCTGGACTTCTGGCTTCTGGATCTCAAGCTCTGGATCCTCTGTAGTTGGAGCAGTTGAAGAAGTTCAGTCTCGCTCCTCAGTCTTGGAGTTTTCGTTTCTTTTGTGCATAATCCATTCCGCTTACCTATGCTTTCATTAGCTGAATCAATCGTAGCAGTTTAATCTTACCGCTGAGCAGTCACCTTTTTATATTGAATTTGCATTTCAGCCAAATTTCAATGCTTGAGGTTCAACAATCAGCTGGTATCCTTGATACGGTGAGCCGTGGGCATTTCCAGTGAATTATTTTGACGATTTAGATGTTCTTAGTGCAGAACGTTTACCCAATTCCAAGCTGATATTCACGCTTTTTTTTGCAGGGAGGGTATATATTGCTGTCGCATAACTCATTGCTGTATAACTTACATTTCACTAATCGAAGATCCGACCAGCACGGATGAGAGCTATAATACAGCAAAACCTGAAGCTACTGGCAACCGGAACAATAAAAAGCTCATTCACAAAATTGTTGCCATCATTTTTGATGGCTGGGCCTGCTAGAAATATTAGAAGTATCAAACGCACAGTACCCCTCAGGGACAAAGGATGGGGACATGGGGTTAAGTTAGGTTCGCCAATTCTATGTTATGAGAAGCAGCAAACCCAGGATTACTCTGTACCTTAGCTAGGCCTTTGGAGCATCTTCCGTTCATTTCATACTTCACTTCCATCTACTTTCATACTCCTACTGATGTTACTTTCCTCATTTTTTCTTGTTTTCTTTCCCAACTTGCTACTGTTCCAATGCGTAGTGGCTCTGTGTAGAAATACCCTCGTGCATTAGTTCCAAGTTTCTAGCGGCGTAGTCTACTGTAGGTAGTTATATCGTCTTTATTGTGGAAACGGAGGCCCAAACTCAATATTATACAAACTAGAGTAATCGGCCATTAAAAATGACAGTAATAATTTTGTAATGAAATTTTTTATTCTTGCTTGCGGTACCACATGGGTTCTGTTGCAAAAAATTATGCCTCATTGTGCTCATACCTTGAGGCTTGGTCTTTCATTGAAATAGTGAATGCAGTTTTTGAAAATGAAAATTTCCCTCTTGTAAGTAAAAGCCCAAATATCAGTTTTGAAATGCTAGAAAAAAAGTAGAGTGGCACCAAGAATATACCTATAGGTTAGTGCAATCAAAAGAATTCACCTCAAATGCTGAGTGTTTACTGTATCCTGGATACTAGCAGTTAGTTTGAGCTGTGGGATTGAAATTTGGCTGCAATATGAATTAAATATGTTGTAGCCTGTTCTTAGTGCTGAGTTTCAACTGCTGCAAAGAAATTCGGCTAAAAAATACTCTTAAGAAATAGCTTATACACGACTGGGTCAAAAACTCTTACGTAAGATACAGTCCTGCATCTACCACACTCAAAAGTAAAATCGTATCAGATAGTACCCACTACCGAGCAGCTACCTACTTTTCAAAACAAAACGGGATAGAAAATGCAGTATTCTATACAGGAACCGAAGTGGTGTCTACGTTTGTAGATGTCCCCTCAGGGGACATAGGATCGGTCATAGGCCTTAGGGTTAGTTTAGGTTCGCCCATCCTATGTTATGGGGAGTAGCGCCCCCAGGGGGACCCTGTAGGTTGTTAACTTAGCCATTAGCCTGGCTTTCGCGACATCCGTCTTTCCTGCCCACTTTGCTTCCTTCCCATCTTTTACTCCTACTTCTTTTTCTCCTACCTGTTCTTTCCCGACTTGCTGTTCCCATGCACGTTGATCCTGTGTGGGAACACCCTCGTGCATGGGTTCCACGTGTTTATTGTCACACTATGTGTCCCTTCATTCTTCCTCTGTGGTATTGCCTTTGTTGTGGAAACAGAGACTTGAATTTCTGAATATAATAATAACAACAACAACAACAACAACTAGAGCACTGTGAGAGCGCATATCTCCGCCAAGCGAGGCAACGGTAACAAAAAGTTCAAATTGGCTCTGAAACTATGATTTTCTTTATATAGACTCCAAAGTTTAATCATTTGTGCCTTCTGATAGTAATAACAGCTTCTGCAGCACTCACGGGTATATTATGGTGGGCTCTATCCCTGCCATAATATATATGGGCCTTACGATCCCTGGGGTATACCCGAGTACCCTTTTCGCAGGAGAGGGAGCACAATTTGAGGTCCAGGGAGTTGTTAGCCTCGTCTGTTAGTGCACATATGTGGTAGTCCACCTTGAAGAGCGCTGTGCTTGGTGTGAGCTCTTCTGTACCTCCTTTAATAGGTACTGGTGGTGATCTTGTTGCGGACCTTTTGTTGCGCTACTTTGATGGAAAGCAGAGCCGGGACCGGGTGTGCATTCCTTTAGCATGTGATCATGAGCCGAGGTTCTCCGGTTTTGCTTTCAGATCCTCTGAAGTGCACCGCCTTCTTCTTGACCTGGACCCCTACAGGGGCACTGATTCATTGGGTATGTTTCCTTTCTTTCTTCGGAGGGTGGCTGGTGTGCTCGCAGCCCCGTTGCTTCAGTACTCCGTCGAATGTTGCGGCTGGACTCTTTTCAATGGAGTGCTGGTGTGTTGCCCATGTGACGCCTGTTCCGAAGGGCTTGGTTTTATCCTGTACCTTTGATTATAGACCCATCTCGATCGCACCTGTTTTGTCAAAAGTTTATGGGAGGTTGGTTGCGTCGAGATAGGGTTGCTTTCTTAAAAGCAGGGTGTCCTTCCCCCAACACAGTATGGTTTTCGTAAGGGCTTGGGAACCTGTGATGCTCTGCTTCACATTTCTCACGTGTTGCAGTTGGCTCTTGATAGGGGTCATGAGGCAAAGTTGGTACAGCTTGACTTTAGTGCTGCTTTTGATCGCGTG
>LQNS02278094.1:26913024-26933746 GCA_001587735.2 Parhyale hawaiensis
TGTAGAGTTCAAAAATTTGCTGGATTCACATTTAAGAAGAATACCAGATAGACCAGCGGTCAGCGGTTACGTGCACTGTGGAGATAATTCGCTGCTGGCTCTCTCTTTGGTTGCAAACCGCGGCACCACAGAAGACACCCAGCAGAGTGACTCCACACACGTGGGGTGACGTGAACAACGTCACCTGGACTTCTTCCGAAGACTCTCAAGGTAACTCAAGGTAACGTAAACGGATTAGTTGAGTTGCTTCTATGCTGATAGCGACAGTGAAAGTTGTTGGACACCGATTTTAAGGAAACCAGTCAAGCTTAATAGTTTACTGGACCACGTTTTGAATTGGTTACAGATTTAATTCTATTAGGCATAGATTCTACAAGAATTCGCAAGAATATAAACGAATGTTTGTTCTGAGTACAGGCGAACCTCGGGTAAGTACTATTTTGACCTTAAGTCAGACGAGAGCTTTTAGACCGCTAGCGGTCAAAGCGCCTAGACGTCAGACGAGCGCTTGAACCGAAGCGCATAAAACGCTGTAAAAACGCCCGTCTGACATAGTGTAGGCGTTTTCGACGGCTGCCAGTTCAAGGCGCGCCGTGAGAGCCCTGTAGCCTGCTGAGCTGTAAAGCGCTCGTCTGACATACCCAGGCGCTTCTACCGCGGCGCTTTGAAGCGAGGACTGCGTTACGAGCGCTGCGTTTGAGCGGTGGAAGCGCCCGTGTGACATCCCCTGTCTTTTAACATGGAGTTAATTAGAATCTGTTTCAAAAGCGTTTTCTCGTCGCTCAGAGCGCTTTCAAAACGCGACGGCGAAGGCGCTCGTCTGACATAGCTTTAATAAACAATTTTCTATGGTTATGATTAGTAGAACACATTCATTGGAATGATCCAATTTGTACAATTTCTGATGAAATAAAACTTTTCAGCAATATCAGCCCCTTCCTTTCCTTTAAACCATTCATGATTATTTTCTTCTTATTAATGGCCAAAATCTGTCATCTTCTTGTTCATTGCTTTACGAGCCATAATTTACAAAAGTTACCAGAAGCCGTTACTTCAAACTATCTTCTCTTGCATAGCCGACATAAGTGATGCCGCTGTACATGATGTATAGAAAAAGTTACGGAATGATATTCTAAGAAAATATCTTCAATCTAGTGTTCCGTAAATATGGTTTATGCTGTGAATTTGTTTATATACTAACTGTATCCTCTCATACAGTAAATTCTAAATTATAAAATTGAAATAAAAGTTGACACGAACTAATTAAAATTTGCGTTCTGCCGTCATGGCAGAACGCAATTAACCCAGAGGCATTCTATAAGTATGTTATTGAATAACGACCCGCTCAAAGCACCCGATCGTGAAATCAAAAATGACCTAAGCAAAAGAGCTACTATCCTGAATGAATATTTCTCCTCGGTCTTTACCATTGAAAATCCTTCTGAATATTCTTGAACCACCACCAATGCAACTTGCTCCCATAGATACATGTGTTTCCGCGGAGCATAAGGTCCTTCAAGAACTGATTCACTTGAATCTGTACAAATTCACTGGCCCTCGTGCTTTGTAGGAAATTGCGCGAGCCTTCACAGCGCTGCTGCTCGAAATATTCACTCGGTCTCTAAAAACGGGAGAAGTTCCACAGGATTGGAAACTCGCTAACGTGATCCATATTCATAAAAAGGGGGTTAAGAAAAGTTCCTGTAACTATCGATCAATCAGTCTTACTGCAGTCGTCTACGAAACCATCGAACGTATCTTGAAGAACGGCATCACTAACCATCTGCGGATGGACAGCTTATATAGAAGAAGCTGCCTAACCCTAACCAACTTAGTAGACTTGTTTTCGTAAGTGAAAGTTTAGAATAGACTCCCTCAGAAGTTGTCGGTGCAGTCAGTAAATGCGTTTAAAAATCGTCTGCAGAAATATTGGGAGAAATATTCTTAAAAGTTTCGGACTCCTCCAGGAGTCCAAAACTCGTAATGCCCAAAGATTCTACGCATCGTAATCCATTATTTCTTATGCGTTAACTAACTTAACGTTACCGATAATCCGCGAATTTGCAGCAATAGCTTGTGTTTGCACGATTAACTAACTCTTTGGCTGAGTATATGCTCGTCATCTTCTTCTTTTCTTCCTCAGATATCGCTATGATTCTGACGTAATGGCAATAGCTCATAGAGGTCCGGGGCGTTAGTCCCAGATGATCTATGAGAATCGGTCTGTTGGTCCGTTTACTGCCAACTACATAGTTAATATTCCATAAAACTATGAAAACCTCTCCTCCGAGAGAAATATATGAGATTTCTTTCTTTTTCTATCTTACTACTATTGTTGCTACTATGACCACTGCTACTATTATTACTGGTCTGTGTGGGAATTGCTATAGCTGCTTATGAGAGGCAGTAGTAAGCTACTTGAGCCAGTTTTCGCCTCCTTGCCGCCATGCAGTAGAGGTTCAAGCGGTTTCAGTTGTACTGTCAGATTAGACATTCGTTCAGAGTATTAATTTGCGCGTTTCATTTAGTTTATATAACCTCTTCCATCCCCTCTTTTACGGCTCCATATCCGTAACTTTTGTCCATTCCCAAAAGGAATAGCATGATTTTGAATTAATTGGTACACTTGTAACGCAGCAGTGGGCATTACATTGGGTCTGAGCACAAGCAAGGCTCTCAGTTAATTTTCTGGAAGCGTTATGTAACTTCGCTCACTAGGACGGCGTATGGTTCATAATCATGTACCTGTCCTTAATCATTGCCTTTTACGACAATTACAAAGGTGTGTCTAACGTACAATGTTACTCATCTTTGTTCTGTACTGGCCATAGGATGAGAATACCACCACAGGTTCCGTACAGAGAGAACACATTGCTCTGTTTGTTTGTTTTGTTGGATCACAGAGAGCTGCCGTCCTTATTGAGCGGGGATCTCTGGATCTGCCGACCCGGCACAGCTCTAGCTGCGCCATTTGTATGATTACAATCAGAAGCTCCGTATACCATTAATTTTAAGGGTCACTGCTGCACAATAGTGCCTTTTTTGAACGTTGGATGACGTTGCAAATGAAGTTTTTTAAAAACTAATTGAAATGGATGTAAGCCTCCCACCCTATGGCAAAAATAAGTACCATCTACAAGGGCGTAGCAGAGTCCTCGACTTTTCTACTTTGAATGGGTTATCAAATTATCCAATGCTCATTGGGTCCTCATTTGTAGGCGCTGATTACCAAGTGCATTTGAACTGCTACGATGCACATACATAAAATATGACACTAATGTATAGAAAATATCCAGGGACATCAATGGATTAAAAGAAGTTGGGGGAGGGAGAAAGGGCGCCCAACAATGAGTAACTAGACAAAAGCTAAACCTAATATTTTTTGATAAATTAGTGTCGTTCTTGATATTTATGCGGTAGGATTTTAAATGCACTTGGAACATCAATGTCAAAAACTGGGGGCGTAACATACTCAGGGTGCCATGGACCTCCCTTTCAATAAGAAAAAAGTGCGATGCCCCTGAGATATACTGTATTTTTGACAGTGGTCTTAGCACTATTTCTAAATCTATACCAACGGTTGCTTCCTCCCAGCACTCGAAGTTCAGTATACCAAAGAGGAAATGTTTACATCACCAAACCATTAGACCATTTCTGCAGAAACTGACACGCTTTCGCCATTACTGAACGCGGCTGTACTTTAATGCACCAATATTTAATACATTTGGCTGCCTTAATATTGCAGCAGGCCCCACTGCAGCGCTCCCCAACCCTGCCTCGCTTTAAGTCCTCAATTCTGCTTAACTCCCTGGTAATCGCCTGCAAATGGCCCCAGTATACATCGGAATTGTCCGTATTAATTTGACTCTTAGTGGAAGGGATGCACCTTGACAGTGCTCATTGCGCAGGGCGGGCAAGAGATATCGTTTAGGTAAAGACCCAGGGTTCCTGGTTATAACACAAGCTGTCGAGCATGGAAACCTCATTGTTTGTATGAAAGTAATGTTGTTGTTGGGTCTATTGCAGTGCCGCAGTGTAACCTATGAAGAAACGAACGAGCTCGATATGCAGCAAATGGAAGCTCAATTATATGCATACATCCTCTAGTAAAGCGAAGTAATGCAGTTCAATTACATACAATGCAGCCAGAATGAGTTACTTAGTTTTGGAGGAGTTAATGCGATTATAAATGAGTAAATAAATCAACGTTGTTAAGTACTCATAGGGACATGGGAGATATGCATGCGTGAGGCACAGCTTACGTCAATTCGATAGTATATCTCGCGATATCTATCTATATTATAATAAAAGTCAGTGAACCTGTCGTGCTTTCTTGTTTATTTGTGTCTTGTTTATTTGTGTCTTGTTTGACACAATTTCTTTACTTTTAGATAGGGAAGAAATTAGAGGCATGGGGGGATTGGCAGTGGCATTCTTTCCATGGATTAGCTCTTTAATTCGATTGTATCTGTGATACGGAAGTTAAACTGAGCTGTTCCTCAATTAAGAACAGGCATGATCATCTCAGCGGTTCCATGGGCAATACAACTGAAATACGTTACTTACAATAATTTGACTTTGGTTACAACCTGGGTGTTGAATATTCGTTAGAGAAGCAAAGAATCTGTTGATAGTAAACCGAACGGGCCGCTCCTTGATGGGCAGAAGAGGAGAGCCGAATAGCGGGTGATCTATGCCCAGCTAAATAACCCCTGCTTTTATTGTAAAAGCGAAGACGATCATGATGGCGACCCAACGGGTCACGGGTCGTCTAGTATACAATAAAACAGTGTGGAAGTCTTTGTAAAGAACAGGGAAATTGTCCCACGAAATATAATTGTAACAAGCCGGGCCTGAAAGCACTCCTGCCCTACCACTTCCTGCCGTGAAGGGGCACCTCACGGGATACTCAAGGTTAACTTGACGGCTCTGTAAAAGAAGTGGAAAATACTGAAGAATATTTCCTGTGTGAATCTTCTTTTTCGTTCACAAATTCGGTTATAGCGGGAATTCTTGTGCAAGCAATTACTTTAGACTGTATAGAAATCGTCGTACAATATTTTGCTCTCTGCAAAGAAGTTGCCTGTGAGACAGATGTCTTCTAAAAAGATAGATAGACTAGTTATTACGTGTACATGCCGCGTAGTCTTTAGCTCTTGTTTTGAAACTGTGAAAGGGACAACTCGCGATGTGTAATTGTGGTCTTTTGTTATATATTGATTATATATTAATATTGGTGGGCATATTCTCAGAGTTAATTAATTCTGTTAGTTAGTGACGGATATGTTAATACAATGGAGCTCAGGAAGACCAATGAAGAGTGAAAGAAAATACGTGGGTTGCAATAAGAAATGACATCCAAAATATACCTCAGTTGCTGGCCATGTTTTGTATCCCCATGTTATCTGCTGTTCATCAAAAGACAGGGAAACACAGCTGTCTCTGTCTCCATGGTAACGCCCTCCAGGATGGGGAAATAGTGGAAGCTAAAAATTTCCTGTTTTCGACGTTATTATTGCAGCCATGACCCTGAACGGGTGCTTCATTTTGGGCTTAAAGTGGGCGACTTGCTGTATCTTTACGGACCTAGAAATTTTTGCTCCTTCTTATTTGAAGTCTTATTAAGGCGTTGAAGTGCGACTTGCACTTGCAAAGCGAATGTTCCAAAGGACGGATTGAGAAAATTACATGACGAGCCCAAAATATCAGTAAGTGGTAAAACTTTAATTCGGCCTTCAATTCTCCTAAGGAGGCATACGATAAGCCAGGAAGCAATGATTGTGACGGGAGGACTCAATAGGACTAAACTTAAACTTAGCCGTGACCGCACGTAGTCAAATGACGTCACAACAACTAATTTAAGTATTTGAGGATCGGACCTCAGGTATTTGTAGTCTAGATTGTTAATGTTAACCAAAAGTATAAGCAGTGTTATATCGTTGACACGAGACAACCATAGGAACAGTTATTGCTCAAACTTTTTGCAGTTGACGACAACCATTTTGCCGTGCTTTGCGCAATGTGCATGAGTGCAGCTCAAGTAGCTGGCCAGTCAGCAGCGGGAGATTGAATGGATCAAGTTGATAAAATACGGTGATATGTTTACATATGTTTTACGAAGAGCTCTGTGAACTGAATTTGAAATGCAAATAAGAATTCACTTCAAAGAACAAGTTAAATCAGGGCGCCATACCGGCCCAAATCTTACCGCTAGTGCTGTGAAAGTTTCCACCAGCCTCCTCTGCAATTTTCTATCGATAACTGCTTAATGTTCAATTAGTATATATTTGTACAGTTGTATATATATACATATAGATATTAGTATATATTCATTTATCTATGTGCTTAAGGGATGAAATTTGTAATTTACGACGAGTATTCTAGTGGAATTAATTAAAATACTCATAGGCTGCTCAGTAGTATACTGTACACCGTTCGTCGATATTGACTTCTATGATGACGTAACTTTTTGAGGCTAATATCTCGTGAGTCCTCCCGTTACGCTCTTTGCTTCCTGGGATGAGCCCCAGGCCGTAGTTATGGGGAGCAGCAACGCCAGGGGGAATTCTGTAGGTTACCTGAGCCATTAGCTCGGTCTTTGTGACGTCTGTGTTTCGTGCCCACTTAACTTTTGTCCTCTTCCATACTCCTGCTTATGATAGATTATTCTGCTCATCCTCTTTCCCAACTTACATTTCCCATGCTCGTGGATCCGGTGTGGAAACACCTTCGTGCATGACTTTCACATCTATGTTGGCATACTATGTCTCTTCCTTTTCCTTCCTTACAATAGCTCAGAGCTGATTTAGGGAGGCTTAAACATCTTATACAGAAAAACCATTACCATTCAGGTTTATATTTCTTAATGTTCATTTGGAACTATTCTAGACAAAAGACAATACGGCGTTCAGTAACTTGATTTGTAAATTATTCACTAAGACGAGTAAATTGATGCTTATATGTATCGGTCGGAAATCGGTATTTACAAAGTTGATGCCCACAACATCATACTTCCAGTCTCGAACCTTTTCTACTCGCATTGCTAAGCAACTCTCCATGGGCTCCCGGCTTATTATATATGTATTATATATGTTACATATTCGTGGATCGATATCGGGCATGAAACTGGCATAGCGCTGTCCGTAGACTTTCAAATCGGGAAGTATTACAATATTTGGCTCCTAGCTATTTCAATGGCCAGTAAGAGGAAATGCCAGGAGCATCGTATTGTACGAGGTAGTGCTTGAGGGATCCTGACACTCACTGAATCATGTTATTTTCAATCAGGTTGCGATCTCCTAGGCAGTGTAAAACAACAACGTTAGCAACTTTACCACTTAGAATATGGTTGTTTCAAGTGGGTTTCTTCAGGTGCTGGGTCAGGTTAGTGACGCTGAAGAGATTAGTTAGTTTCTTGCCTGGGTGTGAGCTACTCGTGCAGGGCAGCCCAGTATAGTTATTTTTGGGAGGCTTAATTGGTCTTTTTTGACCACAGAGACGCAATCGAAGGGGAAACAAATTCGGGTTTTTCAAGCGATGTATTATAATTGGAAAGTACAAGTCTTCAACGCAGGAGCTAAGGGATGCAGTGTGTTTCAGAACGCTGGCAACGAAGTAAGAACCACTATGATACTCTGAGACTCACTTATATAGAAGACACACATGAAAGTTGACCCGTTAGGCTGACCGCAAGAATTCTCCAGCCTTTTCTGGTGATAAACCAAATTTGAAACGGCCAGTGCTCTGACACCCTCTTGCAAGAGGATCTGGCACGAACCAAGCATAAGTTGAAAAGCTTATGAGACAAGTCATCGTCAGGACGTAACATTAGGCTTAGCTCTACAGCCTTTCTCCGAACAAACAATCCGAGATCGACGGCAAAACGTATTTAGTCGAAGCTACTTGGCCTAGCACACCGTTACAGGGGTGGCGGAGCAATTACGAACATGTGTTGTTCGGGTCAAGCGAATTGTAAGTACTCGCTAGCTTTCACAACCCACAAACTGGCTGTGACTGTATGCTGAGAGAATAGCGTAGGACAGTACAAGGCACAAGCATTCTACACTACACTCTTAAGTATTCCACACAGTAGAACGTTCTACACTCTTAAGTGTTATACAATTATGTAAGTAAACGTTCTACAGTCTTGGCGCTCCAGTTGCTAGTTGACAATCACAATGTTCGAAAAAAACTCTATTGCCTAATTGTGAAATATTTTCTTTGATGCATTGAAATTTTATAGGCAAATGTGGGTATGTGTGTCAGAGACTTCAGTTATTCTTATAATAATTATCTCCGCCAAGGAGGTTATGTTTTCGTCGTGTTTGTCTGCCTGTCTTTCCGTCTGTCACCAAGATAACTAAAAAATTTATGAACCGATTTGGACGAAATTTGCAGGGATTGTTAGGCATGTAAAGACAAACAGATTATTAACTTTTGGTGAAGATCCGTCTACCCGTTTGTTTGTTTGTCAGCCACATTTTCCACATTTTTTCTTAATGCCATAACTCAAAAAGTTATGGACGGATTTTTATGAAATTCACAGGAGTTGTTCGGTATATAACAAAGAGTAAATGACCAAATTTTGGTAATGATCCGTTTGTTCGTTAGTTTGTCATTATTTTCAAATTTATGCTTGCTAGCACAATGACTCAAAAAATAATGAATGGATGTTTATGAAATTTATAGGAGTTGTTAGTAATGTTGAATTATCAAATTTTGGTGCAGATCGGTTTGTTTGTATGTTTGACTCATGTTGGTCTTAACGTCTGTTAGCAGCGTGACTTAAAAAGTTATGAACGGATCTTCAAGAAAATTGCACAAGCTGTTATTACTATTAAAAGGCACAAATGATTAGATTTTGGAGTTTACAAAAATAAAATTATGGTTTTAGAGCTAATTTTATTTTTTTTCTACCGTTACTTTGCTTTGCGGAGGTATGCGCTCTCAGAGTTCTCTAGTTCATCATGAATTCATAATTCATTTACTACTGTCATTTGAGAAATTCTTCGTTAAAACATAATGTATTACACAACGCTACGGGTACAAATAACTCTCGACTTTTACGAGAGATGCAGATCAGATGAAATTATAATCCTCGAGATACGTTGAGATAAGGTCACACTTTGCTTACAGAGAAAATTATATTTCAAGCATAGACCATGTTAAGTTAACCGGAAGAACTTTTCCGTTATTCTAGAACAGTAGAAAGGATATATATACAAAAAAAGTCGATAACATGTTTATTAATTACTGAAGAAGTTGGTGTTATACAAAAAACAATGCTAAATAATACATTTCTTCATCGAAAACGTTCAGAATGCATGCTGGATGAAAGGACAAATCATAATATTCGAGAGTAGTGAACACATTTTGTAAGATTTGATATAGGTCCACAACATAACGTTCGTAAAAGTAGAGAGTTGCATGTACAGTATGTGTATCGCTCCCAATGGATTTCGTCTCACGACATAATTAATTACTAGTTTTTGCTTATTAAAACAGTGAGGCTTTCAATAAATTTTTTACTTCACAAGCCAATCCAAAAGTTTTATCAATTTATGCGTAACATTTTTGCTTTTCTCTTGGCTTATTACAGTATATGTTTTTTCCCTTTTCTCATTTAGAACTGCTAAGTTCAACTAGATTTGAAGGGGGGGAGGCTTAAGCTGATTTTCATAATAACTGAAACTGCACTGTAAAGCCCGCTGCACACGAGAGTCGGAAAACGAAAACTCCTTACTCTTCCGATTGCGTTGCCATGGGCACAGCTCCGACTTATTTCAATATTTTGCTGTCCAAAAGTTGCTTAAAATCTGAACCGCTCGTGCGGTTTTCTCACTACAGAAAATGTCACCCGCATAGTTTCGAACATCTCTGTTAATCTCGAATGAGCTTTTATTCACAAAGGCGTTGAGTACTTCAAACTATAGTCACAGTCACAGAAACTTTTGTTGCAAGCACGTGAAACGTTCCCGTGTTCTGACTCTCGTGTGCAGCGGGCTTAAGAGCACAGACCTCCGACAAGCAACGCAATGCTGGAAGACAGACTGGCAGACACGGAGACAAACAAACGGACAGACCAAAGTTTAAAAGTTTGTTCCCTGTGCATTTCTAACAATGGCTTTAAATCTCTTGAAGATCCGCCCCTAACCGTTTGAGTAATGTTACTATCAGACATACACACAAGTACACCACAACAAAACATAACCTCCTATAGGCGGAAGGTAATAAGAATAATGCAATTACGGACGTCCTTAGTATGCAGTTACGTAATAGCTTAACTAGGTTCAGACGGGTTCACACGAGAGTCAAATGAACGTGTTCCCTCTGTCCATCGTCCGGTGTTTCATCATCATGTCTCTTCCTGAAACAGAAAGTGCAGAGCTTTCTGACGTCTGCTGCAATTAATTTTGAATGCAAAAATCTATCCAAAACTTTTCTAGTACACTTGTGACTTGGCACCATTAAACCTTCGAACCTTGAGCCTAGAAAATATATTCCTTTTGCTCTCTTAAAAATCCAGCTTAATTCTAATACGCAAACAATGAGTAAAGCGTACCCTATACCTACCTACGTATGCTGTACCTAAATACCCGCAAATGTATACGGTGTTTGTTTTAGGACTGAGTCTTGTAATTAAAAGCTAGAAAAGGTCAAGTAGTAACCTAAAAAGTTTTCCATCCGAGTCCCCGAGTCCGGCTGCAGCGCTCCCCCCCCCCCATATACCTGGCGCCTCTGGAGGCTCGCAGCTGGAGCCCATCAATATTCAGAGTCCATCTGTTTCAGTGATGGCCATCGGAAATTTCCATTGCAATCATCATATGGAAATCGCGGGGCGTCCCGTGATGTTTGGAGAATTGTTTCATTATATTCATCAGGCCGTGGCTCCATGGTTAATAAGTTCTTGTAGTGGTTTGTACTGCATGAAAACTTCATTATATCTTGACGTGCTGTATATGCTTTTGTGTGCTGGCTTTATTAGCGAAATACTGAGACTTATCCGGCAAAACCGACGCTTTGGAATGTTTATTAGCTCTGACCTACAGAATGGAATTGATTCGAAAATAACTATTGGAAATTAAGTAGTCACTTCAAAATTCATTATGGCTGTCTGGACTTGGTGTTCTGTATTATGGCTTGATAACCTTTGGGTTGATTTTTCTTAATTTAAAGTGTGCTTTATTATTTTGTGCGTCGGCAGAGAACTACTCTGAGCAGCGCAAGTCAACGCGCAATGACTGTCGTGCATCTACGCAAACAAAAATGCATTGTGTAGATGCGTCACGTAATATGCTAACGATACATTAAAAACTCACGTCTCAGCCAAGAAAACGAAATAATCTATCCCATTTTTTTTGGCAGATCTCTTCAAAAAAGTCCTTCTGATCAATATAGGCACAGAGTTCGAGATTCCTCGTCTCAATGGCCGCGATGTCTTAATTTGAATAGTCTGCTGCGTCTATTATCGGTGCTCTTTGAATTATGTACGGCACAAATCAGGAAACAAGAACGTGTATTGAGTGAAACTTCGTCGACCTAACTTTCCTTTGCAATTATTTACTGAAGCGGGGCCTACGTTGACAGAAAATTAATGGCGAGTCTGAGCATCGGTAGAATGGAAAGATGCTCTTCCTTCAGACGTGTTCTACAATTAAACTAGAAATGAAGGAAGCAGTGTAAGTAAGGAGATCCACCGAGATACCTGTGTACTGTGTAGCCGCAATAAAACTTTTCACCATTCTGATATATAACGTAAGATATATCTAAAAATTGTGCGACGTTTTCTGCGTAAGTTTTTTTTTACAGTGCCAGCAGATCCCAGTGGTATTATTTATTCACTACAACCCACTAAGAGACGTAAATAAGAAGAACAAAACAAAGCAACAACAGCCTAAGTAAGAATCTATCTAAAAGCCATGCAAAGGAAGGAACAGAAGTGGTAACACCAGCCTAACTAACGACATGCAAGTGGACTGCCGATTGACAAAATCTTTGTCATTTTAGTAACTCGGTCATGCCTTAGTAAATGACTAAGATGTGCCAGTTTTATGGTAATTGTCATATTTTAAGTTCCAGTAAGTGATTTTTCATTTCATTTAGTAACTAACTAGATTTGGAATTTGTTATTCATTATACATTAGTTGGATATATTTCTATCATTATTTCATGTTTAGTTAATGACTAAGATCGGTGATGTTGTGCATCATTGCATTTTAAGTTACTGTATTGTTAGTTTTAGTCTACATTTCTTTTATTACCCTTTCTGTTGCTGGGAAGTTTTCCTGCAAGACTTGCTATATGGTTCAGAAGCTAAAGCTGAAATATTTCCTAGTAATAATAATATCGTATTAGGTTGGGTATTATCAAGATATTTGTGGTACATCACGGCGAAATGCCTTCACGGCGACATGACCTAACGGCGAGAAGACCGATTGCGAATTGACCGACGGGGAAAACTGACCGACTGCAAAAAAAAAAAAAAAAAACCGACGTTGAAAAGACCTTTCACGATCACGAACTGATGGTCATGGTGAGCCTACTTTGGATCTTTGCATCTTGTCCAGCTGTGCTCAGGTGGGTTTCATTCACATTCCTCGAAACTGTCTTGACCTTGTCCTGATTCATCTAGGTTGCCTTGGATCACCTGTCGGCACCTCGGACCACTCCCACCTTGCTTTGTCGTAGGAGTTAAATCAGGTCGTACCTGTGGCTGGGATCAGGAGGAAGGTATGTGCCTGTCAAGAGTGGGGTTAATTGAGATGCTATTGCTGCTGCTATAAAGGAGTTTCCATGACATCGCATTTTCTGCGGTGAGGATCCTATCTCCGATCTCAATGATTTAATTACATCGGTTTTAAAGAGGTTTATCCAAAAGCGGCCCATTCTTGAACGATCTCGGGGAAAATCAGCTTTGATGACTTGTGCCGGTTGGCGTAAGAGGCTAAGCAATAGCCTTTCGGGTTTGGCGGCGTTAGTGTTACTGTGCGTTGTGGCAAATATACTTTTTTTTTCGTAGAGCCACGGCTAGGCGTATGTACAAGACAGCCCAATATATCCCCCATCAACGATTCAGGAAGTGTCTATTGAGGATAAATAACTCAAATCTTTGGTAGAGCGAACTGAAAAGTTCAGTCTTGGTGCTGAGCCATCTCTGCCGCCTCTCCTTGGGGGCTCCAGTGGTGATATGGTTTTCAATCCAGTTTCGAAGGCGGAACTTCTGTCAGCTCACTTCGATAATAAGCAGAGCAGAGCTGTCGTTACCGCTGAGATGTCACCCTAGAGCCGGTTTGATCTCATATACGTTCAGATCCAGCGCTGCGCGAGTGCTCTTGATGGATCTTGATCCTTATGGTGGCTTGGACCCTGTCGGTATTATTCCTCTGTTTTACAGGAAACTTGATAGCATTGTTGCCCATAAGATCTGTGTAATCTTCAGGTCCTGATTCGATCAGGAAGTTTTCCTCGTTGTTGGCGTACTGGAATTGTTACATCCATTCCTAAAGGTCCTGTATCTCGAAATTACCGACCTATATTTTCGACAAAAATTTTGCCAATGATGTGTGAAAAATTGGTGGCGTGGAAATTGAGTATCTTCGCTGAAACAACACGGCTGTTGCCCTCGGACCAATTTGCGTACAGAAAGAATTGGACCTGCTGTGATGCTCTGTTGTCTGTGTCACACCTCATCCAATTGGCATTGGATAATAGTTTCGGAGTGCGCTTTGTTGAGTTAGACTTCAGTTCAGGTGCTTGATGGTCAAAGAGGCGCAATGTATATATTAGAATCTTTTGTGTGTGTGTGGTAGAGTGTTGTCGATCATTCGAGAGTTTCTTTCTCAGCGCACACAGCGCTTGTCAGTCGATAGTTGCCTGAGCACATCTGCCAAGGTGATTTCGGGTGCTCTTCAAGGTAGCGTTTTGGGTCCTTTGTTATTGATCATGTACGCTATCGACACGTTTTTTTTTCTTATTGGAGAACACTATGGTCAATTATACCTTGTCAACGATTTTACCTTGGTCGTCGTGAATCCGGCTCCTGGCTTGTGTAAGGGTGTTGCCCGGTCTTCAGACAGAGACTTGTCGCAGATTGACGTATAGAGCTTCTGTTGGAGTATGAAACTGACTCCAGATAAAATTAAGTCTATTATTGTTAGTCGGTATCGTACTCGTTTAACTCCGCATTCTCCATTGGACATAAGTGGCACTAGTCTGCAGGAGCCAAGCTCTTTTGAGGTACAGTATTTGGTGTTCATTTTGATGAGAAGTTGACGTTTGAGGCGTACAACAGGCGTCTGATCTCACGTACGTCTTGTAAGATTGGGATCCTGCGTAATGCCGAGCTCACACGTCATCCATCTCAACGCATTCATTCGCTCATCCACTTGTTCGTATGTGATATTGTGCCCTAGAAATAACAGAAGATAGCACCGTTTCCTGAGTTTTATTTCACTCCAAATTTGAAACGATATCCGCTACTTACCAGTGACTCTTACAGTGGAAAATGTTTTGACGATTAACATTTGAACAACTTTTTTTAATGCTTTAATGTACACAAAGTTGGACTGACAACGGCGTTACAAAACATTCAGACGAGTGGATGAGTGAACGTGTTGAAGGGAATGTGTAAGCTCAGCTTAAGGTTCACGCTGAATTTGGTGACGTTAGGGTAGTTTCAAGATATTTCTATACTTTTTGCTTCCTTTGTTACAGTCTTGCTCCCCTGTCAGGGGTTCGACTACCGCTAGACATCTTCGTCTGCTTGACCGACTTGTTGACTCTGTCAGTCGGTTGTGTGCCCAGGTTAACTTGGCAGACTTATCCCATAGACGGAGTGCTGCTTGTCTGTGCATATTCCAGAAGGTATTCAATAATGAGGGTCAATGGTTACACTTACACTCCTCGGCTCCAGTTCCTAGGATTATCGAACGCAACCCACGAGCTGCGTCCGAAGCCCATGCATTTACTTTGTAAGCGGTTAGGAACCAACTCGTCAGTTCGGTCGGTGTTCCATTACCGGAACTCTACTGGTATAGAGTACTTTTTTGGAATCCGTGTTCAGTCATATCGATCTGCAAGCGTTCAAGTCGGCTGTGAATATTTTTTCTTGGGTTCTTCTTAGCAGCGTCTTCGGCGTCTTGGTGTTTCTTTGTACTTCATTTGGATTGTTACCATTCTGTGATGCTCTACAGCGAAGTTTCAATGATGATCATGCTCTCACACTGGATAGGTGCACCTGGGCTCATCCATGGTACCGGCACGGGTAAGCCAGACACTACAGTTGTATGTATGTACGTTAAAAAAATTATCACCTAGCATCAAGCTTTAACATAGCCCTGGCGCCTCCAGGGCATCAAAACTATAATCTAAATTAGGGGTTCTCAACCAGGAGTATATTACCCCTTGGAGTAGAAAATTACGCAGTCGGGGTAAATAATTGAAGTAGGTACCAGAAGTCCCGGAACTGAAGCAGGAACTTAACAATAAACAGGTTCTTTCTTCATTAGAGCGAGTGGCTAAAAGCCTAGTCTTCAGTAAAAAACAAAGCACTAATGTGGCTGTTACTAACGTTAGCATAGCTGGTAATATCGTCTCAGGAAGCTGAAATAAATGGCTCATGACTAAAACATAGTAAAATTAGACGTTTCGGGACCTGATCCCATCATCAGTATATGTATCTGAAACAGAGACAAATCGATCTTTGCTCCTACTATATAAGTACAATTTCACAGAAAGAAGGAAAAAACGAATTACAATGAATAGGAAAGTAAAATTTAGCTTTTTGCTATAAACAGGGGATGAGGACTATTTTGGTCATTAAGAGCTGGTTTTTCTTTTAAAAGGTACAAGGACTCTAAAATTCTCAGGTCGGAAGGGCCATGACAAAAATGTAAAATATTAAAATTTGACATTTGTACTGGACAAATGCACTGTTCACTATGCAGGCGCACAGAAGAAAATGACGACAATGCTAGCATGCTACCAGTACGACCAGGAAGCAAAGAGCGTAACGGGAGGACTCACGAGAAATTAGCACCAATAAGTGACGTCATCATCGACGAATCTATGGCTGAGCAGCCTAAGAGTATTCACCTAATTTAACCAGAAAAATCGTCTAAAATTACGAAATTCATCTCTAGCGCATAAATAAATGAAGCTAATATATAGTAATTTAGCAATTATCTATAGAAAATTGCAGTGCATGCTGGCGGAAAGTTTCACAGCTCTAGCGCCGAATTTGTTCTCTTCCGGCGACCTGATTAACCTTCTTTTTCTTGATTGAAGCCTTCTTTACACTTCTTCCCAGCAAGCAATTTGCCTTCATTTTACGTCGATAGCACGTCGGGTTTTGGTGGCTCAACGTGCTAAGCACGTCAATCTGTGGACTACAGATAACGTTGCTACAACGTTGTGCCAGGCACATTGCGAAATAACGTGCTGACAACGTTATGACAACCTTCATAGTTACCTGACATAGTCAATTCAGCTCCAGATAACGTTGTTAACACGTAGTGTCACAACGTGCTGGGCACGTTCTTAGCCCGTCGCATCATAACGTGCTAGGGACGTATCCACCACGTTATATCACAACGTAGCAGAGGAACATCCAGTATAAGGTGCTAAGAACGTTGCCAGCACGTTGTTAGCACGTTGATATACGATGTGCTAACAACGTTATCTGGAGTCCACAAATCAACGTTGATAGCACCTTGAGCCACAAATTACAACGTTGATTCTACGTAGTGTGTAAGCGGGGTTATTCAGTTCGCAGTGCTCTTCACAGAATATATCTATTCCTTACCAACAAATATAAGCACCATTATAGCCAATTCTGTACGCGAGAGAAACCGCAGTAACAGCCTATTGCTCGTACATTCTGTACTTGGCGACAACATTTTTCGGTATTTTGCAGCTCAAGTAGCTGGCCAGTCATGAGCGGGAGATTGAATGAAATATATCGAAAAAATACGGTGATATCTTCAAGAAAACAATATACGAAGAAGGCCTGAGGTCCCACACCTAAACACTTCGATTCGTCGATGTGATGTAAATTTTCTACGTGCGGTCACGGCTATGTTCTATTTCAGTCTTATTGAGTCCTTCCCTTGCATTCTTTGCTTCCTGAGTACGACTGCTCCTGCCCATATGCTCAAATACTCTCGTGCGAAGCTTACGACAACTGCTACCAATGTAGCTCGATGAACATTGTGCACAACTTAATTTATGCACAAGAGATTTTCGCATATCGGCAGGAAGCTGGTCTTTATAAGGTAAATATGTTTTTATTAAGAAGCTATTACTTAAGAGGATTTTAAACTTAATACTGCTAAAGTAAACGGATAATAATGAACGCAATTCTTGTTTAGGTTTTTCTAACTGGGTGCCAAAGTACGGAGTTGAAAATAAAAACTGTTCCTTTCCACTGTCTTGTCTTGAAATGTTTTGATATTGTGAGGAAATGAACTTGTTGATGATTGATTGAACAAGTTAATCTGGGAAACCGTTATTTGAGAAAAACTATCTGAGGAAAGTGAAATTGTTATGCAAAATTTTGAAACTAGATCAAATCGTCATGGCTTCATTTGTTATCGAAAATTTATTTACAAATAGTCCCATTCGTGAGACCATAGACATGTGCTTGGAACTTTTATTTGCAGATCCTCTAGCGACTGTCTTAGGTTTAGGTCAGGTTCATTTTAAAACTCTTCTGGAACATTCTGTATTAAATTCCTTTTTTTTAGTGGACAGTTGTGTAAACAGAAATATGAAGATGGCGTAGGAATGGGTTTGCCACTTGCCCCAACATTGGCGAACATTTTTATGTGTTACTATAAGACTAAATGGCTGTCAGATTATGTCGATAAATTTTGCCCTATTATGTATCAACATTATGTCGATGACACACTATCTTCTTTTTACTCATAAATCCCACCCCAGAAAATTTCTTCATTACCTCAACTGCAATATCCCAATATTAGGTTTTCGATGGAAAGTGAACAGAACGGGCGTCTTCCCTTCTTGGATGTTTTGGTTGCGAAAGGACCAGAACAATTTGAAACTTCTGTCTTTAGGAAAAGTACTTTTACGGGATTAGGTAGTAGTTTTTTTTAGCTTCTGCCCACGAGTTTTTAAGGTCAATAGCATCAAAACCTTACTATTTCGTGCCTATAAGATTTGGTCTAGTTTCAAGATTTTGCATGAAGAATTCACTTTCCTCAGATCTTTTTTCTCAAATAATGGTTTCCCAGATTATCTTGTTCAATCAATCATCTAGAAGTTTCTATTCTCACTATACTAAAACATTTCATGAGAAGACAGTGGAAAGGAACATTTTTTCTTTTCAACTCCGTACTATATCACCCAGTCAGAAAAACTTAAACAAGAATTGCGTTCGTTATAAACTGTTTATTTTAGCAATAATAACTTAAAATCATTTTAAGTTTTAATTTTTTCCTTATAAAGACCAGCTTCCTGCCGCGCTTCGCACGAGAGTATTTGAGCATATGGGCCTCGGAGTAACCTATACTTACTCCGAGATATGGGCAGGAGCAGGCGTACTGGTAGCATGCTAGCATCCTCGTCAGTTTCTTCCGTACGCCTGTATAGTGAACAGTGCAATTGTCCATTACAAATATCAAATTTTAATATTTTACGTTTTCGTTATGACATCGCAAATAGTTAGATTTTACTTTCCTATTCATTTTAATTAGTTTTTTCTTTATTTTGTGAATTTTGTACTTATCTAGTAGAAATAAAGATCGATTTATCTCTGATTCATACTGTTTTATGCTGATGATGGGATCAGGTCCCGCAACGTCTAATTTTAATAAGTTTTAGTCATGAGCCTATTTATCTTACCTTCCTGAGACGATATTACCAGCTATGCTAACGTTAGTAACAGTCGCATTGGTGCTTTGTTTTTTTAGTGAAGTTCTTTTTTTCTTTTTTGTTACCTTAAGATGGCTATGATTTTTTTTGTATGGGAGTTGAGGAAAAATGGTTGAGCACCCCTGATCTAGATACACGTTTACTATCGTTTGTAAGTGGTGAGACACCCAAATAAACGTAATGAGCTACATTTATATTATCTTAATGAGAGATAGGCAAAACGCCCTGAAAATGTTTACCGCTATCTCATGCGAGGAGGTGACTGTTCAGCTTCTTATACCTTGGTGACAAATCTACACTGCAGCAGTTGAGGATTATTTTCTGCTTTGCAGGTCAAGCTACAGCCAAATGTAAAAAGCTATTACCGCAACTCAAAATCCGAATGTATTGTTGCACTCTCGTGAACTCAACAGTGTGATTTACTGAAATATCAGCTTTAGCGCGTATCACTGCTGGGTAGTAAGTGTTGGGTGTCTTCAAATTTACTGTGTTAGCCTGTGTACCAGAACTCGGATAATTAGTTGTGCACCTTACTATGGTATTAACAGGCAAGGCATTTCGAACACTGTGTTGAGGGAAAACGTTCATTTGACTGTCGTGTGAAACCGTGTCAAGTTTAATGTCAGTGTGGTGAAGGGTACTGGTTGAATTGTGTTTGAAAAAAACGTAGGTAAGGTTATTGCTCAATTGCCGAACTAACTATTTTTATAGAAACAGCCACTATTTGATAGGTTTGATAGGTTTATTACTCAAACCTATCAAATGATGGCAGTTTGTTCGGAAATAGAGTTAGTTCGGCAATTGGGTAGTTAGGTAGGTACCTACCCTAAATTTTTCTTTATTTAGCGATATTTGAACTCTCCAGTAGTAAACCTTATAGACTGATATTGCCAAAGCAATTGTACGCTAGCAATGGTGGCGACGCCAAGAAATTTACATTGGGCGCTAAAGAGGACTGCTTAGGCTGGAGTTAAATGTGGAGGGGCTCCACACCCTTCACAAACATTTATGATGGTTAAATGGTGTGGGTGCTGGCTCAAACCTTCGCGCCCCCCCTCTCCCCAAGCGACGCTACTTGAGTCTAGCACCAGCTATTCACCTCCTTTTTTTTTATCAATTGGTTTTCAATTTGGTAACCTCCAAATTTGATAACCTCCAAATACGAGACAACTACTAGCCTACCGGGATATACTCGGGCTAGGCCTTTAACGGTCGTCCTGTATGACGAGCTGACTGACCCGTGCCAATACAGTGTGTAGCTGCATGCTTTACATTAGATAAAACTCGATGTATGCTGATCGGTCGGTAACAATAGCTTGAGCTGAAGCCTATGGGAACTTTTCGACTGCGACTCGTAGTTTTTTGGCCTTTTAGCTTAAATATATTATACCTTATATAGTTGTCTTGTAATGTATATGAAATATTTGTGCTACAGCATGCATCATTACGGGAGGAAACTCCGTTAAATTATCATCTAGAGTGAAAGAGACACTTAAGCCCAGGCTCGTATGTGTACTTTCACTACTATGTAATGTTTTCCGTGAGTACGTAATGAAGTATTAGTATTAAATAACAGTCGACGGAATTAAAATTTAACGTTTCGGGACTAAGATTCCCATCCTCAGAAAAAAAGGTTAACCTATACTATGAAATAAAAGAGCTTTCTTTATTAGCTAGCAATCAGAGAGCATTGGTGTTAGCGGGGGGAAGTCTAAAAGGCAAATGAACAGAGCTGCGTGGAGGAGCTGGATGTCAGCTCCTGTACAGTCGGCAGATTCCAGGCTAAGTGTGCACGGTATGAAGCGGTACAGCCGAGGTCATAATGTTCAGGCTA
>LQNS02278094.1:26940069-26977291 GCA_001587735.2 Parhyale hawaiensis
GACAAGATCTCTTATAGCTGTGAGACGCTGATTGGTGGAGAAGACGGGGGAGCAGCAAACGAATCGAGTTACTGATATGCGATTGGTGCTTACTCGACTGGCTGCAGCCATAAGAGACTCTTTACTGATATGTGATTGGTGCATACAACAACTGGCTGACAGCCATAAGAGACTCTTGAGCTTCAACGGGGTAGGCTACTGGCTCCCTCCTTCTCTATACAAGCTCCTTGACTACAGCCCACCCGACTCTTTAGTGATATGCGATTGGTGCATACGACGACTGGCTGCAGCCACACCCGACTCTTGAGCTTCATGGACGAGGCTCGTGGCTCCCTCTTCTCTATTAAAGCTCCTTGATCCTAACTACGTATCTGGCTGGCCACAAGCAAAGCGAACACAAACAAAGTGAACACAATATGTTGTTAAAGCAATGAAAAGTTGTAGATAAGATACGAGTGAAATGGTCTTCATGTCTTTGCTTTACAAGTGATTGAAATTTTTTCAAGAAGCGGTAAAGAAGATTGCTATGATTGAATTTCGTTTTAGCGAAAATCATAACGTCTTGCAAGTTGAAGCTGCTGCTCTCTAACCAGTGAAATGCGTAACGTGCAGACACAAGGACGTACACACAGACGGATGGATGGAGCCTCAAGCAGAATTATAATATAGATGATATACTATAGTAACTTATTTCATTGGTATTGCGCTTCTGATGCCATGACAAATACGTATATCTACTTGCACGGCATGTCAGTTTAACGCAGTTGTCGCAATTGCCCACTCTGCAGAGTTATCACCATGGATCTGGCAAAAAAGGGAAACACAGATTTTTCTTGATGAATTTATGTCTCTCTATAAAGGGTTAAGACTACTACAGATATGGTGCAGGAAATTGGTTGTCTATTCAGGTGGGAGAGTGTATCCTCCGTCCTCAAGACAGTCCTGTACCATGTACCAGTAGTCGAGGGTGTAGTCCTCGTCAGCACCGAATGGCCCACCGACGTGGGTACGCGCGTACACCTCACAGTCGGCGTTGGGGTCGGTCACGTAGCGGTCCAGGTAGTCCCGGACTGTGATCTCGCTGCAGTCCCAATCCGCTCCGCACGATTCGAAATCTGCACACATATACAGGGTGGTAAACTTGTTTTGTTTGTGCCGTTTCTAAAATAAATAGTTCAGTGAAGTAAGTAGCTATGGCATCTACTATTTAATAATTCACGTCGTGTTTTTATTTATTTATTTATATATTTATATCTTTCCTGTCACGCTCTATGGGAATAAGATAGGAGAAAATTCAGATTTCAAAAGGCGAAAAAAAGTTGAGTACCTAGGAATCTTTTTCTCCAGTATTAGATAAGGGAAAAATGAGGAAGCCCAAAAGACGACTGGGGTTTTGGTGAAGTGTTAATTTTTTGCTGTCATTTATAATGACGGCATGCATGGGCCACTAGTTAAAGCAATAATCTCGAGTTACTGTAAAGCCCGGTGCCCACGTAATAACTTTCGTGGCCGCTAGCAGCCTAAATGCAACTCGACTAATCAGTTTACGTAGCCGCGGCACGGCTTCAGCTTGCATGGAATTTAACTGCATAAAAAATTATCAAAAATTTCAGTTGCTACTCCAATTAACACACTGTAGCAAGTGGCAATGGTGAACTTTCTACGATCGCTCTAATTATGAGCAGTTTGAGTACATAAAGGCAGATATGTTAATTATTAGTGTACGATGTTCATAGACTCTCCATGCTGAAGTCATGACGGACCACGACTAAGCAGTCGGATTAGCTGAAGTACCTCGAGGCTGCCAGCGACAACGAAAGTTATTACATATACGTGGGCACCGGGTGTTAGAGTATTGCCATAGGTCCTGGTTCGCCTCTTCACTGTGATACTGTTTTAGATTGTATGCATTGTTATGAATAAATTATTATTGCTATTACTTTTCCTTGTTGCGACGATACTGCGGCACAACTTTGATTTGGCTTCGCGTTTGAGTCTGACTTGGACTGGCGCGAAGAACCGATTTATCGATCCCTTTTACCTACCGCTGTCCGAAACTTCAGATATAAAATCCACCCATTCCATGAAGAGGTAAATTTGTTGCTATATTTATTACAAGGAATGAGCACGCAATTAAGGTCATTACCGCGTTATTTATGCGTATACTTTCGAATTACAGTCCAACTGAGGCAGGTAGAACTATGCATTCCCTGCTCTATCCTGTCAGTAATGATATCATTTCGCTTGTGTATAGAAAAAGACATAGTTGAGTAACGCATACAGTACTTTAGCGCCGACGATACTATACTTTTTTCCACAACTCTAACCTTTTCAAATAAGTGCGAGCCTCATGCCACGCGCAACTCCAACCTTCTCTTAAACTTTTTGCTATGCATTTTATTAGAAAGTGCTTGCCCAATTTCTTATAAATAACTCACTTATACTGTAGGCCTGCATGAGCTTTCATCGGCCACAGTTTCATGAAGATTACCTCAGTCAACCTCAGGTAATTTTTGCCAGCAATGTGTGCAAGAATCCCTCAGGAAATGACATTCAAGCTCACTCTTAATGAAGATCCATGCGCATAGTTACAGCACGTACGAGAGAGGTTGCCCAGCTACCCTGCTACTGGCCCGGTTGTGCTCACGCAAGCATCACCCGAATTTCAAATTCCAAAATATCAACGAAAATTCGAATCGTTATGATAATTATGTAAGTTGCATTAGGTTAAGTATCCACTACTTTATCACCGTACGCTGTCAAATAATACTAAACTAGAATACTCTGAGAGCTCATACCTCCGCCAAGCAGAGCATATTACGAAAAATTTAAATTGGCCCTGAAACTAGGATTTATATTTTATCATCTCCAAAATTTGGTAACTTTCTGAGTTATGTTCTGATAAATATTGTGACAAATATTAGTCAAACACATAACGGACGAACTGATCATGACAAAAAATTTGGTTATTTCTGCCGTTTAACGTTTCTAACAATTTCTGGAAACATGAAAATTCATCCATAAACTTATTGAGTTATGTTCTACCAAACATTTAAATAAATTAACTAATAAACAGATCTATACAGAAAATTGATCGTTTGTCCTAGTACCAACCCTATCTATACCTGTAAATTTCACAAAGATCCTTCCTTAACTTTTTGAATTATGCTACTAAGAATAAAGAGACAAACAAACAAATAAACAAAAGAAACAGACAAAAGGCTGAGCGGATCTTCATAATAAAAAGTTAATTTTCTGCTTCTCTTAACATGCCTAACCAATCTGCAATTTCGTCAACATCCGTCCGTAACTTTTTGAATTCTCTTTGTGACAGACAAACAGCTAAAAACATAAATTCTTTGGCGGAAGTAATTAAAATATCTGTCTTCAGTTAAAAAATCGTTGGGAAAATGTACTGAAACAACATCCGTGCTCCCTACATCCATCGATGACGTCCTCGCTGACAAAATGGCGGCTATTGGCCATCACGTACCCATTCGCCGGCCGTAAACCCAGCTTATTTATATACAGTAAGTGGTTCGTGGGATCGAACCCGGGACCTTATGCAAAGCGAGGCGCAACTGCAAGGCCAGAGCTGGAGATGCATAAAAGACAAGTATGCAGAAGCAGTACGCGGAGTATTGCATCCTGTTCCGCATCTCCACAGTCAGGATTTAACTTGCAGCGCTTGCCTCTTTATATGGAAGCTCACAGTCTTCACTACTACTAATAGTAGATTAGTAGGAGTAGATTAATAGTCACAGTCTTACATGTAAAATATCTAGGAAGGCAGCTCACAGTCTGACCACCTACGTAATTATCTAACTCGAAAAAATGGTCAAATTGTGAGCTGCCTTCCTGAAAATTTCCAGGTGCGAGTGGGACTACTAATCTGTGATATATATTTTTATTCGTGCATCATCCTCATTGACAAATTGGCGACTATTCATCACTGGCGCCACATCACCCAGCTTCAGTGGAATATGAACACTCGTAGCGTTCGTTCTCTTACTGACAAAATGGCGGCTACTCACCGTCGCCATGTCGGCCGCCGTCAATCCAGTAAGGCTCCGTGAAGGCCCAGGGCCCGCACACCAGCCCCCACGACTGCTGCACGCACGCAGGATCAGGCATCACGCAGCCGTTGCTGGACGCCTGAAGAAATATCAAGTTTTCTAAAATTTTGTTTACGTAATTTTTCTCCTACTGAGCAGAATTGTTTCAATTTTCAAGTTTGTTTCACTGATACGTATACTCTGAATGTAGCTTCTTTGTTAATAATAGTTTTCTTAGATTTATGCAATATCAAGTTGGTGCAAAAGTAATGTCTGATTCCCAGTACAAGTTTTTCGGATCGAATTTTTTTACTTTTTAATCTTTTTGTAAATATAGAGTAACTCTGTGTTCAATTTGTATAATTTTTTTTAGCTTATCTGACGTTTGCCGCCATAATTTTCAAAAACTTACCCCCACAATTGTCCCACCTAACGGTCACGTAAGAGAAGCTTTACTCGGCGAATTTCATAACTGTGTTGATGCAAGTGCGGAAACAAATATCTATCCAGAACACTTATGAGGTTGCTGTAGTGAATAGAAAAAGTTGCAAGAGATGGTTTTCTCGCTTCCGAAGTGGTGACTGATTTTAACGTTGAAAGAAAAGTCAAATAAAAAAACATAATTCCACCTGATTGAAAGCTGTTAGTATTAGAGAACCCTACCATTACCACTAAGGAACTTACAGAACACTTAAATGTAGCCCATTTCACCGTGATACGCCTACTAAAATATATTTTTTTGCCTTAGATTTTTTAAAATAGGATATTACTTTCGTACCAACCTGTTACATATATGTTCAGTACACTACGTGCTGTTTATAGGAGACACAAAGTCATGGCTCTGCCGAAAAGTTAGAAACTGTGCTTAACTAGAGCCTGTCGAGCAGACAGAGGTGCTAGAGTAGGCTAATTCTCAAAAAGAGCTTGTGTGCTTACATTTTTAATAACATCATTTTTATCAAACTTCTTTAAGCTAACGAAACATGGAGTGTGTGTATACCACATTGAAAACCAGCGCTATTTCAAATTCTGATCGTGGCAGTGAAAAGCCGCCCACGGCCGAACGTATTAGGCCGTGCTCACACGTCCCTCATCGTAACGCGTTCAGTCAAACTTTTGGACGCAGCCCGTCGATTTGATAGAAGCAGTGCAGCAAATGCCAGAGACTGAAGGATGAAGTATGTCCCTTTTTTAACACTCTGCTTCATTCATGTTTAGTAAACAGAACCTATAAATACTGAAATTATCCTTTATAGTAGTTTCAAATCATGAACAAGTCGACAGAAACGCGTTTCTTCGTCACTTTATCGATCAGAATCACTGTACGCCCGCTTAAGACAAGAAAACTAGAATACCTGAAAATGTTGTAAGAACAGAGAGGTCATCTTTGATTTGGAAGCCCAGTACAGTGCTCTATGCTGATTTCCCTTCTAGCAGTTTATCAGGCTATAAATATTTTGAAAAAAGGCTGTTCCTATCAAAATCAAGCTACCTATATAAGATTATGGGATGCAAATGTAACTTCAAACCGTCCCAAAATATAATCAAAACTATAAGAAACGATATCATAACTGTACGCGTGGCGTTACTCATTTGAATGACGTTTCTACGTGTGGACAGCGACAAAAAAAGTTGACGCACATTTTTTTAATTGAACGTGTTACGATAAGGGACGTGTGAACTCGCCCTAACACTGCCTGCATGCACCCGCCAAACGTTACCGTTTATCGCCACAAGCGGCAGAACCAGTTGGACACGATTAGAGTACTTAAAGCAGGTCTTGTTGGTGGTATGATGGGTCGTTTTGGTGACTTGTTTCGCCGTAGTTCAAAAAGCAGAAATAACAACTATCAAAGGATTTTGTTTTTCTCTTCTACTGTAAATAAAACGACTTACTTGTACATACTTATCGTGTGGCACCAGTCCTACAGTATATGAGTATAAAACGGCAGTCATTGCTTCTTGACAATCCAGTACACTGGAGCGTGTGTGCTTGTAGTAAATACTATCCATGCACAGTATGCAGTGTTGAAGACACTGTACAGTTTACTTAGAAAGGTCCTGCATTAATAAAACGAGACTGAATATTGCAATTTATGATTAAACTCACAACACACATGCAGCCGAGGCACTCCTCGGTCAGCTCCCCCGAGGTGGCCGCTGCCAGAAGCACAGTTACTGCGAAGAGTTTCAGCATTATGGCTCCGTTGGTGTGTACTGTTAGAGCAAGTAAAATGCTGCAATGGGAGGCCGTGCTTTTATAGCCACCTTTACCTGGCAGATATCTTTCGTGCATATCTGTAACGTGAGAATCTTCAATCTGTTCATGTATATATGTTCTCTATAGCGGTTAAAGAGCAATGACGTCAGCAACAGTCGATTATTAAAGATGAGTATAATTTCAATACTGTGCGTAGATATTCTTAATGTAGTCGAGTCGACGTGCAGCCATATACCGCTGAAGAAAATATTCTGTTGATATCTCTTTTGTTCTTCTCGTGTGTTTTCATCTTGATATGTATGAAAGATAGAATGAAGTATATATATTTAAACATGTCATATCGCATGCACTCATATTTTAACTAAGCTGGTGTGCACGTACTGGTTCGAATTAGTTGAGTTCTGAATGTGTGAAAGCGTGCGGTGAAGTGAAGAAGAAGAAAGTCCCAATTTAACTTTTCGTGCAAGGTCGGTCAGTTATTTAAGTCTTCGCATCACCAACTCAATTCTACAGCGTTTACAGATGTCCACAGCCCGCAGCAGAGCATCACATCGCATGGCGACTTTCAGAAGACCCTCAAGCAGACAGAGGCCCCAGGGCGCGGTCGCACATTGATCATACTGTCGCTGATACATCCTCGCTTTCGTTTTGCTACATACACCGGGCTATAAGACACTATCACCCCTAAAAAAAGCATTGAGCGGTGTATCAGAACTGTCTTATTTAAATCTTCCCACAAAAGTCTCGTTTTTAATTTGTTACCTCCGCCAAGGAGGTTATGTTTTCGTCGTGTTTGTCTGTCCGTCTGTCTATTTGTCTGTTTCTCACCAAGATAATTCAAAAAGTTATGAAGAGATTTGAACGAAATTTATACGGATTGTTAGGTATGTTAGGAGGAACAGATGATTAACTTTTGGTGAAGATATGTCCATCCGTTTGTTTGTTTGTCTGCCTCATTTTTCTCAATGTCATAACTCAAAAAAGTTATTGATGGATTTAGATGAAATTAAGATGAGTTGTTAAGTACATAACAAAGAGTAAATTACCAAATTTTGGTAATGATCTGTTTGTTCGTTTGTCACTGTTTTTAATTTTATGCTTGTTAGCACAATAACTCAAAAATAATGAATGGATCTTCATGAAACTTATAGGGGCTGTTAGTAATGTTAAAAACATAAATGATCAAATTTTGGTGCAGATCGGTTGGTTCGTTTGTATGTTTGACTCGTGTTTGTCATAACGTTTGTTAGCAGTATAACTCAAAATGTTATGAACGGATCTTCAAGACAATTGCACAAGCTGTTATTACTATCAAAAGGCACAAATGATTAGATTTTGGAGTTTATACAAAGAAAATTATGGCTTCAGAGCCAATTTGAATTTTTTACTACCGTTGTCTCGCTTGGCGGAGGTATGTGCTCTCAGAGTGCTCTAATTACCTATGTTTCTACTGACAGTCCTTGTAAACAGAGTCCCTGTCGGTCATCAAGTTCTGGTGACAGCTCACCCTTCACCCAGTGTGCTACACTTCTGGTGAGCATTTTGAGATCGTTTGAACAAGAAGAGACACTTCAACTAACAGGAGAGCATGCCATAAGGGTAAGTACAAAGTGGTGAGCATTTTGAGATCGTCTGAACAAGAAGAGACTTCAACTAACAGAAGAGCATGCCAGAAGGGTAAGTACAAAGCAAGTTCCTGTATCTACCCTATTTTATTAGGACATTGGCTGAGGCACATGGCGGTAGTAGATATGCAGCTATAGATTAGTTGGTGTTGTACGCAGCACGTGAGGAATTCCCAGGCATATCTCACTTTCTGATAACCGCTTTGGAGGAATAGAGGCTGATGAAGCTAACATGATTTCCACGAAGTGTAACTGTGCGTACATCCCAAACTTTATCTGGGGCCTCTTGGTACATCAAGTGATCGGATTGAAAATTTTTTAGAAGGGATATTTGTTATTTCTACAACAAAATGCCATGAATTTTTTTCACATGCAGTAACAGACAGCGTATGGTAACCCTTTCGTTGGACACATTTGAACTTACTATTAACAATTGCGGCAAGTATTTAGAGGCTCCATCAGTAAATTATTTTTTTTTGTTCACAGATATATAAACAAATTCCTGTCACTGTTTTGTTTCCAGGAATATCTTTTCTTTTCCTTCCCTGATCTGTGTAAGTTACGCACTGCGAGCTCAGAAGAAAGAATCCTCAGTGGAAAGGCTCCACAATCTAACACCAATCTATCGCCTAAAGCCACTTAAAGTCGTCTTCAGAAAGGTACTTAAATTTTTAAAAAATTTGGTTGGGCAACAGCACCTACGGCATTCAGTAGACAAGTTTTTGCAAAGGTATCTTACTAAGGGAAAATAAAACTTTAGCTGAAAAAACACTGTAATGAAATATTCTTCCCTCTAAAAAACATTTTAATATAATATCTCACCAATTCAACTTACGCATGAAGAAATCAGAAAACTAAAATTGATATACGGGGAAAAAGTAAAAAGTCAAGATCGGATGAGAGTGTTTAGAGATACATCGGACTCTTTAGTCACGATCTGACTCTCAAATTGCAAAGCAAGAAGTGCATTCCATTTTGAGACGTCTTCACTTTTGCCATCATCTGCAACTTAGCCTGATGTTCGCCTATAGAGTTCCAGCAGAGCGCAAGAGGATCACCACAACCTCCAACCTGGGGTATTTTTATGTTTTTTTTTTCTTGGGCGCGTGACGCGATAGATAATGATGTATGCATATAAATAATATATAAATCGAAATACTTTAAATATAAAGACCAACGTATTTGCACTGCTGATCATAAATTTAGGACAGGTTTAAAAACTAAAATAATTCTATTTCACAGGTATATACGCTAAAACTTTTCTAGTAAAATTTATTCATTGTTAGTTGGCACAGATAAAGGATAAAATAGACGACCAAATTCTGTCTTATGGATTTAATTAAAGTTACATTCAAGCAACAGACGTGCTTACCAGCTGATCAGATAATCAACATGGGCATCAAACAAAAAAAAAAAAAAAAAATCAACGAAGGGAAATTCTTAATATTCTTCTGGGTTGGAGGTTGTCACTCACGAAGTAAAGGACGTCACTATGCACAAGGCCAGCAAACTGTCCTCCTTTGAACGTGGCCTGATCGATGAGCTGTATAATTAAGTAAGGTTTGTCTCAGCGAACAGTTGCAACTGAGGTTAAATGCAGTAAAACGAACGGTTGCATCTTGCTCAAAACCCTGATAGTTATGGAAGTGCCACATCTGGCAATAGACAAAAAATTTACCAGCATTGAGCAACAATTTGAATAGTTATCTGTCAAGATAGGGGACGGTCTTCGAAGCATAGCAAAGCACTCCCTGATGAGGCCCAAAAACAATTAAGCAACACAAAGGGAGTAGTGTATAATGTAGCGAAATCCCCGTTTTTGAGGGTAACCTACCGTCGCGGCTACCCTCGCGCGCGAGCTTCCGGTTTGTAACTGCCAATGCACTACCGGTTTAGCGAGGGTCAGGGGGGCGCTAACCGGAGTGGGCGGGGCCTGGGAAACCGGAAGGGGCGGCGCGATGACCCCTCGGCGCGAGGGGAACCTACCCTCAAAAAGTAGTATCTCGCATCATTACCCACTACTAAAGGGATTTCAAAAATATAACTAGAGCACTCTGAGAGCGCATACCTCCGACAAGAAAGGCAACGGTTACGAAATAATAAAATTGGTTCTGAGACTATCATTTTTTTTCTATCAACACCAAAATCTAATCATTCGTGCCTTTCAACGGTGTTGACTGATTCATTAATTTTTTTGGAGATCCGTTCGTAACTTATTGAGTTATGCTGCTAACAAACATTATGACAAACATGAGTCAAACATACAAACGAACCAACCGATCTGCACCAAAATTTATTCATTCATGACTTTTGATAACACTAACAACTCTTATAAATTTCAAAAAGATCCATTCATTATTTGAGTTATTGTGCTAATAAACATAAAATCAAAAACAGTGACAATCGAACGACCAAACGGATCATTTTAAAAATTTGGTCATATACTCTTCGTGAAGTGATATATCTAACAACTCATGTAAATTTCATAGAAATCCGTTCATAAGTTTTTGAGTTATGGCATTGAGAAAAATAAGGCAGACAAAAAAAATGTAAACGGATGGACGTATCTTCACCAAAAGTTAATCAACTGTTCCTCTCAACATACCTAACAAACCCTTTAGAGTTCGTCCAAATCCGTTCAATACTTTTTGAGTTTATCTTGGTGACAGACAGAATAACAGACAGACAAAGCCGACGGAAACATAACCTCCTTGGCGGAGGTAAAAAGAGTCTCTGAGAGCCTCGTCTGCTTGCACGTCACAAAGTAGATCGTTCGAAGCTTGCCACAGAGCACCTAATAATATAACGAATTGAAAAGTGGAAACGAATCGTTCTCTGATACACAAAGACTTATAAATGATTATTTTTATATTGTAAATATCATATATTCCAGCATTGCATGTCTAAGAATGCAATGAAAAAGCAAGGAGTTGAAGGGCGTAAATGTCAACAGGGGTAATTGCCCTAGGGAATAGTTGTCCGCGGGGGAGGGGTAATTATCCACAGGGGGAAGTAATTGTCATAAAACCGGGGTTCCGTCATGGTGTGGGGTGCGTTTTCCTCCAGAGACGCAATGGCACTTAAGCTTTTGCAGAAATGCTAAACGACGGGTGGTTATGTTGGTAGATTACAGAGAGCATCCATGTATACTGAGGACCCTTGTTTGTGTTCTGATGGATAATGCAGCAATCCACAATGCCAACGTGTAAGAATTCCTTTCTGTTGACTGATAGTCCTTCTGTCATCTAGCATTTCTCCAAATTTGAATCCGACAGAGTACGTTTGGGGATGGATGGTAATTAATGTTTGTAGAAATGGACAACAATTTGAGACATTAAATGAACGCTTGGGGTAGTCTTCCCCAACCATCTTGGAGACACTTATTTCTAGCCTAGCCTAACGCAAAGAATTTTTTTTTGAGAGTGTCAATAAGAATGGAATCATGACTCACTACTGAGTCCTTATTTTGTTAACTACAACCTCATTTGAAAAGTTTTCGACTTGTCGAATTACTGATCTTAAACTCTTGATTAGCTGGAGAGTGCCTCATTTACTTAGAACTGTGTTTAGAAAGAAATTATCTGATTTTTCATCTCTTATCGTTACCAATGAATAAACGTACCATGCAAAATGGTATTAGTTCATTTTTCAGCTGGTCTTAGACTCAGGATTAGAAGTGTGTGTGTTGGTATGTTAGATATATATATATATATATCTAATCTAATACTAAGAATAACCTTCGTGTGTTTATAAATAATAAATATATATATAAATTTATATATTTATATGTTTGGTGTCACGCTCTTAACGAAATAGATAGGCGGAAATTAGCCCAGGTTGGAGGCTCTGGTGCTCCTCTCAAGCTCCATTGAAAGTGATAGGCAGAAAATAGGCCGNTATTTTTTTTTTGTTCACAGATATATAAACAAATTCCTGTCACTGTTTTGTTTCCAGGAATATCTTTTCTTTTCCTTCCCTGATCTGTGTAAGTTACGCACTGCGAGCTCAGAAGAAAGAATCCTCAGTGGAATGGCTCCACAATCTAACACCTATCTATCGCCTAAAGCCACTTAAAGTCGTCTTTAGAAAGGTACTTAGATTTTTTAAAAATTTGGTTGGGCAACAGCACCCATGGCATTCAGTAGACAAGTTTTTGCAAAGGTATCTTACCAAGGGAAAATAAAACTTTAGCTGAAAAAACACTGTAATGAAATATTCTTCCCTCTAAAAAACATTTTAATATAATATCTTACCAATTCAACTTACGCATGAAGAAATCAGAAAACTAAAATTGATATACGGGGAAAAAGTAAAAAGTCAAGATCGGATGAGAGTGTTTAGAGATGCATCGGACTCTTTAGTCACGATCTGACTCTCAAATTGCAAAGCAAGAAGTGCATTCCATTTTGAGACGTCTTCACTTCTGCCATCATCTGCAACCTAGTGTGATGTTCGCCTATAGAGTTCCAGCAGAGCGCAAGAGGATCACCACAACCTCCAACCTGGGGTATTTTTTATGTTTTTTTTCTTGGGCGCGTGACGCGATACATAATGATGAATGCATATAAGTAATATATAAATCGAAATACTTTAAATATAGAGACCAACGTATTTGCACTGCTGATCATAAGTTTAAGACAGGTTTGAAAACTAAAACAATTCTATTTCACATGTATATACGCTAAAACTTTTCTAGTAAAATTTATTCATTGGCAGTTGGCACAGATAAAGGATAAAACAGACTACCAAATTCTGTCTTATCAATTTAATTAAAGTTACATCCAAGCAACAGACGTGCTTACAAGCTGATCAGATAATCAACATGGGCGTCAGACAAAAAAAAAAAAAAAATTCAACGAAGGGAAATTCTTAATTTTCTTCTGGGTTGGAGGTTGTCACTCACGGAGTAAAGGGCGTCACTATGCACAAGGCCAGCAAACTGTCCTCCTTTGAACGTGGTCAGATCGATGAGCTGCATAATTAAGTAAGGTTTGTCTCAGCGAACAGTTGCAACTGAGGTTAAATGCAATAAAACGAACGGTTGCATCTTGCTCAAAACCCTGATAGTTATGGAAGTGCCACATCTGGCAATAGACAAAATATTTACCAGCATTGAGCAACAATTTGAATAGTTATCTGTCAAGATAGGGGACGGTCTTCGAAGCATAGCAAAGCACTCCCTGATGAGGCCCAAAAACCATTAAGCGACACAAAGGGATTTCAAAAATATAACTAGAGCACTCTGAGAGCGCATACCTCCGACAAGAAAGGCAACGATTACGAAATAATAAAATTGGTTCTGAGACTATCATTTTTTTTTCTATCAACACCAAAATCTAATCATTTGTGCCTTTCAACGGTGTTGACTGATTCATTAATTTTTTTGGAGATCCGTTCGTAACTTATTGAGTTATGCTGCTAGCAAACATTATGACAAACATGAGTCAAACATACAAACGAACCAACCGATCTGCACCAAAATTTATTCATTTATGACTTTTGATAAGTAAATTTCATAGAAATCCGTTCATAAGTTTTTGAGTTATGGCATTGAGAAAAATAAGGCAGACAAAAAAAAAAAAATGTAAACGGATGGACGTATCTTCACCAAAAGTTAATCTTCCTCTCAACATACCTAACAAACCCTGTAAAGTTCTTCCAAATCCGTTCAATACTTCTTGACTTTATCTTGGCGACACACAGAATAACAGATAGACAGACAGACAAAGCCGACGAAAACATAACCTCCTTGGTGGAGGTAAAAAGAGTCTCTGAGAGCCTCGTCTGCTTGCACGTCACAAAGTAGATCGTTCGAAGCTTGCCACAGAGCACCTCATAATATAACAAATTGAAAAGTGGAAACGAATCGTTCTCTGATACACAAAGACTTATGAATGATTATTTTTATATTGTAAATATCATATATTCCAGCATTGCATTTCTAAGAATGCAATGAAAAGGCAAGGAGTTGAAGGGCGTAAATGTCAACAGGGGTAATTGCCCTAGGGAATAGTTGTCCGCGGGGGAGGGGTAATTATCCACAGGGGAAAGTAATTGTCATAGAACCGGGGTTCCGTCATGGTGTGGGGTGCGTTTTCCTCCAGAGACGCAATGGCACTTAAACTTTTGCAGAAACGCTAAACGGCGGGTGGTTATGTTGGTAGATTACAGAGAGCATCCATGTATACTGAGGACCCTTGTTTGTGTTCTGATAGATAATGCAGCAATCCACAATGCCAACGTGTAAGAATTCCTTTCTGTAGACTGATAGTCCTTCTGTCATCTAGCATTTCTCCAAATTTGAATCCGACAGAGTACGTTTGGGGATGGATGGTAATTAATGTTTATAGAAATGGATAACTATTTGAGACATTGAATGAACGGTTGGGGTACTCTTCCGCAACCATCTTGGAGACACGTATTTCTAGCCCAGCCTAACGCAAAAAAATTTTGAGAGTGTCAATAAGAATGGAAACATGACTCACTACTGAGTCATTATTTTGTTAACTACAACTTCATTTGAAAAGTTTTCGACTTGTCGAATTACTGATATTAAATTCTTGATTAGCTGGTGAGTGCCTCATTTACTTAGAACTGTGATTAGAAAGAAATTGTCTGATTTTTCATCTATTACCGTTACCAATGAATAAACGTTAGTTAGAAAAAGTTTTAAAGTCCATCCATGCAAAATGGTATTAGTTCATTTTTTAGCTGGTCTTAGACTCACGATTAGAAGTGTGTGTGTTGGTATGTTATGTATATCTATCAGGCACGTGCCGTAGGACTACGCTGTGAGAAGGCATTATCAAAATATTAGACTAAATATGAAAAATTATAAGATATTGAGTTACCTTAAACAATTTATTTACCCTATTTGTAAAGAAAATCTATTCTTCTCTTTTTATTGTAGTAAAGATATACTGTAGAATACTTTCACATAGAAGTAAAAGGATCGCGCCACAATTTGATCTGTCTTGCTTCTTCAATAAATTTTAAAGCAACCGATGAATGTCTGTCATTATAGTTATCCTGCTCCTGGAGTAACTTTCCATTCTTTTTAAAGCAGAAATCGACCGCTCTACAGAAACAGCTGTAGCAACTAGCAGGAATGGGTAAGTACAGCACCGGGAAACGTTTTTTCAAGCTCGTGTCTCACAGCTTAACGTAAGAAAGCTGAAACGAATTGGCCTCACAGCGGCAGTTCATTGTAAAGTTCACTGAAATTCACTTTTTATCATATGATCTCAAGAAGCTTCCATAGCTCTTCACTAAACATTCTAGCTTATTGCTATCAGCTTTACAAGCAATATTTTGTAATTTATTACCCTGAACTGATGTGATGAACTGCAAATTCTTGAAATCGGAAAATTTTACTTTTAGTTTTTCAGAATGTTCCTACAATAATTGTATACCACAGATTCACTTTCTTTCATCTTTAACTGAATAACTTTTTGTAATTATACAGGCACATATGCGCCCCCTAGGTCTGCACCTTATCGTTATTCATTTTAGATGGAGAGATGCATATTATGTGATAATGCTTGACGACTAACCGTTACTCAAACTTTTCCATTTCCTAAAAATTCGTTGGTTCTTTCACTAAAACAACAGGTAAAATATAGCAGAAAGAGTTGGAACCTACAGACTTGGTACTAGAGCATGTAAGCAGTAGCAGACTGCGGGGCCAATCTTACCTATCTCATAGATAGCTGGATGTGGCTTATTACTTTTCATTCGCCGGCGTCAGTGATGCGTTGATCTCACTGCTCATGATTATGGCAATTAGAACGAGCAAAATCAACCCTGCCAAAATATTGGCTTTAAATAATTTGTTCGAACGCGGAAAAATCTTCACTTTACCGGATGGTCTAATTTAACCCGGAAGTGATCTTGTGTACAAGGAAGCGATTTCAGATCACAGAGCACGTCTGGTCGAATTAGCTCGAGAAATTTGGAGGGAATTACAGCAGCTTCTCTCCGACACTGACGGACAGAGTTTCGTAATAATCTTGCCTTCATACTACAGTCGGACCAAAAATAATCGGATGATAGCCCTGCGAGCTGCAGCTAGGGGATAATTTATCCTTAACGGCCTCTGACACCTGTCTTGCAAGGCAAGTCTGCATCTCTGATTATCACCCAGATTTCTTAATTTGTAGGCAGGATAAAAAATTTAAATTGTTGAGCCTTCGGTATCCAGCTTAAATTCATCAGTTTCGTAACGGTGTTTTTTTTTATTTGAGCTTCTTCTTAAGGACGACTTAGATGTTAGATTTATTCTATCCTTTCCGTTAGATGTGGGGAGACTTCAAAGATAGTGCAGACCTCCGCCAAGTAACTCAGTACTGAAAGACACAACGGCGAAATATACACGAACGGACTAAAGGCTCATCATCAAAGTTTAATCATCGTTGCCCAGTGACATCCCTAATAGTTCTTGTATATTTCAGGCAGACAGAATAACAAGCCCCGGCAAATACATCACCTCCTTGGAGGAGGTAATGAAGCAATAATGTTGTATTAATGGCATCGGAAAGTATTGCCCGTGTTTGTTAGGATAATAATTGTAAGAAATATTACTGAAAAATCTTTATTGCTCAGCAAAATAGTCATCATCAATAGATATAAATAACTTTGGTCCATCTACATGGGAGCTTCTTAAAAAAAAAGCCCCAAGCAAAAAGGTAGTGTCGTTGGAAGGAATAGAGGAATTAAACTCCGCTTCAACCTCGTTGAAATTTTTATTTTTTTTCACTCTAAAAACGGAGTAAGTGAAAATCTGAAGGAGCAAGGTCTGGCGAGTATGGAGAGCGAGGAAGAACTTTCTAACGAGAGAACTTTAGTTTTTCTTGCGTTTATTTGCCAGAATGGGGGTCTGACATTATTGTGTTGTGAAACGACTCCTATTCTGTTCATCAGGGCACGACATTTGCTACGCAGCGATGCATTCAGACGTTGGAGTTTCTGACAGTAAAAGTCTGGAGCCAGTTTTCCTTGCGGCAATAACTCAAAGTGAACGTTTATGGAATTCATACTACAACATGCAATGACGCGTTTGATTCACTTTGAACTCGTGTCTTCCATGCGCTATGCTGTAGATGTGAATAAACTATCAATAGCAGTAGATTTACCTGAATGTGAAATATGGCCGCATGGGTATCTAGTATTTTATGTAACCTTGAAAACGACGGTTTAGAGTTGATGCGATGTTTTAGTGTGGTCAAAGAAAAGCGGGTAGAATTATCCCGTACCCTAATATTTAGCAAAAAAAACATTTAAACAGATAATTGAAGTAATTATCGGAGTCCATATAGCCTGGGGAAAAACATATATCGGTGGGGCGAGGAGGCAGTTTTAGCTTTAAAATTCCCCACACAGGCATATATTTTTGTATCATTCCGCAGCTCAACATCAAAAGTAGACTTCATTCAGACTTATTCTCAGAAGCCCAGACTATCATTGAAGATTGAAGTCACACGACTCGCCTCCAATTAGAGTTTACATCCTTAGACGAAATGCGATCATTTTCTGTATGGAACTTCTGCTAAGCGTTAAATTTCTTCTCTCCGACGATGACAAAACTAGGTCGCGTGCCATCCTTGAATCGGCACAGAAGAATTGTGTCTCGCACTAGTCCGTAACGGCTGGAATTATGTTTTTATTGCCTGTTCTAGAGATTTAATGATAAAAACTGTGAAAAATGATCAAATGTAGTTTAGCTTGTGCTTGAAATTAAAGACGGATAGCTATAAAGGTAACGAAGGCTATATGGAAACATACTGCAAATGCTAATAAAACGGTAATAGTTTAACGCTCCGTGTGTTCTGCGAACGACAACAGTATCCGGAAAATAGCCTGTGAGGAACCTCGGTATGAAAAAACCCCGGTGGAAAAAAGCCGCAAAAAAAAAGCCTAGGTGGAAAAACCTGGCTGTCTATTGAAGTTAAATTGAAGGGCTCAACTCAGTTATTTCGAAGCACAGTATATTCAAGTAAACTAAATTACATTGTGTTAAGCTTAATTTACCCTGTAGCTTATGAATCTGTGAATATGGGCTGCAAGAGTACCTAAAATAGGTTAGGTAAGGTTAGGTTGAGTTAGAATAAATTAGGTTGGCATAATTTAGAAAACTTCAAGTGGGCTTGGCTTAGATCAACTTTGACGACCCAGTCGAACGAGCTCTCTTTCTTCTAGCGGCTTCTTGCCTCCCGAGGATTCTTCCTTCCCGGGGCTTCTATCCTCCCGGTGCCTCTTTCCTCCCTGGGCTTTTTTTGTATTCCTCAAAATATCACACTTTTTTTAATCCCTCTTCACCTGGAATTACACAAGACGCAACTTACAGTGCCACATGTCATGTAGCGCATGTAATTGCGGGTTGTTGTTAGAATTGTAGCATACGGGGGATCGAGCTAGTCTGGCCGACAAGTGAATTCTTGTGGTGCTTGGCTTGCTAAAGTGGCCTATAAACGCTAGTGCGGGGGTACTGAGCCTAACCATAAATGAGATGGTGGGAGGGTCACAGGTGCAGCATGAGCCTTCACTCTCTGAATCTGACGCCATTGCCCTAACAATCAGCCGTCGACTGCATGTAATCGTACATTTATGTGAGGCCAGCTGGCACATGTCTACAGCCCGAACCGATCCATGTTGATTTTCCAGTTTGGGTGTTCGCTCAAGTTGACTTCATCTTTACCTTACAGTATTTTGTGCTCGAACACTGTTCCCATTTCCTGATACTTCATATCAATCAATTTTTACGCTACTTCTCTTTATGGAAAATATTCGACAGACTTATTAACTTTCACATGCGCCATTTGGTGCTCCAGATGGTCAGATGCATCGCTTTCGCTCGCTAACGTTTTTTTGTCATACGCTTATTTTCTGCCTCTGCCAGCCACGATATCTATCTACATGCATCCATAAACAAAAGTATCGCTTCATACTGATAGCATTATCTTCTCCTGTTGTCGTACTGCTGCTGCCATTCGATAAGCTCTTCTTCATGCCCAGACACCGTTCTGCACTCGCCTCTTCTATTAACCTCGCTTTTGGTCGCCGAGATCATAATCTGTTACTAAGCTCCCGTTCCATCAGCTGTGACCCTCTCATCCTGTCGATTCGTAAGATATATCCATCCGCTCTCTTTCAAAGCAAGCACTTTATTCGATGTGTTCGTCCATTACCGATCATTCCTGATGTCATATTCATCTGCCTCGCCACGCTCTCGGAGACCCGCGGAAAGTGATGTACTGGGACAGGCGAGGCTGGTCGGGAGCACAACAACTCTGGTGCAGTGACAGCGCCGCCAAATTGTTTGCTCTGGTGCTGGACTCCAGGGGAAATCTGCGCCATCAGCGGGGAGGAAACAACTGGACTGGAACACACCAGCAACAGGAAGATACTCGCGTGGCCAAACAAGACGGGCAACTTCTATTTTTTTTTTTTTGTCCAGAGTCGCTACGATAGTTATTATTAACCTATTTTATACATATTATCCATTTTCTAGACGCTACCAACAGTTCTATTTTGTAAAAAGTAAATCTTTACACGTTAATGGTTTAGGTTGCGTGGGGGTTTGTTAACCTCATTAAGCTTCTCCGTTCCTGCGTCGCCAGTCTGGTGTGATTTAATAATAATAATAATAATAATAATAATAATGCATTCCGTCCTAACTGTTTTAAATACGTAAAAAATCATTAACAGCATCAGTAGAGATCCAGGCTTTAGTAGCTTACCGACAGCTACTGTTTTGAATATTGTTCCTCGGACACTGAAACAATTACATAATTTTAGCGGTAAAATAAAATGAAGCAAGTGTCAAGGAGAAAGCGAGGTCTTAGAAATCTCTTGATATCATCATGCCTGATGGAAACACTGATTTAAAGATTACGAAAAATACTAAGAAACACAAATTTAAAGATTGCGGAAAACACTCCAGTGTTGTAACTATTTAAATTAGAGCTCACTTAGGAATGGAGAGTAAGGCATCCGGTAACTAGAGTCCACCCGAAAACCTACAGCCTGCAGCATAGTACAACTTCTCGCAGCAACAGCCTGGCAGACGCAGAACCCTGAAAAGAAAAAAATGCGGGTCGTGGGCACACACTTACATGAACGAAACTTAACCGGTCCGAGAAGTTGTACCATGATTGCAAATCTGATACAGGTAGTCTTGGCCATAGGCTTCCTTGTCTTATGTAGTATAATTAGATTTAAAGTTTTTCGTTCCAGATATTCGGTATATTCATGCACTTGTCAATAAAAACAACAGGTACCGGACATCTAAAACTGAAATTTTAAAGTGAAACTTTAAAGCAAAGAAGAAATAAATAACTGCATTAAACGACATAGCATATACCGAGGACATTCTGCAGTTTACGTAACAGCAATGAAAGGAGATAGTTTACCAATAGCCTGTAGTCTTGACGATAAATCATGCTTTTCACGGCTGGGATGTATTAGATTACACGTTTGTTTGAGTCTCCTTAGGCATAGAGTGGTGTTGTAAGCGAGCCAAAGCGAACGAAAGCGCAGTATGTCATGAAGAAAATGGAAATCCAAGGACGGCTGAACAGTTTCAGTACTGGACATTTTGTCTTTGAACATATTAGACCAAACTGAGACCTCTTTGATATTGTACAGTACAAGGCTAGATATTTTGTCCTTTGGTTATTTTGCAAACTAAATACTTTGAGCTTTGGACATTTTGAGAATTTCAATATATTAACTTGCCGAGATTTGGAAAATTAGTCATTCTGTCTTACCGAACTTTCAGAAATTACACCATTTCCATACTGGATATCTTGTCGTATCACCTCAGCATATCAGCTTTGAGCAGAGGTAACACTAGAGCTGTTACTTAACCCCCAGGGGGGAAGGGGGCATAGGATGAGCCATTCATTGCCCATAGGATTAGGTTAGTTAGGTTCGTCTATCCTATGTTATGGGGAGTGGCGCCCCCAGGGGGTTTATGTATAGGTTACCTTAGCCATTAGCTAGGCCTTTGAGATATCCGTCTTTCGTGCTCACTTCCTTCTAATTTCATGCTCCTACTAATCTTGCTTTCTACTGTTATTCTTCTTCCCCGACTTGCTGGTCCCATGCGCGTTGACCTTGAGTGGGAACACTTTCGTGAATGGGTTCCCTTGTTCCTCCCATTGTGACATCGTTTCCGTGCGGAAACGGGGGCTTAAACCTCTGACTATAACTGAGTTGTTACCTTACTACTGCGCACAGGACCGGGCGCCAACTAGGAAAATTGGTAGAATAAAGCAATAACTGGGGGTATGCCATAGGTATGAATATTTTTCTGTCATAGTCACGTTCATCATATGCTTCATCCTTGTCATCTCTTTCTCTTTCCAAAATACGAACTTCCCAACAACAGTGCGCTAGGTGCCCCTGTAGAAGTAGCAGCTGTGTGCTGTTTCTAGACCTGTACTTTAATTCATTTTAAAGTACGCCAATCGAAACTTTGCGATGTGTTTCCATTAAATTTTTACTTTTTCTTGACGACAGTAAATAATTTTTTCAACCCGACATTTTTTCGTAACATAATAAATTTGATCCTTGAATATCAGTGTACCCTTTTCAGAGTGAATTGCAATTAATTTCACAAAACAATTATCTGGATTTTCACTACTTAATGCAAAGTATCAAAATTCAGTGGCTTTCTATAAAAATTACAGTTTTACTGAGATTTAAATTGATTAAGTTTTGCCTCACAGCCCTATATAATGTAACACCAGTTTCACTGCAACCGTTCTTCGTTTATTCAATCATGTCCAGTGGAGCTAATAATGAATTTTCCTTCTCTGTGCTCAGCCCACAGTTGTTTGTTATCAAAGAGTAGGTCATTAGTAGTCCATACGGCAACTAGCCAGCTGCCACACAGTAGCCATGTTTTCTGCTCTAATTGGCATTTGCCTGCATTGAAATTAGCTAATAACGGTGGAGCAGTTCTCTTCCATTGTGCTAAACTCCAACAAATGAGCCCTACAGAGCGTTATCCTTTGTTCATAAATTTCTGATTAGCGTCCTTTCCCTCAAGCTAATCAAAATATGTGCGATTGGACTAATGTTAATGTTAAACGAAATCCTCATTACTATGTAACATTGATTCATTAAGCTGATATTTCAGTGCTTTGGTGCTTATACCGCCTTGGAATGTGTGGTCATCAGACAACATTTTCTGAGAACATATTAAGTGGCTCCTGTAAGTATATGGTACATGTAGTATATGCATGTTTCATTGAAAAATGAAATTAGACTTTATTTGTTGCTTTTTCAAGTTTTCATGTAGTCTAAACTTACGTTTCGCTTCACTCTTACGCTCTCACTGTATTGAAAAACAGCTACTTTGTTCAATAGTCGTAAAACTTACAGCTTACACACCTATAGTTATGCATAACTTGAAATGGTGCTCGCCAGTTAGCATAGACAGCAACATATTTGTCGGTTGAGTGGCCAGCTAGAAATACAGTCGTCGTATATTAAAAAGTGACAAGGGTGCTCTAAAATATACAGGACGTGACGAACTCGCTTATATTGTGCCTTATAATGAACTCAATGAACACGTATGCACTATTATTCTATTATAAAAAAATATATTATGGTTCTTAGGAAATACCTGTACCTAAATATAGCAGCGAATCTTAGTTATCTATATTATACTAAAACTCTGTGAACCTTGGTGCTTGTTTATTTACTTGCTTGCTTGTATCTTGTTTGAACAGCTTCTTCGCTTTTAGACGGGAAGAAATTCGAGGGATGAATATTTAATAATAGGCGGCAGTAGACTGACTGTATCTGTGATACGGAATTTAAACCTGATCTCGCCAGCAAGAAAGGGCTCGCTGGAAATATAACTGAAATACAACGTAACATAAAAATTGACTTTGCTTACAGCTGGGGTGTTGAATATTCGTCAGAGAAGCAAAGAATCTGTTGATAGGGAGCCGCATGGGCAGCTCCTTGACGGGCAGGAGAGGACGGCCGAATAGCGTGTGGTCTGTGACCAGCTAAATAACACCTGCTTTAGTGCGAAAGAAAAGACGATCGTGATGACGACCCAACGGGTCACGGGTCGTCTAGTAGCAGTTAAACATGGGAAAACTGATTTGAAATAATACGGTAAATACTGGAACGGCGAGGTTATAATTCTGTCAATCGGTTGAAAAGTATATTCGGTGGATAAAACTGAAATAAGGATTGCTCTGAACTCTAAAACGCATGAACAACAATTTCGCGTCAAAATAAAATTGTTTGGAACTACAAAGAAGCTTTGCATTTGGTATTCCCAGTCAAAAAGTGTTTGGACGTTATCCGATATTTTTCGGTGCCGTCTGCTATGTATATTGGATAAATGCTTATGGTTTTGTGATAGAGACATACTGTAGAGTTATTCCTTTAAATTCCAGCATTGTTCATAGAAGATATTTCAAACGTGCTGTTATTATGAGAAACCCCTGGTTTAGTTGGTTGTTAGAAGACAAGCTGTTGAGGTCGATTAGTCGTCAACTCTTGGGTACTGTAGAGCAGAGGCTGAAGGATCGAAGAATATGGACGATATTTTTAACGGCTCAACACCAACGAAACTGAATAATAATTCAGTTATGATTTTAGATGTCATTATCGCCCGCGAGCGAAGCGAAGAACGGTAATAATGTTTTCGTTGAAGATTAAGTATATATATTTGTCTGTCCACCCAAAAAGGGGGAGAAGGAGTTGAGCAATGTTCATATTTTTTTAGGGAGTCAGGTGGGTTGACCTCGATGTGAGCAAACAAAAAAAAAAAAAACTAGAATTAGCTGGTCATCAAAAATGACGGCGATAAATTTTGTAGTCTGTTCATCCAAAAAGAGGCAGAGGGAGTTGAGTAATATTAATATTTTTGTTTCAGACAGTCAGGTGGGTTAACTGAGTTGTTGCAAAATGTCAAACTCTAGAGTAAGCTGGCCGCAAAAAAAAAAAAAAAAACGACGGCGTTGAATTTGCCCTCTACCGCTGATGACGGTTTTACGCCACGAGGCGTTCTAGTTTGAAAATGTCCTTGTTTCTGTTGTTCCCACATAATTAGGGTTGCGGAGTAGCTACCGGGCTTTGCAAAAGTCCTGACCTGTTTGGTATTTTAAAAGTGTGAAACTCATTTCAAAGACTGATGAAATTTATTGACAATGACTCCCTCCTAAACTATTTCAGATAATATAACAACTGGTAACAGTGCTTTTTTTTTAAACATTGTTTTTAATGGAAATAAAAAGGATAAAGATAGCAGCTCTCCTTCGCTTGGGTCAGCAGAAGGCGGACATTGTTAGGTTGCAAAATATCAGTTTATCAACGGTGAAACGGGTCGAAAATCGTCTTAAGAAATAATGAAATCCTCAAAGATCGACCACGTTCCGATAGACCACAAGTTATTCAACGGAAGAATGTTCGCAGAGCCTTTGAAAATGATATGAAACTCAATATGACTGAATTTTCGAAGAAGAAGAAGATTTCTCTGTCAAAAGTGTCAAGAGCTGTAAAGAGTGAAGTTGGAAAGCGCTTAAAGCGTCAGAAACGACCGCTGCTAACTGCTGACAAGGTTAAACAGCGCCAAGAGCGATGTTCCCGCCTTCTTAACAACTGGAAAGGTCATGGAAATTGAGTCATCCTATTCTCAGACGAGAGGACCTTCACCGTGGATCCTGTCCTCAACAAACTGAACGATCGTGTTGTGAGCTTTGGCCAAGACGTCTCTGATGTTCGTTTTGTCTCCACAACGAAGCATCCGGCCTGTGATGATGCTTGGCGTTGTGGCCTCCAATGGAGAGAAGATGCCTCCAGTGCTGTTCAAGGGCGGTTACAGGTTGACAGGAGCTGAATACAGGGATATCATGGCCACAAAAGTTTTTCCTTGATGAGAAAGATCGTCAAAGATGGAGATAACGTGTTTCAGCAAGATGGTGCACCAGCGCACATGTCGAAAACCGTCCAAAACTGGATGAACCAAAACATGACTTTCAGGCCCAAAGATTTCTGGCCCCCACCGTCGCCTGATCTCAATTCTCTGGACTACAGCGTGTGGCCGCATATTGAGAGTAAAGCATGCCAAGATCGCCACAACAACATTCAGGAGCTGAAAGCCTCTGTGAACCGCACTTCTGCTCAGATGAGCAAGGACTACGTCCGTAATGTGCGTAAGGAATTCCGACTACGATTAGGGCGTGTCATTGCTGCAATGGAGGTCCTATTGAATATCAATGTTGTTGAGATCATTATAAACTAATACATTACAAATCTTGTTTTATTTCATTATAAACAAAACTGTTACGAACTTTGGATGGCAAATTATTAAAACAGGTCAGGATTTTTGCAAAGCCCGGTACCTACCTTGTGCGTTTTCAGACAAAGTCTAGGTGACGTTCACATCACCTCATGTGTGCGTAGTCATGCTGCTGGGTTTCTTGTGTTGGGTCGTGGCTAGCAACCAAAGAGAGAGTCAGTAGTAAATGATCTCCAATGTGCAGTTAATCGCTGACCGCTGGTCTACCTGGTATTCTTCAAAACTTAGAATCCATAAAATTTTTTAATTCTATTATAATTTTACTAACAGTGGCGTTTCGAATATGCGGGACAGTTTGTTAAAAGAGTCTTACGCCTCGTACAGTGAAGCTAACAGCATATTTTGTCGCCACGATCTTTCCACCATATCTGTTTGGAGCCTTCAGGGGTATATTCTGGCGGGCCCTTTTGCTGCCACAATATATGTGGGCCTCATGAACCCAAGGGCTGTCCAGAGTGCCTTTTTCGCAGGAGATGTTGCAACTGGCCGCAGTTATTGCTGACGAGGTTAGTTTTGTAAATTTAGGTAGCCTTTCCATATTTCCATTTCATTTCTGCCCCGCAAGGTGGGCTGCTGATCGAGGCGCCCAGCCTATTCCGCGGAACTCCTTCGTTTCATGCTCTGCAGCTTGTTTCCTTGCCTTTATGGTAGCGTACGTGGCCACGTGACAAATTATGGGGTATTTGAATACTGTACTATCACCTCTGTTGGAACGCCTGAGTTGTACTGAAAACTACTGGAGACCTCGAAGTCATTTGTGATAGTCATATTTTTGCATGCCTTGAATTTTGGCGTGAATGGTCTTTGAATAGCTTATTCAGGTTGTTCTCGCTTTGTTCTCGTACTCGGTATCTAAAGTAGAGAACAATACTTGATTCTCGGCAAACTTAATTGCTTTCACAGACTGAGCATCATTTCTATCTCGCCTAAGAAGATGGAAAGTCCGACCTAGACTCATGGAACCGGAGGGTATCAGACTCCTAGTACCCTAGTTTTTCGACTCACCATAGCGACTTTTCTGTGACATATGAGACGGTTAACGACGTGAGCTTAGTTTTTTTTTTTTCCAACTACCACTCCAGCCATCCAAAATCTTCATTGTAACTTTGTCTCCCATTTTGTGGGCCTGCGCAAATATTGTTCACGTTTTTCGTGTCGAAAAAAATTCAGGGTGAGAAGTCCGCTTCCAAATGGTGCCATTCCTACGAGCATTGATGTTTAACCCTATTTATGTATCTTGCTACCAGGATTTTATGTCTTACTGTATTCCTATGGGGGGAAAGTTTGTGGCGAGGAAGCACAACCTAGGATGAATAGAGTTAATGTAGACAGTAACGGGCGAGGAAATTCTTAATATCTGCAAAGATCAAATTATCGGATAAATGCTATTACTGATTTTTTTAAACAGAAATTTGCCTCTGTCGGTGAATGGACCGTACTCGTTTATTACAGCTCTAACTCTATTCTTGCTTGATGCGCCTATATTTTTGCAGCGTTGTACAGTAACACATCAGCTGACTGTACGAAATCCTTATGTATCAGATCTAACGAAGTAGGTCTGATCGAAGCTCAAGAGGCTACATGACCAGGGGCATACGTACAGTTTCCAGTTCCCGCGCGCAACTAAACCAAAATTTTGGCATCAGAAAAGTGCATGGAATTTTCATTTCTAGTTAGCTACAAATTTAAGGAAATATGTAATGCTTCCCTTGTAATATATTCCTAAGCTATATTGCCGTAGAAAGTAATGGTTTACTGTTATTATGGCGCACACACGATTCTGATTGCAGGGGTGCATTAAAGAGCGCGAGCACTTTGTGCTATGTGCTGGGGCCAATAACCTATTAGCATTACACACGCTGTAGCATCGAAATCCATTGGATTTCCAATAGTCCTATAGCTTACATTGCTCTAGGTAACTTGATCCATTAAAAGTCAGCTCAATTTTGTGCAGCTTCGTATTTGAGCGTTGGGTTTGCTACTTGAGAAGGAGGATCATGAAAAGAGCAGGATTGAGTTTGAAGCGGTTTCAAACGTAATCGGTTTGCAATCATTGCTTGAAACTCGATTCAGAGTCGCACTTTCAACTCTCGGGATTGAAATTTTGAACAAGTTATAACTGACATTGCCTCAAACCAAGTGAGAGAATCAAATGAGTCCTAAATTTACAGTTGGTCCTTCGACTCAGTGCGGCTTTGACCTTACCGAAGTCTGCGTTTGTGCAGAAAAATCAAAGAAATTTTCTCCCTGACTTCAGATAAAAATTTGGATTGCATCCGCTCAAAAATTGGAGAAGTTTGCTCGACTGGCCAAGTCATCATTATTATTTCTGGTAAAAATAAATACTTCGGACTCGTGACAAATCGGACTTCGTTACAATTTTTGACCGCATTTTGCACAAAGTCCTGGCTTCCATTGTGTTCTACGAAAAATATAGAACATAAGCAATATACAATGGGTATATACAGATACTGTAGATTTGTTGTACCTAATGATGCACCACCCAGAACCAACAATGCTGCCTAAAAGTAAACCAAATATATGCAGTGAAAACCGTAGACTTTCTCACACACTCTTTCAGTTATACGAAAATACAAAGGTAAATTTATATCTCTATATGGAGTTTGACGCCATATACATCGATAAAGTTCTTCGCATCTAATCATGTACATATAGGGGTTGGTGTTGGTTGCCATGCCATTCTGTTGTACTTAATAATGCTAAAGTATCAGTTTCAGAGTACTGTAATTGAAATCAAGAAGTATGCGGCTAATGTTTCTTATACTTTGGGAGGATACAAGTGCGCTTGCCGTGACTAGAATGATTAAGAAACAATACGTTTATTCTTCACATATTACTAAATATTATAAAAAACATGCTTTTGATATCATAATATGCTTATCTTACTGGGCTCATTTTAAGTGAAATCTGAAATCAATCTATGCTTCATTTCATTGGAATGGTATATCCAGTGCATTCTTATTTTTTGTATTTGAAAGGCTAAAGCTATTATATACCGTTCAACTCATAATTGACTCTCGGAATTTATCCTAATTTAGTCATAAGCTTTATTTAAGAACAAAGCTATCCCTTAATTTTCTTCTTTGGTCACCTGACTTGATAAAGCACTACCTCATCGTTTCCTCATCGCTTCGTCATTTCCGTTCCCAAACAAAGACAGAAGTAATTTGACGCGAGAAAAACCACCACAACACAGAAATCTTGTAATATAATTATTCGAAAAAGGGCATGGCAAGTTAGTACTATGAGGTAACGGCATGAATGCATGTGATAAATACGCAGTAGTGAAACACTCCGAAACTGCTATCACTTTTATTTAAGCAACTCCATGTTTTCTGAAAATAGGTATGACTTAAAGCTTGCATCCTCGTGAAACTGATGTTCCGAACGTGACGGGAGTGTCTGCTGCTCCGAGACGAATAACATTTATACCTGTTGCTGGTGTTAGCCCATCTTTCTCGGCCCCTCGTGTTAATGTGAGAGTACGTCGCTGAGATTGAAGACTTCCCCACTTATTCATTTTAAGATGGCCTGAATGAACAGAAGAACCTCCCTTGTTATTTTGATACTATCAGTAAATTTGAATAAAGAGTTATGGTAATCAAAAATGATATGATATCAGTGTTATGTATCAATATATGGAGCTTAATCCACAATTTTAATCACTTACTTGCTTTTTTGGATACAGTTTCATATAACTTCAGCATAATTGTTATAGCTGAATCTAGACTAGATGAATCCACAGAAAACTCGTTGAATATAGTAGGTTACTCGGAAATTTGCTTAAATCGTAACCGCAATGGCGGTGGAATATGTGTCTTTTAAAAATGGTCTCGATATTACAGTGGATCAAAATGCTTGAGGCATCTTTGTGAAATACTTATTTTTCGGTGAAACCTAATGCCCATGTAATTAATTTTTGTTGTGTTTATAGGCCTCCTCGTTACGATATACCGCCATTCATTGACTTTCTCTCCGACTTGATCACTTCATCCTTTCCTGCTAGTTCCAATATTTTTATATGTGGCGATCTTAATGTAAATATTTTTAATCCGTTTCATTTAAGTAGTATCGATAACTTTATCCAAATAATGGCCTGTTTATACATTTATCCACTTATAAGAAGACCTATAAGTGTAAATCACCCTAGTAGCCGCATCACCAAGTTCACGTTAATTGATAACATTTGGGTTAATTTTGCTAAGAAGAACGCTACTGCAAGAGTAATCAATTATGGAATTGCAGATCACTTGTTGCCTTATATTATTCTGCCATCATTCAAGTACTGTGATACCACTACTATTACTTATTGCAAGTTAGATGAACATTATAGAGAGAAATTTATTCAAGCTGTGAGTCGGTTGAACATTGACATTGCACTTACTGACCCTTCTAATGCAATGCGTGTCTTCAGAACTTCCATTATGGATGAATAGAATGAAATCTGTCCTGTCGTAACGAAAACTATCAAGCAACGGGTAAATTATGTCCCTTGGATGAATAGAGTAAATATCAAAAACAATACAGCAGAGGCGTCATAAGCCCTAGATTTTTCAAATGTTATAAAAATACATTGAGTAAATTTCTTAAGCGGGCTGAAAAAAACTATTATGTTGATAAAATAAAACATTGCAGTAATAATATGAAAATGACATGAAAAATTCTCAATAGTCTTATGGGGCGTGTTACTGCTGTGAGTAGAACTGATCTTAAACACTTTTTTTTTTAAATATTTTACTAACATCGCCATCGTCTTCACTAGAGCTCTTCCTCCTCAGCATGGCAATGTTGTCCAGAAAATTCGTGAAATCAGTGCTAGCTGTCACCTATTTCCTACCAACATCAGTAAAATAAACTCCATTAGAGGCAGTTTCCGTGGTAAAGAATTTCATCACAGGTACCTTAATCCCTCACTCTTCTGAGAAATAATGCCAATAATATCAGACTCTTGTTAGCTTGCTAAATTGCTGCATGAAGCAAGGTATTTTCCCGCATATTTTAAACTGTGCTTGAGTTTGCCATTTTTAAATCTTGTGATCCATTGCTTGTCGAAAACAATAGACCCATTTCTATGTTGTCTGCATCCAATATAATGTTTCAAAATATCATTTTCTCTCGTGTTAGTGCGCTCTTCTTATCCTGTAGCGTTATTACTTCATCTCAGTTTGGTTTCAAGAAAGGTACCAACATATCCTGAGCAGTTTTTTCGTTTGTTACTGATTTTCTACTTACTTTTAATCTGAGAAAGTATGACATTTGTTTATTTCTTGATCTGAGGAAGGCCTTTGATTCTATTAATCATGATCTCCTACTAGCCAAGTTGAGAGTCTATGGTGTAAGGCATAATGCATTCAAGCTGCTAGGATATTATCTTGCATCGACGACAGTATGCTAGCTACGACAATGTTTCTTCATCTGCAAAGTTTGTAACCCCAGCAGTTCTGCAAGGGTCCATTTTGGGCCCTCTCCTTTTTAACGTCTTTTTAAATGATAGTGTTTTCATTTCTGATATTAACTGTGTTTTAGTTGCAGATGTTGTTGCCTTATATTTCTGATGATAATTTTCATGCTGCGATTGAGAGACTTAGGTTATTCATTTCACGGCTATCGCGTTCATTATTGTTGAATAAACTTATTCCTCATGAAACGAAAACTAAACTTATGCTAGTAACAACAAGCGATACCCCTTGGCTGCTGGAGATATTCTTCAATAAGGTAAAGCTCGAATGGACCAAGGAAATCAGGTACCTTGGTATTACATTAGATTCGAAACTATCCTTTAGTCGGCACAAACGTGGTGTGTGGGTGAAGCTGAGTAGGGCCCTCGGTATGTTTCAGTCCTTGTCAAGGAAACTTCCTTTACCTGCTCTGCTTGATGTTTATTACTACGCTGTCGTGTACCCCCTCCCTTGATATACTGCATCGTCGTATCGAGATATGGGCGGTGTATCGCCATATTCTAAAAAACACATAGCCATCTTAATGAATAGGATGTTGCATACGATGCTGAGAGTACAAATTGTTAACTGTGTACCTGATATGCATGTAAAAGGTATGTATAAATCACTAGAATTAATGCAATTTCACGATACAAATAGGTATTTTTTTACTCAAACTAGGTCATAACTGTTTATATTGTAACAAAGAATTGTATGATCAGTATCTTTTACTTTTACTACCTCGTCATAATTATGTAATGAGAAGATTGAAATTTAATTTACCTGTAGTTCGATTGACTGTTGAGAAGGAGGGTACCATTTTTCAATTAGTAAAGCAGATTAATGTAACCGCTGATGAATTACTGAGGCCAATGATTGCATATCATCAGAAAAAAAGTTTCAAGAACGTAGTCTTGACTAAGTGATCTATGAGCGTTTCTGTTTATTTTCGGCTATAATTATTACGTGGCCGATAGCTCCGTGCTGCCACCCGTCTGGGGTTTCAGCGCGGGATCGGGGCTTGGTCATTCAACGAATGGGCAGCTGAAACCTCAATTAGGCCTTTTTAGGTCTCTTATCCTTTTCTGGCCCCTCGATCACGGTTGATTGCCTGTTCAGTGACTTTTGTGAAGCTTGATATGGCCGAGCACGCCGCACTGCCACCTTTCCTGGGTTTCAGCTCGTGTTTGGTGCCTCGTCATTTCCATGCGTGGACAGCTGGAACCCCAAAAGGTGCTGCTATCCCCTTTTTTCTGTGACCGCCTCAGGGTTATATGCTGCATTTTCAAGTTATTTAGCCTTTCCCCATTTCATTGTTGTTTGCCCCTGCGATAATTCTATTGCCGAATTGTGTTTGGGTATGTACAACAATGCATCCGTACTTATGTTTCTTATGAGTAACAATCTACAGGTATTAACTTGGTGAATTATCTTAGTTTGACGATTTTGTTTCTAATTTTTATTTGCGAGAATATATTGTGTCTTGTACAATAGGTCGTATTTCTGGGTTCAATTTTTATTTTCGAAGACAATTTTTTTCTGAAATTCTATGTACTACAGGATCTATTTCCTACTTCCTTGTGCTCTAAAAATTTGTTAGCTACCCATTATTTTTAGATCCTAGAAGCGAATGTGCTTTTAGCGACCTTTTATCCCTCATTGTAAGTTTTAGATATGATTATACATGTTTTAATGAATTGCTCTGATAAATAAATTTCTATGGTTTCAAAGTCAAAATATTAGCAGATTAAACTGAAACCTATGCACACGCGAGGCTTAAGGCATCGCATTCGGTCAGGTCATGGCCCGCAGAAAACTCAAGCTAATCATTGCCAAAATGTTAGACCAGGTGGCAAAAACGGTATTTTTTTCTGCCACCGAAGATATAATAAAATGCATGTGACCTCACATGTTATCAAATCGTTAGTTGGTTAAGAAATTACAGGGAAAAAGACCGCAGTGGCTAAGCACTATTATTCCCACATTTCTTAGCACATTTTCTTTAACACTATTTTTACCAGGTACTAATCGCACATTATTGGTTACAAGAAACTTGTCTTATCGTTGATTGGTATATTCCCGTAAGAATAAGGCAACACGTTTTACCATATGAGGTATTGGTATAGTAATATATAAATTAACTTTAATCATTCATGTCTAGACTGTAAAACTAATCACTTTTGGATATTTTATTTTTTAAAGTGCTCTAAGAGAGTAAACGAGCCGACCTGCTAACTACATTATTTATATACATATATGTATAGCTTTATACTTAATACAATTACCACAGGCGAAACCTTTTCTGTCTGTTTCTCAACTCAAATCCAATTTTACCAGTGCAAAAACACAACATTTTTGTTCGCTGATTACACCAGTCAAATTTTCACTTCGTGAACATTTGCGTAATAATTGACACTTTCACTTGATTATAAAACGCTTCAATCCTAACACTCACTGCTGGAATCAGGGACAAACTTGCTAGAGCTCAAATTAACACTGGCACGAAAGACAGTAAAAAATGTTCCTGTCACATCATGCTCTTAATTTCATCTTCTCTTGGTACAAAGATTGCTGGAAAACATGTCAGGTTCTGTGATTAGACACGTTTACTGCCAGGAACGTACACCACACTAAGTAATGTCGAGTTTGGTTGTCTAACAGTCAGCAATACTACTGAGCACTGGGTACTAAAGTCTATTTTATGAGGGGGGTTCAGTCGTGGTCAACTTCCTCTGCAGCGGGGCCAATCCTATGAATATGTCTGAAATTTCTCTATATGCAGTTAGTGGGCGTATCTAAGATATAGGCCGAACAAAATGTCAGATATACTTATAGAATTGGCAACGCTATAGAGGAATTTGACTACGACCGAACCTCCTTCATAGAATGGTCAGACTATAATAGGATCGAAAATCCCTAAAATGTAGAGCCAAGCTAGAAGAGAATTACTGGGATGGGCCCCTCCCCCTGGCGGGGATAGAGGGAACATAAAAACGTGCGCACGCCTGAGGCTCTGCCCCATAATTGGCGTCATTTCTGAGATCTACCTACGTCTTACACTTTTAAGGATTACATTTTTCTGACACTTCGGTTGTCGCTAAGATCATATCTGCTTACGAGCGGCCTCGCAGGTCCATGAATTACGGAGCTCAGCCCACGTGTCCTACCACGGGTAGTGCCGAAACCCACAAGTTTGCTTACTCGAGCCCTCAGCTATAGAAAATTTATTGACGTGAGCTCCAACGGTTCCCATGAATCAAATTGCTTTCTACTAACAGCTATGTCTGCCAAAGGTTAGGTACGTCTCCTAACATTTATTCCAAGTCTACCTTAACATTTGATGTAATAGAGCACTATTCATTTGTTGTATTTACTTATATTATTTATTGCTTTACTTTTAAAGCGCCTGATCTTACGTGCTTTGAGTAGAGTGGGGCTCCTGCGTAAGCTCAATGAAGTGTTGGCTGACAATGGAGTAGTCCAGTTCATCAATGCATCATTGTTTCCACGCTGTCTTTATAGGAGTATTGTTCCTCTGTGTGGTCTTCGGCTACTGCCCGTCGCCTTGAATTACTGGACTGACTCCTTGGCTGAGTGTCCAAATTAATCTAGTGGACTTTTCCTATAGACTGAGCGTTACTTGCCCTTGTATGTTTAACAACGTGTTCATTAATTATGGATGTTGGCTGTAGCTGTCTTTTCCTCTCTCCAAATTCATTGGGAGAAACACCCGAGTAGCAAATGAGGCCCATCCTGCATGATACGCTGGAGCCTGTAAATTGCCAAACTCTTCAGGTCAGTAGGTGTTTCATAACCCGATCTGTTTTGGCATAGAGTTCCTTGCTGGGATGTCTTCTGCTGTGTAAATCTGTTGCACTAAAGTCAGTCGTGATTTTTCTGAGTAGTTACAATTAGCATTCTTGCGGGTAGGGTTACATAAGTAATGCTCCATTCGGGCATCTGTTACTCGTTCCTTCGCTGCCTTACCATGTTGTTGCATTACTAACAACACCAATAAAAGTAACATCATGAGCAGTGAACGCCAGCATATAATAGATCTCTCTGTGACCTTACGTATTTATCACCTGTTGTACCTCTATTTAGCCTAATAATGTATCACTTAATGGTCTCTTCACTGCTGGATGGGTGTTCTGCTCTGCAGTGAACATTCTCCGTACCCACAGTGAACTTCATTATCCCTAGATTTTCTTCACATGCAATTTTGTATTTTTTTTTTTTGGGGACGTGTCAAATAGATTCGCGGGGAGAATAGAACGACGGGGACGGGAAGGTTTGACGGAGGTGCTGACCGTGCGACACAAACAACTGTGACTACCGAAATATTGACGGACGGGATGAATCTATAAGCTCCGGTATGGGGCGTGGGAGCGACTGGCTTGGTAGCTAAGGCTAACGTAGTTACAATACTCACTTAACCATATATTGGAGGCTGTTAGCTTGCTCTGACATTTTCATAACCTCAACGAGGGGCAGTTTATGGAATCTTCCTACTTCCTCAGACATCCACGTAACTAATACGGTAAAAAACAGCAATCCATTGTCAAGAAGCAATTTAGGGGTCCTCATATTTTCCTACACATACACGATGCATTGCATGGCAAGCTGTAGTCACAGTGTATGGATATAGGTCTCTGCATGCCCGAGAGCTATAAAACTACACGAGTTTTTCGACTAAAAATAGGCATGATGCATATAGAAGTAAAAAAAACATAAGTAGCCTATGACATTGTTGATTGTGTGCTGAAAAAACAGTAAACATACAGCACACGCTTACAAAAGGACGAAATATGCCGAGCAAGAAACAGCTGTGAATACAATAGCAGCGTAATAACTATAAAATAAGAGCTGCAGCGTAGGACACAGCTGCATGGAGGTCTATCGGCAACGTCACAAAAAGCTTGCTACTAAGCGACAGTATAAATGCACAAAGAATGTCACCGAGTCTTGCAATAATTGAAGATAAGATGCACTGCATCGAAGCAGGATTGCTAGTGCCGGGCGCACACTCACGTTTTCGGTCACATCGCCGAGACGACTACATACTTGCGGCGTTTGTAGATCACGTCAAGGCTGTACGTCTTCAAAACAATTCAGAAGTAGGAGGAATACTCAAAGCGTGACAGCTGACGCTTACTACAGTGAACAAACTACAAGAAACGACTAATGTATTGGATATTCTTTTTAATTTCATAGCGCTGTGCAAGCCTAACCCTTGTTTACGGCCACGTAATCAAGCGGAGAATTGCGTAGAAGTGAAAATTTAGCGTTAGTCTGCATCTGCTATAAGCAGCAGCAGTAAATTGAAAATGTAACCGCAAGAGCAATATATTAGGAAAGTAACAGCTTGTGCAGCAGGAGCAGTACGCTAAGGCTTGCAGAAGACTTATTAGCCCTCACTGATCCCTCTTCTCTGAGAGCTGAGCGCTGCTACGGCGGGTGGCAGTGAGAGGGCTTTGGCATGACGGAGAGGATCTCTCGCCATCTCATCTGAGTGCCTGTGGTTGTTGCTGGGCCTCCTCAGGCAATACGCACTCGAGAAAAGATAGTCAAATTCGGTGCGCAATATTTGCACCACGTTGTGCCAGCCCTACGGACTGATAATATTTAGCAGCTGCTAAAGCGATGGCTCTGGCAGCCGTATGAGCTCCTGAGGGGAGCGAAAGCAGCTAATTTTAACTGTATGAGTAAATCCTTCTATCGAGCTCGTAAAAAATTTTTACAAATCCTTTCCATCTTCACGACAGGTTTCGTTGCAAGACCTCGCGTCGCAACTAACCCCTCGGACACGTGACAACAATTTACCCGTTCCGTAGACTTTCTCACTGCCAGATTTCGTCAGCATAAGACCCCGCTTGACCACTCGTCTCCCAAACTGAGCTCCCAATGTTAGGTTTTCCTGTCTAGATCTGAGTGGTTTAGATACCACCTCGGTGCCTAGTTTCATTTGAGAAAATCTCAATGAATTTTTTTTCTAGGAAATGCAGAATACTCCTAACGAATAAGTACGATAAATTGAATAATGAATGGTATATAAGCCTATCCGAGATGGTATTCTACTACTACATAGATTTCGATCAAGTCCCCATTTAGAGAGTGCTCGTGTCACCAGATTTCAGCGCTTTAATAGAAAACTGGGCTTCGATTAGCAAAATTTGGCCAAAGTTTAATTTGCTCTCCTAGTGGAATGAATTCGATTGCCTGAAAACAGATTGAAATTTTGAAACTTTTGCAAACAGAGAGATGGCTACTTTGTGTTAACTGATGCCTTATTCATTCTATATATATCAACATTTGCAGTTCCGCGGCCTGTTGCATGCGTGGACTGCGCGTTATCAGGCCGCCCCCATTGTCCGGCTACCGGACGCCGCTTTGTTTGTATGAGCTGGCTCTGGGTTTAGGGCTCTGGGTAGCCCCTGAGTTGGAGGAAATGCCACTCTAAAGGCGGATGAGACCTTTTTGGTCCAACGGCATCCCTGAGAGGAGATGAACAGGCTGGTGCCATAGCTGGGTACTCA
>LQNS02278094.1:26985752-26998688 GCA_001587735.2 Parhyale hawaiensis
GGAAATACATGTACCTAAGTATAGCAGCGAATCTTAGTTATCTATATTATACTAAAACTCTGTGAACCTTGGTGCTTGTTTATTTACTTGCTTGCTTGTATCTTGTTTGAACAGCTTCTTCGCTTTTAGACGGGAAGAAATTCGAGTGATGAAGATTTAATAATAGGCGGCAGTAGACTGACTGTATCTGTGATACGGAATTTAAACCTGATCTCGCCAGCAAGAACGGGCACGCCGGAAATATAACTGAAATACAACGTAACATATAAATTGACTTTGCTTACAGCCTGGGTGTTGAATATTCGTCAGAGAAGCAAAGAATCTGTTGATAGGGAGCCGCTTGGGCAGCTTCTTGACGGGCAGGAGAGGACGGCCGAATAGCGTGTGGTCTATGACCAGCTAAATAACACTTGCTTCAGTGCGAAAGCAAAGACGATCGTGATGACGACCCAACGAGTCACGGGTCGTCTCGTAGCAGTTAAACATGAGAAAACTGATTTGAAATAATACGGTAAATGCTGGAACTGCGAGGTTATAATTCTGTCAATCGATTGAAAAGTATTTTCGGTGGATAAAACTGAAATAAGGATTGCTCTGAACTCTAAAACGTCTGAACAAAAAGTTCGCGTCAAAATATAATTGTTTGGAACTACAAGGAAGCTTTGCATTTGGTATTCCCAGTCAAAAAGTGTTGGGCGGTTATCCGATATTTTTCGGTGCCGTCTGCCATGGATATTGGATAAATGCTTATGATTTTGTGATAGAGACATACTGTAGAGTTAATCTTTTAAAGTCCAGCATTGATCATAGAAGATATTTCAAACGTGCTGTTATTATGAGAAACCCCTGGTTTAGTTGGTTGTTAGAAGAAAAGCTGTTAAGGTTTATTAGTCGTCAACTCTTGGGTACTGCAGAGCAGAGGCTGAAGAATCGAAGATTGTGGACGATATTTTTAACGGCTCAACACCAACGAAACTGAATAATAATTCAGTTATGATTTTAGATGTCATTATCGCCCGCGGGCGAAGCGAAGAACGCTAATAATGTTTTCGTTGAAGATTAAGTATATATATATATATATATATATGTCTGTCCACCCAGAATGAGGGAGAAGGAGTTGAGCAATGTTCATCTATTTGTAGGGAATCAGGTGGGTTGACCTCGATGTGAGCAAGCAAAAAACTAGAATTAGCAGGTCATCAAAAATGATGGCGATAAATTTTGTAGTCTGTTCATCCAAAAAGAGGCAGATGGAGTTGAATAATAATAATATTTTTTTTTTCAGACAGTCAGGTGGGTTAACTGAGTTGTCACAAAATGTCAAACTCTAGAGTAAGCTGGCCGCCAAAAAAAAAAAAAAAAAAAATGATGGCGTTGAATTTGCCCTCTACCGCTGATGACGGTCTTACGCCACGAGACGTTCTAGTTTGGCAATGCCCTTGTTTCTGTAGTTCCCACATAATTAGGGTTGCGGAGTAGCTACCGGGCTTTGCAAAAGTCCTGACCTGTTTTGTGTTTTCAGAGTGTGAAACTCATTTCAAAGACTGATGAAATTTTTTGACAATGACTCCCTCCTAAACTATTTCAGATAATATAATAACTGGTAACAGTGCTCTTTTTATACATTGTTGGTAACGGAAATAAAAAGGATAAAGATAGCAGCTCTCCTTCGCTTGGGTCACCAGAAGGTGGACATTGTTAGGTTGTCAAATATCAGTTTATCAACGGTGAAACGGGTCGAAATCCGGTTTAAGAATGATAAAAGCCTCAAAGATCGACCACGTTCCGGTAGACCACAAGTTATTCAACGGAAGAATGTTCGCAGAGCCTTTGAAAATGATACGAAACTCAATATGACTGAATTTTCGAAGAAGAAGAAGATTTCTGTGTCAACCGTGTCAAGAGCTGTAAAGAGTGAAAGTAGAAAGCGCTTGAAGCGTCAGAAAAGACCGCTGCTAACTGCTGACAAGGTTAAAAAGCGCCAAGAGCGATATTCCCGCCTTCTTAACGACATGAAAGGTCATGGAAATCGAGTCATCATATTCTCAGATGAGAAGACCTTCACCGTGGATCCTGTTTCAACAAACAGAACGATCGAGTTATGAGCTTTGGCCAAGACATCTCTGATGTTCGTTTTGTCTCCACGACAAAGCATCCGGCCTCTGTGATGATGCTTGGCGTTGTGGCCTCCAATGGCGAGAAGATGCCTCCAGTGCTGTTCAAGGGTGGTTACAGGTTGACAGGGGCTGAATACAGGGATATCATGGCCACAAAAGTTTTTCCTTGGATCAGAAAAATCGTCAAAGATGGAGATAACGTGTTTCAGCAAGATGGTGCACCAGCGCACATGTCGAAAACCGTCCAAAACTGGATGAACTAAAACATGACTTTCTGGCCCAAAAATTTCTGGCCCCCACAGTCGCCTGATTTCAATTTTCTGGACTACAGCGTGCGGCCGCATATTGAGAGTAAAGCATGCCAAGATTGCCACAACATTCAGGAGCTGAAAGCCTCTGTGAACCGCACTTGGGCCCACATGAGGATAGACTACGTCCGTAATGTGTGTAAGGGCTTCCGACCACGATTAGGGCGTGTCATTGCTGCCAATGGAGGTCCTATTGAATATCAATGTTGTTGAGATCATTATAAACTAATAAATTACAAATCTTGTTTTATTTCATTATAAACAAAGCTTTTACGAACTTTGGATGGCAAATTATTAAAACAGGTCAGAACTTTTACAAAGCTCGGTACCTACTTTGTGCGTTTTCGGACAAAGTCCAGGTGACGTTCACATCACCTCATGTGTGCGTAGTCATGCTGCTGGGTTTCTTGTGTTGGGTCATGGCTAGCAACCAAAGTGAGAGTCAGTAGTAAATGATCGCCAATATGCAGTTAATCGCTGACCGCTGGTCTACCTGGTATTCTTCAAAACTGAGAATCCAGAAAATTGTTTATTTCTATAATTTTAATAACAGTGGCGTTTCGAATATGCCGGACAGTTTGTTAAAAGAGTCTTACGCCTCGTACAGTGAAGCTAACAGCATATTTTGGCGCCACGATCTTTCCACCATATCTGCTTGGAGCCCTCAGGGATATACTCTGGCTGGTCCTTTCGCTGCCACAATATAGATGGGCCTAGCGAACCCAAGGGCTGTCCAGAATGCCATTTCCGCAGGAGATGTTGCAACTGGCCGCAGTTATTGCTGACGAGGTTAGTTTTGTAAAGTTAGGTAGCCTTTCCATATTTCCGTTTCATTTCTGCCCTGCAAGGTGGGCTGCTGATCGAGGCGGCCAGCCTATTCCGCGGAACTCCTATACCTTCCTTCTCTCTTCTCCTTTTCTTCGTTTCATACTTTGCGCCTTGTTTTCTTGCTCTTATGGTAGCGTACGTGGCCACGCGACAAATTATGGGGTATTTGAATACTGCACGATCACATTTGTTGGAACGCCTGAGTAACGCCTACGGAGATTAAGCAAAGAGTTATTATAATAATAATATTTGAATGGAATGCGTACGTCACAAGTCGTTTCTCAGTTTCTGGCGACAATCAGTTCATTCACATTCACTGCGATACGCCAGAATTTTCCAAACATCTATGTTTGCAAAACGGTCGAATCTTCGTTGTACTGAAAACAACTGGAGACCTCGAAGTCATTTATGGTAGTCATATTTTTTGCATGCCTTGAATTTTGGCGTGAATGGTCTTTGAATAGCTTATTCAGGTTGTTCTCGCTTTGTTCTCGTACTCGGCATCCAAAGTAGAGAACAATACTCGGTTCTCGGCAAACTTAATTGCTTTCACAGACTGAGCATCATTTCTATCCCGCCTAAGAAGATAGAAAGTCCGACCTAGACTCATGGAACCGGAGGGTATCAGACTCCTAGTGCACTAGTTTTCCGACTCACCACAGCGACTCTTGTGTGACATATGAGACAGTTAACGACGTAAGCTTAGTAGCTTTTTTCCAACTCCCACTCCAGCCATCTAAAATCTTCATTGTAACTCTGTCTCCCATTTTGTAAGCCTGCACAAATATTTTTCACGTTTTTCGTGTCGGAAAAATCTCAGGGTCCACTTTCAAATGGTGCCATTCCTACGAGCATTGAAGTTTAACCCTATTTATGTATCTTGCTACCAGGGTTTTCTGTTTTACTGTATTCCTATGGGGGTAAGTTTGTGGCGAGGAAACACAACCTGGGATGAATAGAGTAAATGTAGACAGTAATGGGTGAGGAAATTCTTACTATCTGCAACGATAAAATTACCGGACAAATGCTACTACTGATTTTTTTTAAATAGAAATTTGCCTCTGTCGGTGCATGGACAGTACTCGTTTATTACAGCTCTAACTGTATTCTTGCTTGTAGCGCCTCTATTTTTGCAGCGGTGTACAGTAACATATCAGCTGACGGTACAAAATCCTTATTTATCAGATCTAACGAAATAGGTCTGATCGAAGCTCAAGAGGCTACACGACCAGGGGCATACGTACAGTTTCTAGTTCCCGCGCGCAACTAAACCAAAATTTTGGCATCAGAAAAGTGCATGGAATTTTCATTTCTAGTTAGCTATAAATTTAAGGAAATATGTATTGCTTCCCTTGTAATATATGCATGAGCTATATTGCCATAGAAAGTAATGGTTTACTGTTATTTTGGCGCACACACGATGCTGATTGCAGGGGCGCATTAAAGAGGGCGAGCACTTTGTGCTATGTGCAAGGGCCAATAACCTATTAGCATTACACACGCTGTAGCATCGAAATCCATTGGATTTCCTATAGTCCTATAGCTTACATTGCTCTAGGTAACTTGATCAGTTAAAAGTCTACTCAATTTTGTGCAGCTTCGTATTTGAGCGTTGGGTTTGCTACTTGAGAAGGAGGATCATGAAAAGGAGCAGGATTGAGTTTGAAGCGGTTTCAAGCGTAATCGGTTTGCAATCAACGCTTGAAACTCGATGCAGAGTCACACTTTCAACTCTCGGGGTTGAAATTTTGAGCAAGTTATAGCCGACTTTGCCTCAAACCAAGTGAGAGAATCAAATGGGTCCCAAATTTACAGTTGGTCCTTCGACTCTGTGCGGCCTTGACCTTACACAAGTCTGCGTTTGTGGAAAAAAATCAGAGAAATTTTCCCCCTGACTTAAGACAAAAATTTGGATTGCATCCGCTCAAACAATGGAGAAGTTTGCTCCACTGGCCAAGTCGTCATTATTACTTGTGGTAAAAATAAATACTTCGGACTCGTGACAAATTGGAGTTCGTTACAATTTTTGACCGCATTGTGCACAAAGTCCTGACTTCCACTGTGTTGTAGAAAAATATAAAGCATAAGTAATATACAATAGATATATGCAGATATTGTAGATTTGTTGTACCTAATGATGCACCACCCAGAACCAACAATGCTGAGTAGAAGTAAACCAAATATATGAAGTTAAAACCGTAGACTTTCTCACACACTCTCAGTTTTACGAAAATACGAAGATAAGTTTATTTCTCTTTATGGAGTTTGACTCCATATACCTCGATAACGTGCTAAAGTATCAGTTTCAGAGTAATTGAAATCAAGAAGCATGTGGCTAATGTTTCTTATACATTGGATACAAGTGCGCTTGCCGTGACTAGAATTAATAAGAAACGATACTTTTATTCTTCACATATTACTAAGTATTATAAAAGCATGCTTTTGATATGATAATGTGCTTATCTTACTGGGCTCACTTTAAGTGAAATATGAAATCAATCTATGCTTTATTTCATTGGAATGGTATCACCAGTGCATTCTTATTTTTCTATTTGAAAGGCAATAGCTATTATATACCCTTCATCATAATTGACTCTCGTAATTTATCCCAATTTAGTCATAAGCTTTATTTAAGAACATAGCTATCCCTTCATTTTCTTCTTTGGTCACCTGACTTTATAAAGCCCTACCTCATCGTTTTCTCATTACTCCGTAATTATCCGTTCCCAAACAAAAACAGAAGTAATTTGACGCGAGAAAAACCATCGCAACAAAGAGATCTTGCAATATATTCGAAAAGGGCATGACAATTTAGTACTATGAGATAACTGCATGAATGCATGAGATAAATACGCAGTAGTGAAACACTCCGAAACTGCTATCGCTCTTATTTAAGCAACTCCATGTTTTCAGAAGATAGGTATGACTTCAAGCTTGCATCCTCGTGAAACTGATGTTCCGAACGTGACGGGAGTGTCTGCTGCTCCGAGACGAGTAACATCTATGCCTGCTGCTGATGTTAGTCCATCTTCCTCGGCCCCTCGTGTTAATGTGCGGGTACGTCGCTGAGATTGAAGACTTCCCCACTTATTCATTTTAAGATGGCCTGAATGAACAGATGAACCTCCCTTGTTATTTTGATACTATCATTAAATTTGAATAAAGAGTTAGGGTAATCAAAAAGGATATGATATCAGTGTTATGTATCAATATATGGAGCTTAATCTACAATTTTAAAGATTTACTTGCTTTTCTGGATACAGTTTCTTATAATTTCAGCATAATTGTTATTGCTGAATCAGTGAATCTAGACTAGATGACTCCACAGAAAACCCGTTGAACATAGTAGGTTACTCGAAAATTTGCCTAAATCCTAACCGCAATGGCGGTAGAATATGTGTGTCTTTTAAAAATGGTCTCGATATAACAGTGGATCGAAATGCTTGAGGCATCTTTGTGAAATACTTATTTTTCGGTGAAATCTAATGCCCATGTAATTAATTTTTGTTGTGTTTATAGGCGTCCTCGTTACGATATACCGCCATTCATTGATTTTCCGACTTGATCACTTCATCCTTTCCTGCTAGTTCCAATATTTTTATATGTGGCGATCTTAATGTAAATCTTTTTAATCCGTTTCATTTAAGTAGTATCGATAACTTTATCCAAATAATGGCCTGTTTAAACTTTTATCCACTTATAAGGAGACCTATAATAGTAAATCACCCTAGTAGCAGCATCACCAAGTTCACGTTAATTGATAACATTTGGGTTAATATTGCTATGAAGAACGCTGTTGCAAGAGTTATCAGTTATGAAATTGCAGATCACTTGTTGCCCTATATTATTCTGCCATCATTCAAGTACTGTGATATCACTACTATTACTTATTGCCAGTTAGATGAACATTATAGAGAGAAATTTATTCAAGCTGTGAGTCGGTTGAACATTGACACTGCACTTACTGACCCTTCTAATGCAATGCGTGTCTTCATAACTTCTATCATCGATGAATAGAATAAAATCTGTCCTGTCGTAACGAAAACTATCAAACAACGGGTAAATTATGTCCCTTGGATGAATAGAGTAAATATCAAAAATAATACAGCAGAGGCTTTATAAGCCTTAGATTTTTCAAATGTTACAAAAAAAACATTGCGTAAATTTCTTAAGCGGGCTGAAAAAATCTATTATATTGATAAAATCAAACATTGCAGTAATAATATGAAAATGACATGAAAAGTTCTCCATAGTCTGGTGGGGCGTGTTACTGCTAAGAGTAGAACTGATCTTAAACGCTTTTTTTCAATATTTTACTAACATCGCCATCGTCTTCACTAGAGCTCTTCTTCCTCAGCATGGCAATGTTGTACAGAATATTCGCGAAATCAGTGCTAGCTGTCACCTATTTCCTACCAACACAGTAAAATAAACTCCATTATCGGCAGTTTCCGTAGCAAAGAATTTCACATCAGGGAACTTGATCCCTCACTCTTTTAAGAAATAATGCCAATAATATCAGACTCTCGTTAGCTTGCTAAATTGCTGCATGAAGCAAGGTATGTATCCGCATATTTTAAACTGTGCTTGAGTTTGCCATTTTTAAATCTTGTGATCCATTGCTTGTAGAATACAATAGACCCATTTTATGTTGTCTGTATTCAATATTATATTTGAGAATATAATTTTCTCTCGTGTTAGTGCGTTCTTCTTATCCTGTAGCGTTATTACTTCATCTCAGTTTGATTTTAAGAAAGGTACCAACATATCCTGAGCAGTTTTTTCGTTTGTTACTAATTTTCTACTTACATTTAATCAGAGAAGGTATGGCATTTGTTTATTTCTTGATTTGAGGAAGGCCTTTGATTCTATTAATCATGATCTTCTACCAGCCAAGTTGAAAGTCTATGGTGTAAGGCATAATGCATTCAAGCTGCTAGGTTGTCATCTTGCAAATCGACGACAGTATGCTAGCTACGACAATGTTTCTTCATCTGCAAAGTTTGTAACTCCAGGAGTTCTGCAAGGGTCCATTTTAGGCCATCTCCTTTTTAACGTCTTTTTAAATGATAGTGTTTCCATTTCTGATATTAAATGTGTTTTAGTTGCAGATGCTCTGCCTTCTATTTCTGATGATAATTTTCATGCTGCGATTGAGAGACTTAGCTTATTCATTTCACGGCTATCGCGTTCATTATTGTTGAATAAACTTATTCCTCACGAAACGAAAACTAAACTTATGATAGTAACAACAAGGGATACCCCTTAGCTGCTGGAGATATTCTTCAATAAGATAAAGCTCGAATGGACCAAGGAAATCAGGTACCTTGGTATTACATTAGATTCGAAACTATCCTTTAGTCGGCACAAACGTGGTGTGTGCGTGAAGCTGAGTAGGGCCCTCGGTATTTTCCAGTCCTTGTCAAGGAAACTTCCTTTACCTGCTCTGCTTGATGTTTATTACTAAGCTGTCGTGTACCCCCGCCCTTGATATACTGCATCGTTGTATCGAGATATGGGCGGTGTATCGCCATATTCTAAAAACCGCATAGCCGTTTTAATGAATAGGATATTGCATACGGTGCTGAGAGTACAAATTGTAAACTGAGTACCTGATATGCATGTAAAAGGTATGTATAAATCACTAGAATTAATGCAATTTGACGATATATATAGGTATTTTTTTACTTAAACTAGGTCATAACTGTTTATATGGTGACAAAGAATTGTATGATCAGTATCTTTTACCTTTACTACCTCGTCATAAGTATGTAATGAGAAGATTGAAATTTAATTTACCTGTTGTTCGATTGAATGTTGAAAAGGAGGGTACCATTTTTCAATTAGTAAAGCAGATTAATGAAACCGCTGATGAATTACTGAGGCCAATGATTGCATATCATCTGAAAAAAGGTTTCAAGAACGTAGTCTTGACTAACTGATCTATGAGCCTTTTTCTTTATTTTCGGCTATAATTATTGCGTGGCCGATAGCTCCGTGCTGTCACCCGTCTGGGGTTTGAGCGCGGGATCGGGGCTTGGTCACTCAACGGATGGGCAGCTGAAACCTCAATTGGGCCTTTTTATGGCTCTTATCCTTTTCTGGCCCCTCAATCACGATTAATTGCCTGTTCAGTGACTTTTGTGAAGCTTGATATGGCCGAGCACGCCGCACTGCCACCTTTCCTGGGTTTCAGCGCGGGTTTGGTGCCTCGTCATTTCCACGCGTGGCAGCTGGAACCCCAAAAAGTGCTGCTATCCCCTTTTTTCTGTGACTGCCTCAGCGCTATATTCTGCATTTTCAAGTTATTTAGCCTTTCCCCATTTCATTGTTGTTTGCCCCTGCGATAACTATTGCCGAATTGTGTTTGGGTATGTATAACAATGCATCCGTACTTATGTTTCTTTTGAGTAACAATCTACAGTTATTAACTTGGTGAATTATCTTAGTTTGACGATTTTGTTTCTAATTTTTATTTGCGAGAATATATTGTGTCTTGTACAATAGGACGTATTTCTTGGTTCAATTTTTACTTTCGAAGACAATTTGCTCTGAAATTCTATGTACTACAGGATCTATTTCCTACTTCCTTGTGCTCTAAAAATTGTTACCCAGTCTTTTTTTTAGGTCCGAGAAGCGAATGTGCTTATACCGACCTTTTGTCCCTCATTGTAAGTTTTAGATATGATCATACATGTTTTAATGAATTGCTCTGATAAATAAATTTCTAGGGTTTCAAAGTCAAAATATTGGCAGATTAAACTGGAACCTATGCACACGGGGGGCTTAAGGCATCGCATTTGCTCAGGTCATGACCCGCAGAAAACTCAAGCTAATCATTGCCAAAATGTTAGACCAGGGGGCAAAAGCGGTATTTTTTCTGGTTGCAAAAATATAATAAAATGCATGTGACCTCACTTGTTATCAAATCGTTAGTTGGTTAAGAAATTACAGGGAAAAAGACCGCACTGGCTAAGCACTATTATTCCCGCATTTCTTAGCATATTTTCCTTAACACAATTTTTACCAGGTACTAATCGCACATTATTGGTTACAAGAAACTTGTCTTATCGTTGATTGTTATATTCCCGTAAAAATTAGGCAACACGTTTTAAAATATGAGGTATTGGTATAGTAATATATAAATTAACTTTAATCATTCATGTTTAGACTGTGAAACTAAGCACTTTTGGATGTTTCATTTTTTTTAAAGCGCTTTAAGAGAGTAAACGAGCCGACCTGCTACCTACATTATTTATATACATATATGTATAGCTTTATACTTAATACAATTACCACAGGCGAAACCTTTTCTGTCTGTTTCTCTAGTCAAATCCCATTTTACCAATGCAACAACACAACATGTTTGTTCGCTGATAACACCAGTCATATACTCACTTCGTAAACATTTGCTCAATAATTGCCACTTTCACTTGATTATAAAAACACGTGAATCTTAACACTCACTGCTGGAATCAGTGACAAACTTGCTTGAGCTCAAATTAACATTGGCACGAAACACAGTAAAAAGTATTCCTGTCACATCATGCTGTTCATTTCATCTTCTCTTGGGACAAAGATTGCTGAAGTGATGACGCTGCTTAGAGGACAGTTTTGGAACTTGCGCTGCAACTGGTGACCACATGGAACGTACTCAACTTCTCCACGATGATGCAATTGGACTCTGGAGGCACTGTATACAAACTTCCTACTCTTCACGCCCTGTAAGATCCTTTCAAGTCTACAACTTCAAAGTGGACACTCTGGAACAGTTTGGCTATAAGGACACCAAGCTTTGGGACGATGGCTCGTGCGCACTATTGGAACGTCTAAGGGAAATACTATGCTTTGGATAAGACTGGCATTACTGTCACGTCGTATCACTCCGGGGCAATAAGCAGGAAAACATGTCCGGTTCTGTGATTGTACATGTTTACTGCCAGGAACGTGCACCACACTAAGCAATGTCAAGTTTGGTTGTCTAACAGTCAGCAATACTACTGAGCACTGGGGACTAAAGTTTGACTATTTTATAAGAGCGTTTCGGTTGTGGTCAAATTCCTCTGCAGCGGGGCCAATCCTATGAATATGCCTGAGATTTCTCTATATGCAGTTAGTGGACGGGTCTAAGACATTTGCCGAACAAAATCTCAGATATACTCATAGAATTGGCACCGCTATAGAGGAATTTGACCAGGACGGAACCTCCTTCATAGAATGGTCAGACTGTAATAGGATCGAGAATCCCTAAAATGAAGAGCCAAGCTAGAAGAGAATTACTGGGACGGGCCCCTCCCCTTGGCGGGGAAAGAGGGAACACAAAAACGTGCGCAAGCCGGATGCTCTGCCCCATAATTGACATAATTTCTGAGATCTACTTATGTGTTACACTTTTAATGATTACATTTTTCTGATACTTCGGTTGTCTCTAAAACCATATTTGCTTATGAGAGGCCTTGCAGGTCCATGAATTACGGAGCTCAGCCCATGTCTCCTACCACGGGTAGTGCCGAAACCCACAAGTTTGTTTACTCGAGCCCTCAGCTATAGAAAATTTATGGACGTGAGCTCTAACGGTTTCCATAAACCAAATTGCTTTCTACTAACGGCTATGTCTGCCAAAGGTTAGATACGTCTCCTAACATTTATTCTGAGTCTACCTTAACATTTCATGTAATAGAGCACTATTCATTTGTTATATTTACTTGTATTATTTATTACTTAACTTTTAAGGCGCCTGATCTCACGTGCTTTGAGTAGGGTGGGGCTCCTGCGTAAGCTCAATGAAGTGTTGGCTGACAATGGAGTAGTCCAGTTCATCAATGCATCACTGTTTCACCGCTGTCTTTATAGGAGTGTTGTTCCTCTGTGTGGTCTTCGGCTACTGCCCGTCGCCTTGAATTACTGGACTGACTCGTTAGCTGAGTGTCCAAATTAATTTAGTAGACTTTTCCTATAGACTGAGCGTTACTTGCGCTTGTATGTTTAACAACGTGTTCGTTAATTATGGATGTTGGCTGTAGCTGTCTTTTCCCCTCTCCAAATTCATTGGGAGAAACACCCGAGTAGCAAATGAGGCCCATCCTTGCATGATACGCTGGAGCCTGTAACGTGCCAAACTCTTCAGGTCAGTAGGTTTTTCATCACTCGATCTGTATTGGCATAGAATTCCTTGCTGGGATTGTCTTCGGCTGTGTAAATATGTTGCACTAAAGTCAGCCATGATTTTTTTGAGTAGTAACGATTAGCATTCCTGCGGGTCTTAGGGTTACTTAAGTAATGCTCCATGCGGGCATTTATTACTCGTTCCTTCGTTGCCTTATCATGCTGTTGCAATACTAACAACACCAATAAAAGTAACATCATGAGCAGTGAACGCCACCATATGATAGACCTCTCTGTGACCTTACGTATTTTATCACCTGTTGTACCTCTATTTAGCCTAATTAATGTATCACTTAATGGTCTCTTTACTACTGGAAGGGTGTTCTGCTCTGCAGTGAACATTCTCTGTACCCAGAGTGCACTTCATTATCCCTAAATTTTCTTCACAAACAATTTTGTATTCCTTATTTGCCCTGCACAGTTTATCTAAGCGCCCCTCTTATCTTGCTGCCCCTGCCCTTCCAAACTGCCTCCACGACTGGCACGCTGTGTTTGTTGACACTGATGGCTTTATAACT
>LQNS02278094.1:27076852-27101334 GCA_001587735.2 Parhyale hawaiensis
CCGTACGGCATCGTAACGGTTCCAAGGCAAACTCATGAAGAGCACAAGTCCGCCGAGTATACCTCACCCGAACAAATGGATCCGGAAGAAACTCAGACAGTGGATGACTGGGGCAGTCATAGATTTTCTACAAAAAACAGACCCCTCCAACTCTGCGACGATGCGCCAGATCACAGGGCACAACACCACATACCTTACACGGTTATTGGACTGGAACGAGGTTCAGGTATCGCTAGCCACACCACCCGCCGTGTGTATGGGTATCATTATTGCTCTCCGTGACTTGTGGGAGAGCCGACTGGTTGCGTATCTCTACAATGCACGTAACCGCTTGTAACTGGGTGTACTGCATGGCACCATTAGTTAATAGAAAGATCAAGTACGTGTAGGTTATACTATAAAACACAGTACTGCATATAAAGTAGTACCAGTTTATATATAGTTGATGAAGTTTATACTTAGATGAGTCCTGTAAGGTATTGAGCTTGATACTCATAGCTTTCGTGACAGAGGCGTTTCAGTCTTGCAGTGCACTACGTTGAGGATCTTTGCTCCAGAACTGTGAAGTTCTTTGAATCTCTTACAGCCAAAGCCTCTGTTCGGAACGCGTACTTCTTAAGAGCGTCTGCCGTACGTTCGCATTTGATCCCGCAAGGAGCGAATAGAGCGTGACTCTCTCGAAAGAATAACGTTACTTGCACAGTACACGGGATCCTGCTGAGTTAAGTGCGCCGCCTCGTCTCTACGGTGATTCCTTTCAGAATTGTTCCAACGTTTACGGTTTTGCAACACTTTAATCCTCGTTGAATTATGTCGGAGCCACATATGCGTTAGTACGCCCAACTTGGTCCAAAAGTTACTGCTCGCACGGGGTTTCCGATGCATAATTAAATCAGCAACATAGATACGGCAGCATAAACGACTTGTGAACTGCACATTCTCGCATTAAGTTGGGCGTGCGAGCGCGTAGTGTGGTCACGGCATTATGAAAAAATGAGAAAGGCATGTGTTTTGTGAATGTTAATCTCCTTTAACCTGGAATTTTGGCTGAGAATGTACTCTAGATAACAAGATATTTTCTGGAAAGCTTTTTTCTCTCTGTTTTGTAGCAAAAAGTAGCTGTGTAGTTAAAAACAAAGCTACATAAAACACACCACTTCGAGCAAGCAGTCGCACAGAAGGCAATGGCACTACACAGTCCCAAGAAGCCTATGAAATTTCAGTGAAAATTTACTCGCTAACTAAATGTATTCTCCTTCTTGAACTAACTGCTGGCTCTCCGCTGTCTTCTGCAGTGTCTCAACCGCACCACTTGGACTTTGTCCGAAGAACAAACAGCGAAGATCTTACAGGCATGATAACACGATAACTCTGTCATGCGGGGACCACAGCATTAAAATGAGATAGCTGTAAGAAATGAGTTTTCTCTCTTTCTCTATTCAGTGAAAATGCCCTTCATAATGAATCATCCCGGGAGTCGCATCCTATGCATTTTACATCTCTCACTTTCCGGCGCCGAAGCTTCGTTGCGAAGGGACCCCTGCTAAAATAGCGGAGATATAAATTATTTACCACCTGGCTCAGTATACATCGGGCGAGCGTTCGCTTGCTGCTCCTGACTGTGCCAAACGAAGTCAATTATATGAATGAGTTCTGTCCTGGAGCAGCCCTGCTTATTGGCGAGCAAGTGAGATGCACTTAAAAAGCTTGAGTTCAACAGCTTATAAGAGTGGCTCAGCAAAATTCAGGATGACAGCTTACGTCGTGTTGTGCTTATCTAGTTGTTGTGCATAAAAATTTCGTGATAAACTCCCTGAATCCAGGTACAGATCAGTGTATGCCCCTAAATGCTGTAAATAAATACTAAAATACTATATGGTATCAATAAATAGTCGATTTCAGATGTGAAGAACTTATCTAGAAAATTTACCTGTTGAGGCTGGCCATAACGTGTAGACACTCGATTGAATTTTTATTTTTGGCACCTCTGTTTCAAATTAAAGGTCTTTACTGCAGACTATCATCGAGTCACTGAACGCTCTTATACATGAAGAGTACAAAACTAGTGAAATCGTGCCCTATTTATTGCCCTTTCTTCGTGGGAAGAAATTGTCATTGACAAATCTTGAAGAGGGCCAGATTCTGGTACATACGAGTGTACTGCATCTGGAGACAAGCCAGTGCAGTTGCTACATTACTAAAATGTCCCGAACTATTGCTAGCAACTTTCTAAAAAGTGATGAAATGTATGGTAACAATAAATAAATAAATAAATAAATAAATAAATAAATAAATAAATAAAATGAAATAAAAGAAAAAATAAAAAATTGGTCCACCACCTTAACGGTCTCCATGCAACGACCTGTTGCATATTCTTCAGATACGTTTACGAAGGTGAGAATAATCGTTTTTCCCACCGTCTGTGGATGTTTGGAAAGGTTTTGATTGCTCTGCCTTTTCTGGTGCGGGTACTGGCAGCTCTAAAAGATCTATACGCACATCTATTCTGTGATCTCGGATCTTCTCTTTTTTTCTTCACTCGCTGGGCTGGTTGCGTGGGGGTTTGTCAACCTCACGAAATTTTTCCGCTCCCACGGCGCCAGTATGGTATGATTTAATACTAATATTAACCAATAGCGAGTCATTAAATTGAAGTCATGTTGTGTACGATCAGTACCCGCCACACGCTGCACAGAGCACAGCTCCCAATAATTAGTTTCTAAGAGCAGGAATCAAGCTCCAACGCTGACTAAGAAACAACTGGACAAACGAAAATAACTTTTTTGTTAGAGGCGTCTAACGTAGATATTATCGTAAGCTTGCTTCATTTTAACATCCACCTTCCATTTCTTTAAATTTTTCATTGACTTACTGAGATTCAAGTCAGGCTCAGGCCATGTTTTTTTTTGCATCAGTATGCAGGTAAATCCCCTAATTTGTTGGGGTTACGTTCTTACAAATCGAACAAAACACGTGACATATACAAATTACAAGCAAGTAAGTAGGTCATCAACTTTTTTGTAGTGCTGTTACTCTCGCAAGCTCGCAGGACGAAAACGTACTGCCCAATAACTGCGCAAAAATCGTGCTGCAGTTGGAAAGGAAATCTAAATGATGACAAATACAACTACTGAGTAAATGTGTACGTGCAACTGATAAGCAGTCTATGACTGGTGCTGGGGCCACACTATGACATTCGTCCGAGCCACGCGCAACTCACTCAGACAACTATGTAGTTGTGTATCTGAATGACTGTAGGTAGTTACGTAATTTACAGGGATTGTTAGCAGTGTTAAGAGTAGCAGGTGAATGAGTTTTGGCTGCAGATGCGTTCAACCGTATACTTTATTTATTTATTTTTTTTGCTTGTCTGCCAATTTTTTTTTCTAGTGCTATAACAAAAAAGTTATTGATGGATTTTTTCCAGCGACGGGCAGCTGCTCGTCCGCCATACAAAGTCCCGTCCAGACTACCGCTCATAAGTGCAATAAACTCATGTGCGATTTCGCAGAATTCAGCAAAATCTCCCAGCAGCGTCCACGCTGCCGCACGGTGCATTCTAGCGACGCTCAACAATTTATTAACGTTGCTCACGCTCCTTGATTCAAAAAAAAAAAAGTTGCAGTTTTTGTCACTATTGGTAACTTATTTCACTTCTAGTATCAACACAACTATGAATAAGTAATCATTGTTAATGCAGATACTACTTAGCGTTCTTCACCAATGCGCGTACTGCCAATTGAGCTTAGGTTGACATTTTCACGCTTTTCTTTACCATGCGGTCGTGTTTTCGAGGGCATATATAGCAACACTTTCAAGACTGGCTTGGAAAGCAACTCCAAAAATGATTGTCAAGTAAAGTTAACTGGATAATTTTTTAATCCCTAGACGTATAGTGCAAAGCGTTCAAACATGTATTTTATCTCTTAAACGCAACTGTGTCCACAAAACGTCCATAAAATATTTTCCGTCAACTCAGTCTTCTTCTCAAGTGTCACCACTGTAGCGAAGTTTTATATTCCTCTTCAAATTTGCAGTGAATTAGAACTAAGAGAGGCTTAAACGCTTTTAAAATATCCATAGAGAAGCAAGAAAACCACATGGAACGCCTAATTTATTCGTTTTGCTGGTGAACCAGCTTTGTACGCAACCTAAATCGTGCGAAAATAACAAGCAAATTGGGCGCCCGCGAAAATGCACAAAGCTGCGGTTTGAGTTGACGACGAAAATGAGCAGCAATCGTCGAAAACGACTCAGTGTGGACAAATTTTTGAGTTCATCTCAGTTCGTAGGCTAAGTAACTCACAAACACTTTACAAATAACAAACAAGGCGTTTTTAAATAACCTATCAGAATGACACTGTAAATACAAATTCGATTTCCGCGGCTGTACGACCAACTGGTCGCCCATAGAAAACCTCAAGCGACCTTTCGCCACGTAGGCGCAACTTGTCTGTTGCTAGCAGCAATTTTGCTGCTCGAAGACGTACGAGCTGCGCGTCCTGACAGCAAGTTGCGAGGATGAATGCCTAGTGTGGCCCCTGCATAACACGGTCATTGTAGTACAAAGACGAAAATGAAATAAAATACTAGAGCACTCTGAGAGCGCATACCTCCGCCAAGCGAGGCAACGGTAACAAAAAATTCAAATTGGCTCTGAAACCATAATTTCTTTATATAGACTTCAAAATTTAATCATTTGTGCCTTTTGATAGTAATAACAGCTTGTGCAATTTCCTTGAAGATTCGTTCATAACTTTTTGAGTTATACTGCTAACAAACGTTATGACATACATGAGTCAAACATGCAAACGAACATACCGATCTGCACCAAAATTTAATCATTTGTGTCTTTTAACATTACTAACAACCCCTATAAATTTAATAAAGATCCATTCATTATTTTTTGAGTTATTGTGCTAACAAGAAAAACATTAAAAACAGTGACAAACGAACGAACAAACGGATCACAACCAAAATTTGGTCATTTGCTCTGTTATATACCTAACAACTCATGTTAATTTCATCAAAATCCATCCATAAATTTTTGAGTTATGGCATTGAGAAAAATGAGGCAGACAAACAAACAAAGAAACGGATGGACGCACCTTCACCTAAAGTTATTCATCTGTTCCTCCTAACATACCTAACAATCCCTGTAAATTCCATCCAAATCGGTTCATAACTTTTTGAGTTATCTTGGTGACAGACAGGTAAACATACAAAGAGATAAAGAGACAGACAGACAGACAGACAGACAAACACGACGAAAACATAACCTCCTTTGCGGTGGTAAATATGCGTGGTAATATTGCCAAACCAAGTAATATTTAAACCAATTTCAAGACACAATTGCTTGGCACTGTAAAACAGAGTTAAGCGAGGCCAAGTAACTTGACTTGTCCGGAATTAAAGACGGATACCCAAGCTTCCCAATTTTGAAATTGTGTTGTAATGACAAAAGGCGATCCGATTCGTTGTGCCTGCAGAAAGCACCATTTTATGGTGCAAGATTGAGTTCGATTAAGTGCCATCGTCAGAAACTTTATTCAATGCTCTGGAAGTTGACACGAGCCCCTGTATGAAATTTCAAACAAGTCAGGCCTCGATGTGTTGAGGCTTCACCGATTGGCTCGGTAAAGTCGAGCTAAGCCAAGCCCACTCGATTTGACTTGCCCAGAACCTGTCACACGATGGAGTCATTGACTTTATGTTTCTCCAATCCGCGATTATATTTTTTCACTCGAAGTAATCGAAAATAGCATCTGCTCCTACACAGAGGGGGTACTACGAACTTCCTAGTATTTCTTAGTTGCGACGGAGATGTTGGTATTTACTTCTTAATTTCTCCGTTCAGCCATTGTTTTTCCCCACTCTACTTATAGAACCAAGAACAGCCTGCCCTATAAACCTAATGTGCCGAGACTCTTGCCAGTTCCCAGACATCTGGAGTTACGGTGCAATGTTTCACTCTCTTATCATTGCGTATTTCTCAGAAGAAGGTAGACGTCGGGCGGAACTTCGGTCGCACGTATCTTGTTACCCTGGAAATGTCGTTAGGAATCTGACGGGAACGGCTTACAAGATCTGATCTTGGAATTCCGGCTCACTGACCACGGAACTTTTGCAGTCTTTCTTCTTTTGACAGGACGACAACATTGAATCTGGTGCTGTAAACAAAGAGGTTGCGAAGACAGAGCTACGCGTGAAGCACGTACGTATGTACTTCTCTACAGCGAGGTTTTGGTGAGTACTCCTGTGTACGTGTACTTAAGTAGTATGTATTAGTGCGACGTATTTGCCGCCTTCAGTTTCCGTTCGGTAATATTGATGTGCTGTATATAAGAGAAGCAACTGACGATAGTATTATTGATTGTAAGGTAACAGACTGACGTTTGAGTATCTGCAGCTGATGAGGGTATCTTCTACGTTATTAGAATTTTGGTAGCACCTATTATCGTTACCAATTATTGTCAGATGCTTGAGGATGTAAAGGATATACTCAAATGCCGGGCTTTGCAAAAGTTCAGTTACACTTTGTCCTTTACTGTTCAAACACCTATAAAACTGGACTTTCAGGTATACACGAAAACCATAATTGTTTCACATATATTTATAATGGATGAAAGTCACATATCATTCAATATGGCCACCTTTCGCAGCAATAACGCTCTCCATTGCGGGTGAAAGCCCTTACAAACTTTCCGAACGTAGTCCTCACACATTGATGTCCATACATGGTTCACAGAGGCCTTCAAATCACCTGTGTTGCTGTGGCGAACTTGGCAGGCTTTCCTTTCGACACGCGTCCAAATACTATAAGCGAAAGGGTTAAGGTCAGGCGACTGAGGGGGCCAGAAATCTTTGAGCCAGAAGGACATGTTGGCCTCCAACCAATGTTGCACGACATGCGAAGTGTGTGCAGGAGCCCCGTCTCGCTGAAATACGTAGTCGCAAATTTTTAGTGATTTTTCTGATCCATGGGAGCACTTTTCAAGTTAAAATGTCTTTGTAATCCTAAGAATTCAGCCAATAACCCTCATCAAACCACACTGGAGGCATTTTTTCTCCATTCGATGTTACGACGCCTAACATCATCACAGACGCTGGATGCTTCGTTGTTGACACATGACGGATACCTGAAACGTCTTTTTTGAAGGTTACGATATAGTCGTTCTGGTTGTTGCAGACCTGATCAACCGTAAGCGCTTTCTCGTCGGAGAAAATTATGGTTCGGTTCCCACGGTTCTTTAAATCATTCAAAGGCACCTGCTTTTCTTTAAACTCTTTTGGATCGTCAAGCCACATAGGAGAGGTCTCTTTAAACGTCCCGCGTTTTTGACCTCTCTGGACAGGGTGGACACCGAAATCCTCTGCTTTTGGCAAATTTGGTCATTTTCATGGTAGGGTCATTTTCGAAGACCTTTCTGACTGTTTCAAGGCTGATTGCCTGAGGTCTTCCCGATCGAGGACGATCCTGGATTGGTTCAGGGTTTTCAAGACGTTTGGCAGCTCGATGAACAGTCATTCTGCCGATGCTAAGTCTGTTCGCAATGTCTGTTTTTTTCATGACCCGCGCGCAGGAGTGCTGCTGCTGCTTCAATTCTTTTGGCTTCCATAGCACTCTACTGACAATTTAGGTTATTTCTGTAGAATACATGGTATCAGCAATAGTTTAGGATTGATTTCATGTACAACAATGTGGTTAATTTTCTAACAGGAACATCGTATTTACTACAAAGTAAAGCGTAACAGGACTTTTGCAAAGCCCGGTACGTGATAAGTTGAGAGGTGCGAAAGCTTCGTTTTAGGCACTGAAATACGTATTAGAGAATACTGGGAAACTTTGATGAATACTATCCGACAATCAAAGGGCCTAGTTCGAAAGTGAAATTTTAAGTAACTACGTACATCGGTAGAGTTCCAGTATACAATGGCAACTAAAGGTTTAGCGGCAGATGATCTCGTAACGTATTTTACGGTAGTGACTATAGGTTAGGTGTTACTAAAATATTTCTGTTAGTGTTATCTAAATCCTGCTTCAAGTATCCGTAGATTTACAAATTCATCAGATATCTCAAATCCAACTACTAAAGTCAATGTATTTACCTCTGAAATCATCCAGCCTTCGAAGCTTGACTCGTCCAGAAGCTATATGGGTGCGCTGTAAGGTTTCGAATCCTTCAATCGACTTTTTCGACGATAACCCTGAAACCTTATTCATAGAGATTTAAAAACTAAATCATTCCCAGTAAGCCGTCTCAAACGAGATAGGGTTGCTTCTACCACCTGCCGCACGATTTAAAGTGATGTAATCAGCGCCCTCGTTTGAAGCTCTAGGTAAGTCAAGCTCTCTGGGCTGAGCTTAACTTCATTAAAGGACTAAGGGCATGTTCGATTAGGAACCAAAATCGAGCCTTAGAGACTTGACTTGTCCGAAACTATGCTCGTCTTTGTCAATTTAAATCGTGTTACTAGTGTTGGCAGTAGCGCGATTGCGTTGAGTCGGCTGGAAACCCCATTTTATGGAGCAAGACTGAGTTTCTGGAAGTCTCTAGGGTACCCTGTTGAGGGTCAATGGCTGACTCTTTCAATGCAGCGGGTCGAAGCCGGCGCACCTATATGTAATTTCTAGCAAGTCAAGGCTCTAAGGCTTAATTTTGTCCGTATGTCCGTCCTACAGTTGTCTCAAGTTTGCGGGCTCATTCGTGTCAAATTGAAAAATGTTTGAAAAGAAGAAATCCCTCAACTCGATACTGTCGAGCCAATTGATGGAATAAATAGCTTCTCTAATTATTGCTCGAAACATATCGCAAAGCGCTGCTCAGCAAGTTACTTGCTTCTTAAGCACAAGTGGTCAAAGAATTCCGAGTTTAAGACTTAAGACTGAGCGGGAGCTTGTCTTTAGCTGCAAAAGCTAGTGGAACCTGTAGTCTCTGAGAGGCCCCACGTCCCTGTTGCCAAGCGGTTCTGGCACCTGACGCCGTCCATTAACTAAATGCCTCAAAGGATGCCTCATTGCTTCCTTGGTTTTGAAATAAAAGGATCGCACGTCTCAGTACGAGCGCATCTTACGAATGGCTTGTCATGAATGCCGCTCACGGACCCCACAAAACTTGGTGGGACTCCGGCAAAACTCGCAGCCTCTCCGTCAGAAATTGCACGGCGGCCTCATTTGCAACGGGCTGTTGGGAATGAGGAAGTCTTGGAGCAATTTGAGATGTCACTGGTGGCAAAATTTCTACCGCAGTAATTATGAATGCCAGCACGCGGCTGAGAGCTGGAGGGAACGGTTCGTCTGAATGTGAGCCCTGCAGTCTGTGCGACATGCGCAAGAGCATGCACTGCTGTAACTTCCGGTACCTGCGGATTATATGTCATGACTTGCCAATCCTTGATAATATATTTATTTGGCCTTGACAGTCAAACTGGATTGGCACTAGCTGCAGACTATGCGCCATCGGAAAATGCAACGCTGTTCTAGTAGCAGTGGCAAATGTATCGTAACTTTTTGAACCTAGGAAAGTCATTATACTGCTTTAATCGTAGATTTTTTTTAATTTAGAAGCAAAGAAAAACGTTAAAAATTGAAATAATATTTTAAAAAACGTTTCGAAAAGCTGCTCAATCTTCAGTTCTGTAAAAACATAGATTTAGTTATTTCACTAAGTCTAAACTATCAGAAGCTGCAATTGGTCACGATTACTAAAATCATCTATTAACCAACTTTAAAAGATACGAACTATTATTGCTATTTACAATTGGTTTGACCTTGTGAACAAAAAGAGACTCTAAAATACGTAACTCTAAACTGCTGTCGGCAGTTTTCAGAATGTTAAACTTGTCTATTGTTACACGAGCACCCCACTGCTCGGTATGTAAGCGCACTGAAGGCTGAAGTGGGTTGCTTAATACGTTACCTGTCCGGAAACTCCTCCCATCGCACAATCATCAGTTTCAAATCCACTGTTAAAACAAAGGTCTAGAATTCGTTTCTTATTCATTTGAGCGCAACGCAATTGCCACTCACCCGAGAGACTGCAAGCCGCAAACAATTTTATACTAACGAACATCTAGCGTTTTCGATACTAAACGATTCATGGTGATGCTCAAATACGTAATTGCTGATATACCTAACCTAGTGCATCAACTTACGTCAAAACTGGTAGAATGCATCCGCGGCAAAGAGTATCACACTTGGCAGAGCAATACATTTGCACGAAAACGAGAACGCTTCAATTAATGTTGAATATTTTCAGCAATTCCCTTGTCTTTTTTAATTCCCCTGCACATAAAGTTTTAACAGTAGATATTATATTCAATACGTAGTTTACTAGCTTTGTTTTCGCAAATTGAGAGCAGTTATCGCAGCCCACTGGAACGGGGAGAGGCAAGAATCACATCATCAATATGGCAGAGGGCATTTACTGCTCTAGCATTGATATTGCACCGTACTTCAACTGCGTTCAGTTGGATGTGGACAATGTCAATGAAGATATAAAAGAGAATTGGGAAGAGTAAGCCTCCTTGTTGTATCCCGTTAGTTGTACCAAATGCTTTTGACATTGCCGCTTCTCATTTTAAAAACATTTCAGAGATTGGAACCAATACTGCAGTGCCTAATCAACACAAGGGTGTATTTGTTTCTCAAACGTGCACTTGAATAAAAAGTAAAGGAGAACTTGGTCAAATGCAGCCTTAGCCTCGAGAAAGCACAGGTACATAGAAGATATCCTTTCAAAGAAAGGATTTATAACTTGTGTGAGTGTAAATATAGACATATTCGTTCAATGTCGTGATTCGAAGCCAAACTGGGTATCTGTAGCATCATGTACGATGACATTCGTCATTCAAGTACTATACTAGTGGCACCACTTTCGAAAGAGATATAGTCACTGCTATAGGGCGATAATTGCTCCTATCTGATATACATTTTCCTTTGATTTTCCCTATTGGTGATATGATAACTCTCATCAAGTCATCCGGGACGAAACCCAAAGTGAACTACTTGACGAAGGAAATTCCAAGGAGCGTTACCAGGTTTGGGAGGGGGCTATATCTATAGGTGTTAGTTGAAAGATAGTCAGCGCCGGACGCTTTGTTATTCTGCCGCCGTTTTAGCACTCATCAAACCTCAATTTCAGGCACAATGGCTTGCTCATCGTAGGAGGCTAGATTACTAAGGATACAATCAAAGTAACTTTTTGGATTATCATCTGCAGAAAAAGTTCATAATACCGGTATAATGGGCTTTCCAATGTTAGGCTATATGTTTACCTACATTTTCAGGTTGTTCTAGTGACTATGCAACGTTGTGGACTTTCAAACTTTCAATCTTAGAGTTTTTATTTCTTTCCTGAGTAAATGGATTAGTTTGCCCGATAGCTTTTGTGTTCGTGATGATCGATAGCCGGAAACTACTTATTTTTAGAAATGCGAATTGTGCCTGGTGTACGTGTGTATGGTTGTTGGAACAATGATGATATGGTTTACTGTCTAGCTGGCCATCTTGTCTATCATTCATTCCTGCTGACTTAATTTTTACAGTTAAACTACTGTTGATATTGAGGCATGGTGATTATTTTGAGCAGTGATAAACTACATAAACTATTGCAAGTCAAGTTATGTGTTTTACGAATAGATAACTGTTTCAGTGCCCAATGTTGTAGCGTCAAAAATTTAAGGAAACCGTTGACGGTTTTTTGGAGACCGCCACTGTAGAGTCCAAATTTATTTTAAAAATGGGGACTCTGTTACGCAACTTTTTCAGTTTTTGAAAAAGTTCGATAATTGTGACTCCCATGGGAGTAAAAGCCCAACAACGCTTCAAAACTGACACTGAACCTCTCCCTCTCAACACCACGAAGTTTCTTCATATACATCAAAAGAGACCAAACCTTGGGCATAACCAACGTGCCGTTAGGTAGCATCGTCCCCTGATCTAAATCAAATGAACTTCTCGTTACTGTCCATCCATGAGGCAAAGGCCTGGGTAATATCACACATACAAAAGGAAAAAAAAGAAAGCAAATGAAAAAGTCCCTGCTCTGAAACGAGGAGGTTATTCTAACAAGACATGAAATAAACCAAAGTACTATGCACTGCTCGCCTCAGATACCTTTATAAAAAGGTTTAATGGGCTTAACCCATCAACTACTGATGATGGAAATATCAATTTCCGAAACGCTATAAAAGATAGGCATGTCGTAGTTAACGGGTTAATCAAAGTTGAATTACATACGTTGAATAGGATACCAGCGATTTATAACCTAATCAATTTGGGAATGAACGCAAAAAGGTTTTCTTATTATTTCTAATGAAAAATATTATTCCTGTTGCATAAAACTAACATGAAGTCACTCTCCGTAACCCATTAGAGTGACTTGTTGAGTTGCCGACAGTGTATAAATGCATAGGAATGTCGTCTGAACAATTTCGGTGAAGTATGCCAGTGTTCGTTGAAACCATTAGAGTTACTGCCCCGTTGCTACAATGCTTCTATAGGAAACCTTGCCCTTGCGTACGCCCCATAACCTGAGCGTTATCACTATCACAACACCCCTCGTGAATCAGTAATTCTTCCACCTATAAAAACTTTTACGGCAAAACGCTCCATCGTCAAATTATAATTATGACTGCCATCAGAATTTACGAGGACGCTCGCAATTAGAACGAGGGGGGCAGGTTCGCTCAGTTGTGTGAGAACAGAGACATGGAGGGCTTTGTGGCTTACCTGAGCTCACATATGGCAGAGAGATAGAGGGTGCCACGTACGGGAATTCCTCAGTCATCTACCCAGCGTTGCAAGGTTTTCATGTTTTAATATAGCTACACTCGATTTCAAAAATAAGCTCAACATGGAAGTACAAAGTAAAAAAAAAAAATCTATCGGCTCTAATATTTGCTCGAAATTGTTTCAAACTTGCAAACAAGTTGCTTTAACCTCGTAGATAAAAGAGTGAAAGAAGAAGCAAATGAAAGTAAAGAACACACTTAAGGCCTCTTGTTTGCCCCTCCACCCTCCCCCCCCCCTTGCGGATGATTCTGAGTGATTCGTCCGTTGCTGTGACTAGTTTTTGACGTGATTCTGATAGCAAAGTGTGACTGCTTCTCGATCACGTTCGCAGCGTTGTTTATCTGGAAAGTTGATCTTGCGAGATCAGAAGCAAAGCAAGGGGAAGACCGAGTGAAATGACATAATTTAACTGCCTATACAGCTAAAAACCTATAAGGATGTTGGAACACCGGATGGCATTACGCGCACTGAGTAACCCTTTGTCCTAAAACTAGCCCCTCTTCCCGTCTATACAGACGGCAAAACCTATAGCAGCTGTACTGCGTCAGCACGCCTTTTAAGCCGGGGACCCATGTTGTTGTTGTTAGTTGCCATCGCGTCGTCAGGGTTCACTTGGAAAGAAAATGAGGAAAAGAGGCTCCGGAGGGGGCTTGGACAGAGGGGATAGAAAATCGAAGAGAGGAAGAGAAACGAAGAAACGCACAGCTCTAAGCGGGTCTAGCCAAAGACTACTCAGCGAGAGATCAGTGGAGGGACTAGGACACAAGAAGAGGCGACGAACAGTCTGTTCACCCAGTCAGTCCGCAGAGTTGACAGGAGGGATCATCGATCAGTCCCACATGGAACTTATAATCCGTTAAGACCGAATAGTGGCCAGAGTGGAGCTTGAAAAGCGAGAGCAAAAAGATATGGGGAGAAGAGACTCGGTAAAGAGAGGACATTGATAGCCCAGAACCCAATTGGGGAGATATGCAGCTGCTGCAGTTGCATGAGGTGTGTAATGAACTCAGTGCAGTGCGGTATTGCTGGGGGTGGGGAGAATCCCATCTGTAAGAAGGGAAACAATGTCTGCTTCAAACTTTGATTGAAGAGTATGTCGAATACGGCGAGGGTTGGAAGGGGCCGTGATAGTACTGTAGCAGCGTATCTGATATGTGTACATATTGCAGCTCTTTTTTTATTTTTCTTCAGCCCAATTCGCTTAGTGTTATCGATTATTTTCATTTCAGAGGGTTTCTCCTTTAGATTGCGGAGTAAGCTAGAGGGTTGAACCAATTGCATGGGGCCGTGTTGGAGCTGGTTGATGTGAGGGACCGGGAGATGTTTCCGCTCTTTTCGCCAATTGCAGTTGTGCTGATAGGTTTTCCCACCCTAACTGTCTCTTTAAACTGGTAAACTGTGGCTTAGAATTCTGGGAACCGAATCTTCATTGTGATTTTTTCCTTCGTCTTCTTATTTTATGTCTGCACGTTGTTCCCATACGCATTGGCCCGGGGTGATGACACCTTAGTTAGGCTTGTGCGTGAGTTCCACGTTGCTACCGACATGCTGTAGGTCCCTTGGTCTTTCTCCGTAAAGTGCCTATGTTGTGGAGGCGGTTGATGGAACTGCTCAATGTGGTGGTGCCCTATAGTACCACAGTAATGTTATCTATTTACATCTATAAGTTTACGCTTTTACAAAGGAAGATAACTATTATATACTTTTATTTGTGTTCCAGGCATATTTTCATTATTAGTGTCAAGTGGATGGTCTGCCGGGTTTTTGTTCCCATTTTTTAGTTCTGTGTTGCTTATGTTCCTAAATTCGTATTTGCCAGTGAACTCGTGATTTTTATTGAAAATCCATACGTTGAACATTTGTTTCACTTCTGAACCTCCTTCCTCCACATAGAACGTAACCAAAGCACGCAGTTGTGCGCAAGCACGTAGGAAATGCGCCTACAGTACCACGAGGAGGATTATATACCCGCAATGCACTGAGGAGATACTGTTTGGACTGTAACCTCAAAGTGCCACCAACTGGTAGGGCTAAGGTCTCCTGATACAGGTGATGCGCCGAGGCCATGCTGTGGGTTCTTGTGACTATGCGCAGGGCTGCATTCTGCACTGCCTGCAGCTTACTCATGGCAGTTCTTAAGACATTAGGAAACATAACCGGGGCTGCGTAAAGCACGAACTATTTTCGATAGGTCAGTATGAAGGTCTCTTTCTGTTGTCCCCATCTTACACTCATCAGCGCAGACAGAATCCGCAAGCAGGATCAGCATCTGTCGCGAACATAATTCCCGTGACAGGCAAAATTACGGCGTGTGTGTGTTTGTGTGCCAAACACTACGCCCATGATTTTGGGTGGCGCTCCAGGGTAAGGTCCGATGCACCCATCTTGATTGCTGGGTCCAACATTGATTGATGATTGCCTGACGTAAATAGCGTGGAATGGGTCTTAGAATGAGAGACAGTCAAGGCTCTCTCCCCGGTCGCGCTATCGTCGTTCACGACCGCTTTGTGTGCGCGTTTATGTACGGAGATCGTGAGCGTGTGAGCGGCGTTCAAGTTGGCGCCCCGCGCTGCTCGCTGTATCGGTGATTAAGTTAGGTTACGTTAGTTTAGGAAAGGTTAGGTTGCGTAAGGTTAGGTTAGGTAAGGTTAGGTAAGGTTAGCTAAGGTTAGAAAGGTTAGGTTGGGTTAAGTTGGGTTAGCTTAGGTAGTGTTTATTTTAGTGGTGGCACGTGCAGGAAAGCTTACGTGAACGCAAAGTGGTCGTGAACGACGATAGTGCTCCCCGGTCCAGGCCTCGATTGTCAAAGCATAGTCTGACAGGTTCCTCGCTGCCTCCGGAAAGAGAGTAGCAGAGGATAGGACGGTAAAGTCGTCTGCGTACGAAGAAGTGATGTTACAAAGCTGGGTAAAATTGCTGACGTAGTAATTAAGAAGCACCGGCGAGATCATCGAAGCCTGGGAACTCCCACGTGTATCGGGCAAAAAGGCGACCTTTTGCCTGCTCAGAGGCAGGAGGCGCAGCGCCTTCGTAGGTAGGCAGAGATCCATCTGATGAGGTTATAAGGTAGGCTTGAACGTGTGATCTAGAAGAGTAGGTGTGGTGGTGGGAGACCGTATTGAAGGCCTTGGAGAAATACACTATTAAAGCTATCGACCGAGTAGGGGGCTTATATTGGTTAAACTCTCGAACAATGTGTTAGACTAAGGGAAGAAGGTCTGAGGTGGTCGACCCAGTAGAGCAAAGCCCATGTTGGGAGTTTGAGACCTCCAAGGACTCCGCGAGAAGCGGAAGGAGTAAGCCCTCTAGGATCTTAACCGCTGGACAAAGCAAGGATATCGGAAGGTAGGCTTTACTATCGGAGATTGATTTGCCAGGTTTACGGATGGAAATGTTGGCTGCCTTCCAGACACTTGGCAGGTTTGCATGCACCGGGGAGAGGTTGAAAAGAGTGGACAGAGACCGAAGACAGTGGGAGCCAAGGTGCTTGATGTGTAGGGGTGTCAGTCCATCAGGGCCCACGGCTGAGGAGTTACTCGAGGCTCGGATGGAGTCTCCTACTTGCCGAGAAGTGAACAAAAACCTGGTCATGGTCTAAAGCCAGCTTACGAATCCTTCTTTTAAGAGCCCGGTCCTGTAGCGGATGTGTTCCTGGGCCCACGCCCATGAACTTCTTGCAGAAACTGGTGGTTACTTTCCGGGTAGATGACACCTGAGTGCCATCGAAAGTGTTGGGCTGGTTAGAGGCGGCTGATTTACGTTTACCCGACAAGCTACGAAGAAGATTCCATAGTTGAGAGAGTGGGATCTATGATCACACCGTTCGACTGTGTCGATCCCTGCCTTCCTGGTACAGGCCGACAAGACATTCGTTGTGCAGGCTTCGAAATCAGGAAGGTTGGGGAGATTGGTTTCTTGAATTGGAAGCTCATCCCGCTCCTGGATCAGGAAGGTTGAGGAGATTGGGGTCTTGAATTCGAAGCTCATCCCGCTCCTGGATCAGCACCTCGGCGTCATCCGAGAGAGCAGGGATAAAAGATCGATGGCATCCCCTAGGATATAGCGCTTCGATGTCATGAGTCGAGCACCCCTTAAGGATTTCTCGCCCTTTACGCAGGAGGTGGGGAGAGGCACCTCCCGAAAGGTTTATTCGGTGAACTCAGTGAAACTCTCCCAATTGGTCTTGATATAATAGATGAACGTTTTCCTGGGTATAGGGGGAGGAGGTGAAGGGTGGTCATAGGAAATCGTAATAGGTAAATGGTCAGAGTTTAGCATGATGCAAGTTGACCAAGTGACCGAAGGAACCATCGAAGAAACAAGCGACGTAATAGCTGCACGAAAAAGCCCAATATCGGGTATGGCAATCTATTGTCTCCACCGACGCATCCTAGATCGTGCGACTGCTCAATCGCTCTCAGGCCCCGTATCTCCCGCAAAAAAAAAAATCGCATGGCGTCGATTGTTGTGTCAGTGGGGTCCCTGCCTTAGACAGGTATTGCTCATTTGTGGGCGGGAAGGCATGCTGGTTCTGGGGCCTTTCTTATTGAAAAAAAAACCAGGTTTCTGACTGTATTGCTATTATAACTTATTACGAGCTGCAGTTTGTAAATTTCATAAAAGTAGATACCAGCAATGGCAGATTGTTAGAGTAGCAATCTCATGCAAGGTAGTATGGAAGATGGAGCCTTTCTGTCAGAGAGATAGATTCTGGCAGTGCTTTTTTCTGAATCAGCATTTCCTACATTCAGAAGCTTCTGCGGAAGACTGAGCCTCAACGAAAATGGGGATAGTCGGGGGGGGGGGGATTACAGTCGTCACATGAGTCTTTCGTCTCTTACTCAGTAGCTCTGGTAATCTGTTGTCTACTGCAGGAGTTTTTGGGACCAGCAGGCATCTGTCTGCAGCAGAAATCAGTGTAAGTGAATACTCCAATTGGTGTGTGCCGACAACTTGACTATACAATCGTTGGTACACTGACTGTTGCCTCCTGCTGTGACTTACAGAATACATGTCTGTGATGTACTTGATTGAGGACTGAAATTTGCAGGAGACTGTGTGTCGAGTTTTTTGGTCTTGGTGCTTAAGAGAACATTTGCTAGTGAGGTACCATTTGGATATAGAGCCAAAAAATTAGATAAGGTGGTTGCTTGTGATGAGGATCTGTTTAAGACGCTACATTGCCTGATAAAAATTTTGCCAGTCGGCTGATATTTTGTGGTTTTGTAAGTTAAGTGAATCACTGATATAATTGAATCTGTCTTGTAGGATTCGTAGACATTCGCTCCTGTTATTCCAGTCTACTACACCGTCATGGGCTGGTTTTCGATGCAATAGCGTGTTGTAAATACTTTCACTTATATTAATTTTTAAACCCATGGAATTAATTTTGTAGTCGGGGCCTTTGTCATAGGTGGAAGTTAAGACGCAGTGTAGCTGTAGCCACAGGGTTCATTTTAGTTGGGTCATAACCTATATTGAATATTCACCTCGGCCAAGGAGGTTATTTTTCTGACTTGTTTGGCTACCTTTCTGTCCGTTTTTCTGTCTGACTGTCACCAATTTAACTTAAAAAGTTATCAGCGGATCTTTACGAAATTTACAAAGAATTTTAGGCATGTTATTAGTAACAGGTGATTAGCTTTTGGTGAAAATCCATTCGACCATTTGTTTGTTGGTTTGTCTGCCAATTTTTTCGTAGAACCTTAACTCAAAAACTAATTTTTTGTGAAAGTTTTACACGAATTGTTACTTATATTACGAAGAGTAAGTGACCAAATTTTTGTGATGATCTGTTTGTTCCTTTGTTTGTTTGTTTGTCTTTGTCTTTAATTTTATGCTTGTTAGGCAAATAACTCGAAATGGTATGAACGGATCTTAATGAAATTCACAAGAATTATTAAAAATGTAAAAGAGATAAGTGATTAAATTTTCGTGATGATCGGTTTGTTTGTTTGTTTGACTAATGTTTGTCAGTGTTTGTTAGCAGCACAACTCAGAAAGTCAAGAACGGATTTTCAAGAAAATTGCTGAAGCAGTTTTTGACATCAACAGGCGCAAATGATTAGATTTTAGTGTTGATAAAAATTAAATAATTGTTCGAGAACCAATTTGCATTTTTCTTACCGTTGCCTTGCTTGGCGGTGGTATGCGCTCTCAGAGTGCTCTATGTAGTTCTTGCTGCAACAGTTGTCAGTGCACCGGCAGCCATCTATGAGCTTAAGATTTTGCTTGTTGCTTAGTACGGATTGTCAAAGTTGGTCAGATCGACAGTATTGCACACTCAAAGACAAGCGCGAGCTTACTCGGTCTGTTTGTAAGTACAAGTTGCGGTCATTAGAGGGATATTTGGAAGCGCATGCCAATAATACGATGTAATTTCAAAGGTAGGTATGAACAGGGTGTTAGCTGAAGTGAAGATATTTTTTGCAATTTAATCAGATATATATATATACGTCACAACTTATTTTATAGCATATGTCGGATAAGTTATAGGTTACTGCATAGACTACACAGTAGTTGATAGTCCACGCCTCTCAAGTGGGCCAGGCGGCAAATTCGTAAAACTATGACAACATCTTTTACAGTCGGCTTAGCGACTGCAAACATAACATGAACTATCCTTGGAGACGCAATGGATGTATCCGTTAAGAAGAATCTCGCATACACAGTAAAATTACCAAGTTACTTTTGGCCAATTATAGATCAATTTGGCAAAGCTAAAAATTCAGTGATCGTCGTCCATCGTCAACATTTAGCCTCAAATTTGTGTTTTCTGCTAGTAAACACATTGCTCGTACGGCCACTAACAGTTTACTTTTTTATTGTGGTCGCTATGTTGACTAGAAAAGATTTTATCGAAGTGTTATCAATCCATTATCAGGCCCATTTGGGATTTTAAGTGATCAGCGAAGTATAGTGTGGTCTATGGTTACTGTTTTGTCTAATGAAAGATAGTTTACTTAACAAATAGCAATCAAAATATCATATTTTTCGATAAAATAAGTGAAGCATCCATGAGCAAACCCTTCAGGTCAGTAAAGTTTTTCAACTTTTCAGGCCTCGTGTCAGCTAATCAGGTCAAGTGTAAGGGTATCCTTAAAGCTAAACCCTGCGCTGATGAGGAAGTGTCCATTTTGACTTTATCTCGAAATCTTGGATGAAAGAGCAAAAGTATTTTCGCCTGCTGCTAAAAACATGAATTATGCAAAGGTAAAGGTAAAGTCAACTTTGACATCACCCTCCACTGGAAAACCCACACACATTGGTTCGTGCTACAGATATAGGCCAACTCTCCCCAGAGGAGTAAGTACAGCTACAATCGAACCACGGGTCGTTAATAATTATGGCACTGTAGCGGAAGGTTCAACGACAAGCGCCCCGCACCCTCCCATTCCTGAGAATTTAAGTACCCCATGTAGCTGTGCACATCAAGCTACTTTGCTGACTCAGCGCGGCTTGTAGTGCAAAGACAAGTCGCTCGATCTCAGCTCCCCTAGTACACCAGGTCAATTAAGTATCGGCTGCTGCTACCTTGATCATGCCAACCCTACGTCTTGGTGTACATACAAACCAACATCTTTATACTAACTTCACACCATACATAGCATACAAGTATAGTACTTTTTGCAGTGGCTCGCTCCGGCAGAGTACCTCTGTCGGATAGCACCTGCGATCTCAACTTCAGCTTCGCTGGATCGTCTCCGCTCAGGAGGACAGATGTTAGTCTTCACACTCTCTTTAATGACAGTAAGTACTCTACTTTCACTCACTTGCATGTTTCATTTATACTACATATTTTAATGAGTCATTGGATGCATCAAAAATTGGGGTTTTTATTCAGTAGACTAATTATCTGCTTACTTTCCTCCCGCCCTTACGGCCGAAAGGACCTTTAGGTTTTCCCTCAAGGTTTTCTAGTTTTTGTTTTTGGTGAAGCTGCCTCCCTACCTCCCTGTAGGACGTTCGTGCAGTTTATATACCCACTACCCAGTACCCTCCACCTTAGCGTCAGTTGTGTGCGACTCACGCCGGTGGTAACATGTCAGCTCCTCTCCTCCTCTTCTCTTCTACATGTATCCCAAGCCTTGGTTTACCTATGTCGGAGGTGGCGATTCACGTCGGGAAAGGAATCTGACCAAGGCGGGGGATAGAAAGTAGATTGTCATTCCTGGCGCATCTTTAGCATATGCCTCTTGGCGCCTGCCCTAGTGACCGTGAAGAACGCTCTCCTAGGGGGTAGATGGTAGAGCCTAAGACGCGCCTCCTTTGAGGTCCTCGGAGATCCGGCCTAGCCGTCTCCCTTCGGCTCAACCGGGGTGCAACTTAAGCCCGTATAATCTGCTAGTCTCAATCGTGCGGCACTAAACAACAAGAGAGTCTTCATTAGCATCCTCTAAGACGATAATAAGTCCAATCTTGGAGAGATTGCAGAGGCAGGGGTGCAGGTCTACCAGAAATACAGTCTGGTAGCCAGAGTGGGGTGAATGAAGTGTCGGCAACGCCGTTAATGTACCCACATGAATATGTTCTATACAGAGCATTGAGCATCGCCGATTGCGGCTCCGTCCGGTAAATGCTCAATGCACTGATTATTAAATCCTGCGAACCCATAGAAAAACCGTGTTCCCACAATGCAATATTGCTGAAAATGTGCCGTTAGGGGCGGTATAGTGCTCGGCGTCCAAGTTTCTCTCTTTCCCATCTCGCCAATACTATGACATCAGAAATATCTAATTGGAGATGAGAGATGTTTAAACAAGAAACCTTGCACATAATATTCTCGTCACTAGAGAGATACACATGCCGTACAGAAACGGTTGAATAGAAATTAACGAAGTGTTGGACGAAAGGATGTAAACGAAGATTCTCAGAGGAAACCGATGAATTCGAAGTACATTCGAGCTCGGTTTCGTCTTTCCAAGTAAACATACAGGTTCTTACGATTTACGAAGCAGATAAACGAGAAAACACAGAAAGAAAGAGCTGTAAAACAACTTGGTATGGGTATGATAATCCTCGAGATGATCATGAAAGATAAGAACCTACTCTGGACAGTCCTAGGCAAGATAACGGCCAGACAGCACACCAAAGTTGGCGTCGGAACCGAGAACAGTAGGTCAAGAATACACGATAAAGAAAGGATTCACAAAGGAGACCCATACGAAGAACCCGGGCGCTACAAAATTTTCGACAGGTAACGATTGTCAGAGTTTTATGGAACTACTAATTCAACGGTGAGATAGAGCAAGGTAAAGGTATTCCCATACGCTTGAAAGAGGACAATTGTTACCTGTAAGCAATAACCTTCATAATAAAGATCAAATATGGCTTTAGAATAATCTATCTTCTGTACCCTCCGCCTCGCCTGAGGAGGGAACCATGAAACCGATCCCTGCTCCGTGAGAGTACAGGTTTGGCTTCATAATAATGCTTTCACTCCGCCATAGGTAAGTCACGCTATCCGACAGAGGTACTCTGCCGGAGCGAGCCACTGCAAATTTGGGGAATGTTGCAATGACTCTTTTGCAGTGGAGAGTGAAGGCAGAGTACCTCTGGAGGCTGATGAACTCCCAGAACCCAAAGTTTCATGATTTCTGGGATAAAGCGTACGTCGCCATATACCTGAAGCTGAGGCGGAGAGTACTGGGTACATGAACTGCACAGACGGGGAAGTAGTAAAAAAAAAACTGGGAAACCCTGGGGGAGAGTCTGAGGGTACACTCGGCCGTTAGGAGAACAAACAGTTAATTAGACAACTGATTAAAAACGCAAGTTTTGGTACATCCAATGACTCATTAAAATATGCAGTATAAATTAAACATGCATGTGAGTGAAGGTAGAGTAGTTACTGTCATTAAAGAGAGTGTGACGACTAACAACTGTCCTCCTGAGCGGAGACGATCCGGCGAAGCCGAAGGGGAGATAGCAGGTGCTATCCGACAGAGATACTCTGCCTTCACTCACCCCTGCAAAAGAGTCATTGCAACATTTCTCCTAATTGCAACAGACATGACATCCAACATTGCGTGCAAAATAGGTAGGACCCGGCCGCTTACAAACTTTTGATCGGTGGGGGAAGTAAACGTTGTTGAAAAGGCGTTTAATGGACACCATTTGTCTTTTTTTGGCGTACGAACATGCTTTTCTGCTTCTGTATTTGAATCCGTTTCCATCGACACACGTTACTGCATTTCTAATCACAACAGTGTCCCTGCATGGTTGAAGACTAACGTGAAGCAACGTTGGGGATATCTCACTAGATGCCATCCGTGCTACACGGAGTCAAGTCCCGGTAATTAAGGCGCGTAGTGAAAGCTAGCGATGGAGATATTGAAAGTTATCACGAAAATGCTGCTGAAAATTTCTTTTCATTTTGGCAAAAAAATGTTCATACCTTTGTTGCATTGTGATGTTATGCAAGTAAATGTTTGTTTAGTTAATTTTAAACCGTTGAATTTAGACCCACACTGGCAGGATGCTAGGGTGCTGCGTTTGCAAGCTGAATGTCACATCTTCGCCTTCAAGCCGAGGAGATGGAATTCTTGCGATACTTGGATCGCAGCGTCAACACTTTTAGCATTGTCTCACTCCACTATGGGGCACTGACTTGTCCAGAAATGAGGAAGGTGGGGAGGGGGTCACAGTTGTCACATGAGCCTTCCGTCTCTGACGCCATGGCTCTGACATCTGTGGTCGACTGCAGCTGTGCGCTCCTCTGTGGAATAGCGAGCAGTTAGCTGCAATATAAACCAGTGCATGCAGATTTCCCAGTGCGTGACGTTAACTTTACCTTTGCCCAACTACTGTAAAAATAATCCGTACACTGCTCCCAAGCTAGAGAGTTTATTTCGAACGTCACCTGTTATTTGATTCTCGCTGGCCCTTCACTGCCTACAACAAACTACTATGCACAGGGAGAGAATAGTTTGAAGGTTACTACGTTAGCTCTTATTTGGATACCGCTAACTGAATAACAATCTCCCCTCGCTTTATTACTCTCGAGATGAGTTCTGCGGCAAGAGACCCTCAATTTTATTTGCGTGTGAGGGTTGCAGTGGCAGCATCGCTCCATATACACGTGCTTTGTTAAATTACAGGCCACTGTTGTTCTCTGTAATGGCTGTGATTTGAGTCTTGTTTTAACGGTTAATACTACGGAATTGTTAGCGTGGACCTCAGGTGGCTGATTTGGTGTTATGGACGCCAGAACACAATGCAAATATTTATAAGAAAAACATTGTTGCGTGTAATGGTTGCAGCTGCGAGCAGTAAACCCGAAATGTTTAAGAGAGTGGACGCAAACGCTTTATATAGCTTAACTTGTAATAACACGTGTACATAAAAAGGATCTGTGGTAAACAACTGTATTTTATTTGTCAGAAAATTTTGGTCTTCAATTCCCGGAAGAGTTTGCGGTTTTATTACTATGCTAGCTATAGTATATTATGCTCCAGTATATTAGCTACAGTATATTATGCTCCAGTATATTAGCTACAGTATATTGTGCTCCAACATATTAGCAACAGTATATTATGCTCCAGTATATTAGCTACAGTATATTATGCTCCAGTATATTTATGCTCCAGTATATTAGCTACAGTAAATTATGCTCCAGTATATTAGCTACAGTATATTATGCTCCAGTATATTAGCTACAGTATATTATGCTCCAGTATATTAGCTA
>LQNS02278094.1:27103210-27117357 GCA_001587735.2 Parhyale hawaiensis
ATTATGCTCCAGTATATTAGCTACAGTATATTATGCTCCAGTATATTAGCTACAGTATATTATGCTCCAGTTAAGCTACAGTATATTATGCTCCAGTATATTAGTTACAGTATATTATGCTCCAGTATGTAAGCTACAGTATATTATGCTCCAGTATATTAGTTACAGTATATTATGCTCCAGTATATTAGCTACAGTATATTATGCTCCAGTATATTAGCTACAGTATGTTATGCTCCTTTGGGTTTTTTCCTTCGTTAGTGCAACGAAAATGGTTCTAATTAACCCATTTCGGCTTCACTTCTTAGGGCCTTGTCTGTTTTGTGTAGTTGCGAATAAAAAATTAAGTTCATTTACGAAAGGAAACTATGCCTTTAACTCTTAAGAGAAACAAAGTATCTACGAAAGAACCCGCAGCACAGCGCAGTCTCCCACAACAACAGACTTACAAACAATGAGCTCCAAAGAGGCAGCCCTGCCGACACACCCACATCGTTTTCAATGCAGCATGAACCCACGCTTTCATTTCGCTACTGCTGGTTGTAAAACATAAGGGGGAGATCTTGCGGCACACATCTTGTTTGATCACGGCCTGTTAGGGTCTCTTGCGTGTGTTAGAATAGCATTGTATTCAGAGGCTACGACATAACTTTACTAAAAGTATTATTATTACAGTACCTACACATTGCATGATTTAATCACACTGGTGTCCGTGTTTTTACTTGAATAAGTTCTAATTCAATAAGAGCCTATACAGTGTGTAAATATATATTTTTCACTTGGGGGAAAACGTGATGAAGTCGGGAACCATCAGGGGTGGTTCAGCTCATATTTTGAATCAGCCTGAGCTCAAGAAGGTTTGGCATAGGCTGCCATGTTTCTGCTCTGACATGCACTGCTCATGATTCGAACCTTGGAACTCTGCACAACAACACGCTACCGCTAGACCTGCGCAACGAGCACTCTGTTCTGATAGTGCAGGTCTAGCAGTTTTGCGCTGTTGTGCTGAGTCCCCAGGTTCGAATCCCGTCGAGCCTCTGTAGCATTTATATAGTTGCAAAATGTGGAAGCTGTAAGCGGCCTTCCTAGATAATGTCAGATGCTGGTCTGGCTGAAACTTTTACTCACTCTATGTAACTCAACGATGAAATATTTTGTACTTGCACGAGTTATCTGGTTCTCTGTTGCAAAATTATTTAAATTACTATGAGTTACGCAATCATGTATGTTGCAAATTAAAAAAGTTGAAAATTACCGCCCGTTTCCAGAGCTACTTTAGCACCCCTGGGCATACTGCATCAGATATATGGTACAACTAAAATGAAGTAGTTGCACTTCTAAGGCAAAAACTACTACGCCGTAAGTCAAGCAGCCAATAGGAGAGCTTCATTTCCGCGCTTTCACGACGTCGCTTTGGGACACAACAAGCGGCTGCCTTCACAGGCAAATCGCTCAGGGAACAAAAACGATCCACACAACTTCATGAACTAAGCAAACTCCAACCCAATAACATAACCCTGCAAAGACAAGCCCGAACAATATTGGAAAACATCGAAGACATAACACCTCACAACATCATCAACAAACTAACACCACATGAAGGACAGACACACAAGCATACCTGGCCATCCAGCAGACAATCAGCACAACACAACATTGAACCACTCTACAGATAACCTAGAACACAACCAATAACAACAAACCGATCAACATACATCACAACGGTCTGACGACTTTTTTCCCACTGTAAGCCACACAGAAACATAATGAAATAACCTACCCTAATCAAACCGGCACTGCCCGGTCATTCATTCTGGTCCTATTTTTCTAGTTTCACCTTTCTTCCATATTTCTCTCTACCTACTAACATCTCTCCCACTATCGTCTAATTTTCTCCTCTCTTCACTCCACTCACTCACCGGCGGCCTTCATTGGAGGAGCATTCCATGCTATGGTCACGTGAGCAATCTAACAACTGCCACTGGTTAATGATGACGTCATTGATTGTGACGTCATGCTATTGACACCTAGTTAAAAGACTCACGTAACAGCACCTGGTTAAGCTCCATCACGATGTAGCTCCGTGAACTTTCCAGCCCACTTTTGTAAGAGCGGTTGTTTCTATCCCTGCAGCTTCCTTCCGTATTTGATGGATTTACAAAGGCTCCCAACGACAGTGATAACTCAAATATACATTATAGGAAACTACCACTAAAATAAGTTATTATAATAGCGAGCAGAACCCGGAAAGTATCACTTACTGATCAGTGCTATTAATTTACTCTGCCTCTCATAGCGTTGCCAATGTACGTCATTTAATGTTATGTTATTTCTATGAGAAAGAAAAAAAGGGTTAACAAGACTAGTTAAATATTTAGTTAATCTTTAACCACATCGGTCTTGCGTAGCCGACATCAGAAGACTGGGCACGATATAACAGAGACTCATTCCGCCTAAGCACTTCACCTTCTGACTGGAATTTTAATTGGCTTACAAATAGCAGAACTTGCAAGTGGACTGTGAGACCCACGCTGCTAAGGTTTACTGCTAGATGGTATGGCAATAATCCAAGAATTAGTCCTATAGTATAAATGTGACGCAATACAGGGTGGACTGTTTTATTTTTACCATTTTTGTGTCTAAGCTTCAACATAACTTCATCTGACATTCATCGCCTGTATTTAAAATTGTGATGAGGCGGCAGGAGATAATACATTCCTGCTGTCATAAGGAAGCGATTTTGCTCCCTACCAGGCCATCAATCATCCTCGTGCCGGAAATTCTTGAAGAAAAACTCGACCAAATAAGAGTGATGATGAGACCTGGACATTCACCTCAATTCTTCTGCTGACTATTGCAATGATTTAGAAATGAAGCATAGAAGAGCAGTTGAGACGCGAAGGAAGGGCTCAGGGATATTAGATTAGATAGCTCGGTGTAGACGGACCCAGAGGCCCATTCCCAAAGAGATGGCGGGACTTTCACTCCGGTCCTCTATGAGTTATGCATAGCGTAGAATAAAATAGGTACTTAAAATACAGTACTCCGTCTTAACAACACTTGCGCTATTGGCGAGTTGCATCGTGTTAAATTAATAATTGGTACATATTTCGGCCTTCGAATCCATAGCATGGGAAGGGTTTACGTGATGTTAAATGCCACTGTAACTGTCAATGGATGTTGCCCTGAAACTTCCCTAGTTTGTTGTTATAAAATCGCTATTAAGCTGATAATACATGATTGATAAGACTGTTCACGATATCGGAGGCTAGTTTGACGGGGAGGAAATTCCCGAAAGCTTTCAAAATAAAACAGAATGTGAGTGTGTAGACGCTTCCATCACTTATGTGATGTATAACGGTAACTAACTGAACATTGCGGTAACGTCGTCTTAATAGTGATCTCAACAGTGGTTCTCAAGATGGGCGAAGTGGCTGGGACGATATAAGTACCGGAAAGGACGGTGATTTTAGAGGGGTAGTGGGGGCGGAGGGTACGGGGAGGCTCTAAGAAAGGTTTAATAGAAGAAAATAAATAGCCATACTATGAAAAATTCTGGGTGGTTCAGCACACATTTTACAGCAGTTTACTGATAATAAGTCTCAAGTGGACAAAACTCTTGAACAGAGAGGAGCGTGTCACCGGCAACTGCGAAGAGAATTTCAAATTTCTGAGCAAGGTTTGTTTCATTTAACCGGATTATTTCTTTTCAAGCGTTAGTTACAATAAAAATTTCAGAGTTTTATCGCATCTGTAATGGATTAAGTATTGTCAGTGGGGAACTTCAGACATAGTTTCCATTTGCAGCGACTTTTCTTGTCGTTTTGACTATCTTATTACTATAATCGAACATGGTAGTATTTTCTCAAGCCCTTCCGGCTTTTCTGTAACATTAGAAAGAATGATCCCAGTATCATCCTAGAAATTTCCTTTAGGTCCTGTTCTTTATATAGGCCCTCGTGTTCATTATAGAACAGATCCGAGACTTGAATCCAGAACTACCTGTGCTACACTTAAAATTAATGCACGAGGTTCATTGCGGCACGTCATCATTTCCTCATGCGACATAAATCTGTTTCCATACTGTCCCAACCAGGAAGCAAAGAGCGTAACGGGAGGACTCACGAGAAATTAGCATCAAAACGTGTCGTCTTCATCGACGAATCGAAGCTGAGCAGCCCCTGAGTATTTTAACTAATTTAACCAGAAAAATCGTCTTAAATTGCGAAATTCATCTCTAGCGTATAAATAAATTAAGATAATATAAACTAATTTAACAAGTATCTATAGAAAATTGCAGTGCATGCTGTTGGGGAAACTTTCACAGCACTAGCGCCGAAATTGTTCCCTTTCGGCGACCTGATTTAACTTCTTTTTCTTAATTTGAAGCCTTCTTTACACTTCATACTCAATTCATAGTGCTCTTTACAGAACATATTTCTTCCTTACCAACAAATATAAGCACCATTATAGCCAATTCTGTATGCGAGAGAAACCACAGTAACAGTTAGCCTACTGCTCGAACTTTCTGTACTAGCCTAGACAATATTTTACAGTATTTTGCAGCTCAAGTAGCTGGCCAGTCATGAGAGGGAGATTGAATGAAACAAATCGAAAACATACGGTGATACGTTCTAGAAAACAACCTATGAAGGCTTGAGGTCCCACACCCAAATACTTCGACTCGTCGATGTGATGTAAATTGGCTACGTGCGGTCACGCCCAGTCGGAATTAATGGATGTGATTATAGTAGAACAACTATGATTATTTTCGAAATCTTAGTTGTTTATTATCGATATATCCTCCATATTCAACCATTTATGGGGTGCAATATGGTAGAGATGTGTCACAACCTTCGACCATATTGCCAACCATAATTCCCGACCATAAATACCCAATTACAACAATAAAGATTTTAGCTGCAAAAAAATAATCTACCACAGTAAATCGTAGGAAACACCATTTACGCCAAAATCGACTGTGTTCAGCGAATGATACACTTTTTCAACTGTTGACATATTATGCCCTGGATGCCTGCTTTGTTTGGAAACGATTACCTGCTTTGCAAAAAAAGGTAAATTATACGTGCGAGTTAGGCCAGCAGCTCAGAATGATGGAAGGCTCTAAAGAGCAGGAGCTTGAACCAGTCTGTGCAGTCAACACACGTTTATATACAACTTCTTCCAACTCTAAGCTGGTATGCACCTATACGACACAGTTCAGAGGAAGTTACCAGCTGATGGATGGAGTATGGCCGTACTCGTTGTCAGGGTACGTAAGGCCAAATTTATCATGAAACTTAGCATTGCTTTCCAGAGAGCTAATGGGAATAATTTGTTTATGAAACCTTACAAATATAAACTGAAGGAACATAAAAATAGATGTCAATATTTGATCAAAGATTGCAGTGCTGTTTTACAAGGGATACAACAAATAAATAGAAATGAGGGGAACTACACTAAACTGGTAAAGTGTTAGTAAAATGTAGAAACAGTAGATAAAAATAACGTCAAGGCAATTAACGTCCATACATACCTTGCAATGACAGGAAAGAAAAAACTGAAAATGTGCACACTTATTGCACTATAATATGAATTTTTAGATGTTTCGCATTCAAACTTTTAATCGTACAATATTATTTTCGTCGATTATGTTGGGAATTCTAGCCATATTATAATGGCAACCCATACATATTCCTCCCCAAATAATGGGAGGAATTCCACTCATGTTCGTACGTACGGAAATCCGTTGATAACGTACCTGGTTATGCTCTAGCATATGCACTACCATATATAGTCTTCATTCATCCATGTACTACCATCGACCTTCGTTTCCTGACCAACCTTAAACAACCAATATTGCCTCCACCAATATCGACTTAAATATACTAAAATCAACGTTATATTTTTGTCGACATATCTACCACATTGTTTCATCATCCATAATCGACCTTAATCCCTCATACACCACTATATTCTACCATAATCACAACCATTATTTCCGACTGGGCACCTAAGTTTTATTTTAGTCCTATTGAGTCCTCCTGTTGCATTCTTTGCTTCCTGAGTCCCTATGTTGGTGCAGGGGTAGCACGCCTTTTAAAAAGATACTGACGCAGGGATTTAACTTCGGTTCACTGCATCACTAAAATTAGCATCTTTTTGTCATAGTTTTTTCTCATACAAAAATATGCAATTTCAGCATTTCGTACGCATGTGAAAATTGACTGGCGGAAATTGCGTCGCAGGCGAATAAAAAATTCTTCTTTGGCTTTTCTCGGTCACGTGCGACCGAGTAGATGGAGAGGCGACCATTAAGGAAATGACTTCCTGGGAATTTCTGCAATATGGCTGTAGTTATTTGCAAATATTCTTCTCGTGCGGTTTGCTGCGCAAGTTATTTTGTACGTGATCCCAGCTTGAAACGCAAAGTAAGTAAAATATCCGCTGTCTTTGTCTTTAGCTAACCATTGCCCATTATAAAAAGACATATGTTACAACATTGACGACGAAAAACTCAGCGAAAGCGCAGCCCAGGAACAAAAACGTAACCCAAGCTAAAATGCCCCCCAAACAAAAATACAAGCCAACTTAGTACCAATAAGACCTTGATTCTGGCCATGTCACAGTTTATGAAAAGGATAATACAGGAGATGTTCTGAACGTGATTACATGAAAAATATGTGCGTATCTAAATCAAAAGTGAAGCAGGTACCAATCATGTTTCGAAATACCACTTTGTCAGTTGTAAATTTTCCATAACTAGCATAATAAAATTTGTCGTTAAAAAGAGACTCGTTCCACAGTATTGAGGTTTTTTACCTGCTTACTACGGAGCAGATACCGTTGTTCTAACACTTGATCTGATCCGCAGAAGAACTCCTTAGCGTTCGTAAGGCCTTCAGAATGTTTTTCTTCTCATGTCCAGTTTTTCTCTATTTTTTCTGCTTCTGCTAACGGTTTTGTCCCGTTGTTTCTCAACTGGGTGTCTTCTACATATTTACGGATTCCTTGTCTTGCTTGACGTACAGCATATGCTAAGCTACTTCATTTCTTTGGATTTTTTTTCAATGACGGGAACACAGAAACTTCAACTTTTATTTTACATATTTAACTAACTTATTTCCGTCCATTTAATTTAAATATTACCAACTAACGGCTGATTTAATTTAGGTATTTAACTAAGTACACCTGAAGTAATTGAGCTGCAGCGGTGCCAGAAACAAACCCCGCGCTGGTAATACTTCCATTAAAATTTTAAATTACTCTAAATTTTAAATTACTGACCTTAATAAACTATATATATTTCAATCGGTTAATTAACATTTCCTCTTTTTACTACTATACCACTTTATGAAATATCAATTAAACTAATCATGTATTTCCATCATTAAAAAGAAGATGTAATCAAATCAGAAGGTAAAAAGAAAGTGTGCAAAATTGAAATATGTATTTTAACGAGGTTTTGATCAATATTATGTACAAGCAATGTAGAGTTGCCAATATTTAGTGGCAAGATCCATCTGTGATTTGACGACACGCATTCTCTTAGGCATCTCCTCGATTACTTTCCTACAGAACTCCGGTGTGAGGCGTACCACTCATTTCTATTATTGTCCATAATTCATCAAAATTATGAATATTTTCTTTGCGTGACTAGTTCTTGATATAAAACCAGGTATTCTCTTTCGGATTTAACTCTGGTGACTAGGCAGGCCAATCTAAACATGCAACGCAATGGCTCTGGAGGAATCGCTTCTCAGTGGCCGCTATGTATTGAAGCATAGTCTTGAATTAAAATGCAATTCACTGGCATATTATCATCATACAGGGAGCAAAATGTTTAGCCAACATGTCCACGTACATGAACGAATGAAATCGGTAGTTAAACGAGCCTGAGGCCAGGACCATTAGCGCTGATTATTACCCTCCGCACCATAACAGAATTTCCTCCACATTGTAGCATTGAAGCAGTTCACCTCAGATGAAGTTTTCCTTCTCTCCTTCGTCGAACAAGCTGCCTGCCATCATTCCTTAGCCTATTGAACTTACTTTTGTCACTAAATACCACTATTCGCTGTCCACGGTAGCAGCAGCAGCCTTCCGTGCCAAACACATGCCCCAGATGACACAGGTTCGAGGCCAACCCAGGCATGCAAGCTGCCGTTGGGGTACTTACCTTCTTCAGAGATGGTGAGGGTAAGGGGGATTGTGCGGGTCGTTGAACCTTCCGTCGATGAGGCCACAGATTTAGACGACCCGTGGTCAACACCACCTGTTCTTACTTCTCTGGGGCCAATTGGCTTGTATCTACAGCACAAACCAGTGCGTGCGGGTTTCACAGTTGAAGGTGCGGTCAAGTTAACTTTACCTTAAGACGCGGCGCGGTCCTTGTGCCTTTTGACGAACTACAAAAGACGCTGTCGCTTCTTCTTCGATATCATCGGTTGGTTTTGCGATGCAGCCTCTCAACCTAGTTTTTTATTTCAACCTATTCTTGACTGTAGAAAGAAAACACTTCCCACAAGGTCATAACTTTTTAAAATCTGTTTTTAATACTTTGAATTTTCAAGACGCGATCGACTCTGTGAGAGGTTGTTCGAGGACGGCCTTATTTCGGGCTATCTCGAACACAGCCAGTTTTTTTTATGATTTTGCGCAGTCAGTCGAGCATCACATTATAGTCTACTGCCTATTTCTCTGTTGGATAATCCAGTATCGTGGAGCCACATAAGTTACTGGTGTTCACTGAGAGAATGACGAGGCATTTGAAAAAATAAGATCTAAATCTTATCAAGGATAAATTGAATACAGTGGAGAAACTGTTAGCATTATCAAAGTTGCCTTTTTATCTGAAATTGTAGTGCCTTCGCTGTCAAAAATGACAGTGAGGTATTTGTGATGACACTTCTTCACTGATCACAATTTCGTTATCAATATGCTTCAGAAGGATACGCTACAACGGGCAACTCAAATTGTCATAAGCGATGAGGGCTCTCTATTTTAATCCAGTTCAGTAGCGCCCTCTTTCCTTCCCTTAGATGAAATGAAAAAAAAATAAATCAATTTATATTTAGCAAGCAGTAACGTGTCACTGAATGTAATTAAATTCTACGCTGCGTGTCGTATATGCGGTATAATAATACGTATTCAATACGTCGAAATTTTTGCGCACAAGCGAAAATTGTTTTGCCAGAGGAACAATGCAAAACAAAAGAATAAGTCTGCAAGCTTGCTTTGTATTTGTCACTGTTTATCAAAGTAATTTAGCAGACTCACTTGCATCTTATAATGAGGAGAGACTTTATAATGGCGATGGCACTTTTCAACTGTATCACCCTCCACGCCATTCTCCATCCAAGCTGCTCACATTATTTAAAAAAAGTGAACTAACAGTTTAAGACTAGCCTGGAAATTTTCCTTACATAAATCAAATAGAAAATTTATGGCCTTGATATAATCAATGGTAGGCTACAGGAAGAAGACAGTTCAACCATGCAAGGGCTGATCAGTGCTGTTATTAAAGTTTGATATTTTGATGAACAAGCGAAAATGTGTTCAACTTTGGCCGAATCGCTGCCATATATCGAGTGCTAATGCTCTCATACTAGTGATATTTCTCTTAAATAAACTTCAATTCAGTAAATAATTGTATTATTTAATCACTGCCCGAACTACCTTTCGCAGTGCTGTACATAAGTTTATTCAGGAAGCAAAGAGAGTTACGGGAGGACTCACGAGAAATTAGCACCATAAAGTGACGTTATCATCGACGAGTCTATAGCTGAGCAGCCTAGGAGTATTTTAACTAATTTAGCCAGAAAATCGTCTTAAATTGCGAAATTCATCTCTAGTGCATAAATAAATTGAAAGAATATACACTAATTTAGTAATTATCTATAGAAAATTGCAGTGCATGCTGGTGGAAACTCTTACAACACTAAAGCGCCGAATTTGTTCCCTTTCGGAGACCTGATTTAACTTCTTTTCCTTGATTGAAGCCTTATTTACACTTCATACTCAGTTCACAGTGCTCTTTACAGAACATATTTATTCCTTACCAATAAATATAAGCACCATTATAGCCAATTCTGTACGCGAGAGAAACCACAGTAACAGTTAGCCTATTGCTCGAACTTTCTGTACTAGACAATATTTTACACTATTTTGCAGCTCAAGTAGCTGGCCAGTCATGAGCGGGAGATTGAATGAAACAAATCGAAAACATACGGTGATACGTTCTAGAAAACAACCTATGAAGGCCTGAGGTCCCACGCTCAAATACTTCGACTCGTCGATGCGATGTAAATTTGCTACGTGCGGTCACGGCTAAGTTTTATTTTTGTCCTATTGAGTCTACCCGTTGCATTCTTTGCGTCCTGAGCTTATTCTACCATAACATAGGTACCTACTGGGTCTCCTGTAGCGCGTGACCATGCAAGTACCTAGGCTGCCACTTCTTGGGATTTTCCTTATAATCTTTGTAGTTGACTATGCCCTTAAAGTCTTGGGGAAACGTTAAGAGAACTATTGTAATTAAGGATACGTAGAATCTATGTATTTATTCGCTTCGTGTAATGAATGATTGCGAATTCCACTTTGAAAGTCAATCACAGACCAAGTGAAAAATTACCCAATTGATATTCAGTTCGCTACTCACAAACTAAAAATTTAACAATGAGAAGTAACTGCAATAGAGTTGGAAAGAGCTCTTGAGTAAATTTGTTTCTAAGTTATCCCAGATTCCTTTCTAACCATAGCACCAGTAGTTCTCAGTACTGAAACATGTTAGTAGCGAACTGGTATCAATCGAGTTATTGCACGCACAGTCACTGTGATAGGATTTATTACTGGTTTTCCGAAATATTCATCAAAAGTGTGATTTGAGTATAGGTTGCCAATGGCATATGTCATGCCAATATATAGAAGATATTAGCTGTTTTTGAGAGTTTCCCAATATTTCCAGGTCGAGAACGACTTGCTAAGATCTAGGAAAAATCCCAAAGAGTGACCTAAGTCTTGCTTTACCATGCACGGCATGATGCCCAGTGTGCGCTGGGCTGCAGCGACTGTCAGCAGTAGTTTGTACTGTGCTGCTACTATAAGGTGGGCAAACGCGGCCTTCTGCGTCAGCCTCCCTAGTGCAACAGGAAGGAACGGCCCGAAGGCTGCAAACCTCAAGCATTTTTATCACCCGCAAACGAAGGGAAAGAGGTGATAATGTTTTCGTTGAAGATAAAAGTATGTATATATTTGTATATTTGTCTGTCCACCCAAAACAGGGAGAAGGAGTTGAGCAGTCTCCTTAACTGTTTCTAGGGAGTTTGGTGGGTTGACCTAGATGTGGCCCATGCCAAAAAACTACACCTAGCTGGCCATAAAAAATGACGGCGTTGAATTTTCCTCCACCGAAGCGAATTTGTCTCCACCGCGGTAGATCGTCTCACGTCACGAGGCCTCCCATTTTTACCTCCGCCAAGGAGGTTATGTTTTCGTCGTGTTTGTCTGTCTGTCTGCTTGTCTCTTTGTCTGTCTGTCACCAAGATAACTCAAAAAGTTATTAACCGATTTGGATGAAATTTCCAGGGATTGTTAGGTATGTTAGAAGGAACAGATGATTAACTATTGGTGAAGATATGCCCATCCGTTTGTTTGTTTGTCTGCGTCAATTTTCTCGATGCCATAACTCAAAAAGTTATAAATAGATTTTGATGAAATTAACATGAGTTATTAGGTATATAACAAAGAGTAGATAACTAAATTTTGGTAATGGTCTGTTTGTTCGTTCGATCGTTTGTCACCATTTTTAATTTTATGCTTGTTAGCACAATAACTTAGAAAATAATTAATGGATCTTTATGAAATTTATAGGAGTTGTTAGTAATGGTAAAAGACATAAATGTTCAAATTTTGGTGTAGATCGGTTAGTTCGTTTGTATGTTTGGCTCATATTTGTCATAACGTTTGTTAACAGTATAACTCAAAAAGTTATGAACGGATCTTCAAAAAAAATGAACAAGCTGTTATTAATATAAAGAGCCACATGATTAAATTTTGGAGTTTGTGCAAAGAAAATTATGGTTTCAGAGCCAATTTGAATTTTTGCTACCGTTGGCTCACTTGGCGGAGGTATGCGCTCTCAGAGTGCTCTAGTTTCTTATGTTATTATTAAGAGATCTGCACGGGGCTATCAGCGTGGGTCTAGCCTTGTTGGACACGGCATTCATATGAGAAACTAGGATTAGCTGGCCATCAATCATGACTTCGTTGAATTTGCCACCACCGCGGGTGATGGTCTTACGCCACGAAGCATTCTATTTTATACTTGTACCTACAACCGCAGTTGTCCACCGCTGTGATGTTATACTCTAGCGTTGGTTGAAGTGTGAGTAAATTATCCATTGCACGTTGATCTAATGGGAGAGTAGAATACTTATGGCAGCTATAGGGCCTCTTCCGTACCGGCGTGAGTCTCGCTTTCATCTTATAATGCCCTCCCTTCCAGTGGGGCACTTATTAAATGTGCTGCCTCGCTAGTTGTCGGTCGTTCTATTCCCAAGCCAGGGAAAAACATCTCGGTGCTCAGCAATGCGGAGTCCGCGTTTCTGTCAATAACGGGCTATTGATGGGAGAGGGTTACTATTTATACGGTCGGGAGCGCAGTTACCGTATGAGCCTCCATCTATGACGTTATGAGGTCGACTGCAGCCGCGCACTCCTCTGGGCGCTAGAGGGTTTTTTTTAAAGCACAAACCAGTGCATGTAGGTTTCTATAGTGGAGGTATGCGGTCAAGGTGAGTTTGCCTTCATGTCCAGAGTTCCTTGCTGTCTCCAATCACATGCTCTGTTCCTTTTTTTTAACTCTGCATCTGCTGCTCATGACCGCCATCATTACCCCACAAGCGCTGACTTCAGCACTATGAATTAATTATATTAGAATAACAGAGATATCGCGCGTCTCCCTGTGGCCACTGTTGGCTTCATTAGTCGGTCGCCGCTGCCGCCGAACTCGGTACCACTACCACCTCTTCTGTTACCTCCGTGACCAACACATGCATGTCTCACCATCGTCACTTGTACTCCTCAGGGAGCAGAGGATGGGCCATAAGGCTAGGTTAGTTAGGTTTACTCATCCTATGTTATGGGGAGTAGCGACCCCAAGGTGGGGAGGGCTCGTGTAGATTACCTTAGAGATTAGCTGGGCCATCGAGATGTGCCTTTCGTGCCCACTTTGCTTCCTTCTCTTTTCCTACTCATACTACTGATCTACTTATGTTCCTCCTTTCTTTCTCTGTGACATCGTCTTTGTTGTGGAAACGTGGGCTTAAGAGGGAGCTTCAGTGAATTTTCGCCCATTGCTTTCTTTAACAAATTCGGTACTTAATACCTCGAGATTAACGGAAGCGATTTTCGTCAAATTGCACCACATGTAAGATCAAAATCAGAACAAGCGGCCCGCTTGGCCACTGACGTGAATTTCGTTGAACATAACTAGAAATATAGAATACAAAGTTTGAAGGCCAGACGGTTTTTCTTGTAACCGCTGTCACTACGGGAGAAGTTCCTACAGATGAAAGTTTCATGAAAGGGCGGAAGCTCGATGGCTCTATTAGCCTTTAGAAGTGTTTTCGTCTTCTAATAGCCGCGAATTAGGGTCGTATTTGATTGACAATTACAAAAAAAAAATGAGCGATGCTAGCCGGGGGGATCCCGTAGACTTTCGTAGCGCTAAACACGCGTGCCCACCGCAGGCACCACGGGAGGTCATTAGCACGTTTCTCTTGTGGTTTGGCACAGCGGGGTAGGTGGGGGATGGTAAGGAAGCCAACACTCAAAAAGCATGTTCGTCTGGTTTATATACAACTTTGCATGCTTATGTTTACATGTATGTTCATATGCATCTATGCAAGACAAATACTCATATATGTTTATGTATGAGTATACATACTGTATATTAAATGTATTTAGTGGCATATTGTGTGTATATCTTGTGCATATGCATCATTTTAAGTAAAATATATATATATATATATATATTCTGGTTCTAGATGGCGTACATATTGAAGAATTAGATCAGAAGCAAATAATATAGTTGAAATTTTATTACCCACGACGCGTTTCGCTGTAACCTCAGCTCATCAGGTGGG
>LQNS02278094.1:27166265-27251309 GCA_001587735.2 Parhyale hawaiensis
TGTGTAGCAAGGATTTGTGTGTGACGCGGGGGTGGAGCAACACAAATCATTCCACCATTCTCTCTCCTTTTATAGGGCGGGTAATGAGAAAATAAACTAGGCCTATTGGCAAATTGTGCAATAACTATGCCTCTGGGGCACAGGGGTGAACTCTATTTTGCGGCTACTATAGTAGAAAAAATATCTAAATTTTTTCCCTCCCTGTTATATATATTATCTTAGGAAATACAGTATCTGCTGGCTGGCTGAGGTAGTGAAGTTTGGCATGCAAGTTCCCTAGACTATTGACAGTTGTACTTTGGTTACCTACCCAGAGCGAAGGTTAGGTAAGAATATACAAGGTTAGGTTACAAAAGTTTTGGTTGAAGTAGTTTAGGTCAGGGCAGGTTTCGATATATTACGTTAGGCCAGGTTTGGTTCTCTTTCACTCCATATAGAGGTGGACCGAATATTTGTTGTTTAACATTCGCGAATGTTCGAATATTTTCTTTTGATACAGTATTCGCAAACGCGCCTGTTTACTCAAAGTTTAATTTTTCAAGAAATATGGTATTTTATTTGGATGCTAGAGTCTAGAGCCTAGACTCTGAAGTGGACTGTTCGAAATTCAAATTCATTGTGAAAGTTTAGCCATAAAAAATTGGATAGCTAATTAAAATCCATTAAATGGTCTTTTTCAGAATGCGGGACAAAACCCACTCTTACATGTATCCCACAACCTCTTTCTCTAACCACCGCCCTTTGGAAGAGGATTATTTACTAGTAGATTGACTAGATTCACACGACTGCATGCAAGCCATTATTGCTGTTGCTCTATAAGTACAAACTCCAAGTATCTAATAGTTAAATTCAATTATTGGCAGGTTGAACTTCAAAAATAACAATTTTTCTGCTCTTTCACCAGTAAGGTTACTTTGTTTTTCATCATATACTAGGCCGGCACCACTATAAAGACGCTCACTCGCAACACTATTTGGCGGACAAGCAAAATGAGACTTACCTAACTGAAAAAGATTAGGATAAATATTCGTGTGCATCTTCCACCATTTTAGAGGATCTTCATCGGTGGATATGCTTAGATATTAGCATGTCTATATGCGAATGCAAACGCGTATATCGAAAACCATGCGAATATTTGCGAATGCGCATATTCGGTCCCCCTCTACTTCATACGCCCATGAAAGCTTTACTGAACAAAATAATTCAGAGTAAAAAATTATGAATTCCCCAAGGCTAATAGTGGCATAATTTCACTTGTGTTATAGTGTATATCTCAGATCACTCTATGAAATTGACACTAAATTCATGCAACAAATAATTAATTTCTTATGATTTACTTAATCCATGTGTTAGCACCCTTTGGAACAGGGATTCCCAACCGGGAGTGCTCGCATCCCCTTAGGGTTGCAGGATGACTTTCCAAGGGGTGCGAAACTTCGATAAAATAAATTTGGATGCAATAAATTTGTACAAAAATTTGATGTAAACTTGATTCTTTATTGGTTATCAGAGGAATTATAATTTTCATGGAGGTTGACAAATATTAAAAGTTTTAGATGTGCCAAGCTGAGAATAGGTTGAGGACCAAAGTAGACGGGGAGATGCAGCATTGAGCAAGACTGGGGATAACGTTCCTCCAGGAAATTTGAAACGAAACAGACAAATGAAACCTAATCATTCACCGAGATTAAGCAAAAAGAAAGAAATTGACACTGACAAAATGCATCGAGCCATGAATGTGCAAATGGCAGCCGTTACAAGAAATATATAGGCAGAGGTTCCGAATCATGGGTAATACGTACTAGCTGGGGTGCGAGATGATCTGCCAGTGGGTGCAAAATCTTGGTTGAACCGTTGGACAACATAAATTTGTTCACAAATTCTGCATAAACTTTGTTCATTCTCTATCATCAGATGAGCAATTATGTTTGCAGGGGGTGCGAAAACATCACAAAAGTTTTCGCGGGGTGCCAGGCTTAGAAAAGGCTGGGAACCGCTGCTGTAGAACATCACGCACCAACAGGGGTGCGACGAACCTCGGTTGGAAACCCCTGTACTAAGTAAATGTGAAGAGAGACACCAATTAATCAATGATCGTTGCTGTGCGAGTAAGATCTGCGGGACACCACCTCTCGTCAAGTAACATCAGGTGAGTAAACATTGTGTTATGGAAAATGGCTCTATTATACGTTTTCTGTGCTGCCAGGGTACTTTTCGTTAGATTAGGCACTGTCGTGAATCAACTATGTTATAATAACTGACTTAAGACTTACAGATTTTTGACTGAATGGGGTACTCATATATATATGTAATGCAGACCACTGTGAATTCCTTCTATGCCCATTTGCCCCACTTTCTGTTTTTTCCCACTTCTACTCACTGTACATTTTTACTTTCTCACCCACCCTCTTCCACATCATTCAAACCCATACATTTTATTGCCTGATTCTGCTAGATATTGACGGGTTAAACGCGAATTTTTAGGTTAAAAAAGTCAGAAATTCTTAGTATTTGAGCTAATCAAGTGTATGCTAACTTAATCGCATTGAATTCTACGTACTTATAAAGTGATTTTAAGCTATTATTATTATACCTACCTCATATAAACAAATTTCATTATCTAAAATGATGTACTCTAACCTAATATTACATTAATCTAACTAGTTTCAATTTGACCTTATAGCGTAACCTAACCTAATCTACATTAATCTAACTAGTTTTAATTCGACCTTATAGCGTAACCTAACCTAATGAGTTAAAATAGATTAGATTGACTACCCTATTCAGATCGTAAACCCTATTTGAATCTGTTTTATGTCACGATCTCCTAAGGAAGGATTACGGGCTTCGACGGTGTCTTGCTAATGCCAGGACTTTTACTGGAGCTTAGGCCTTTTATTCACCGAATGCCCTTCCTTCCGTGAACCAGTGACGCTTATTGGATTAGAACCCGGGACCTGCTGGTCCAGAGGCGGGAAATTTACCATTACGCCACGGCGGCAAGGTAAACCCTATTTAATTTTGTTTTTACTAAACTAGCTTTTCGTTTTATAGATAACGAGTCATTGCTTCACCTAACGTAACTTATGATTCTTTGACCCAAAGAAAATGACTAACTAATGAATCGTAGCTTGACCTGATTAATTATTCTAATAGTCTTTTTTAGTGAATTTCGCCAAACCACGAAATTTGCGGATGTGTTACGTAACCTAACCCCTTAACTTAACCTATTTTTACTGAAGTTACCTTTTGTATCTGATGCTGGCTACTATATCTTGACCTAAATATTACCTAAACTATTCTTTCATAGCCTAACGAGCTATAGGATTACTTACAGTAAGTCATGTTCGCCGAAGCAATACTGTAAAGGGGAAGCTGCGTCCCCCAGAGAGACGCCCATAGCGAAGTTTTTAGCAGGCGTACAGTCTCCCCTCCAGGGACATAGTTTGGGCCATAGAATTAGTTAAATTAAGTTCATCCATCCCTATGTCATGGGAGCAGCACCCCAGGGGGGCCTGTAGGTTACCTCAGTATTAGCTAGGCCTTCGATCGGAACATCTTTTGTGCGTGCCCACTTTGCTTCCTTCCAGTTCTTCTCTGTTCTTCCTATTCATTCTAGTCTTGCTGTGCCGATGCACGTTTGTCCTGTTAGATACACCCTCGTGCGTTGCTTTTACGTTTATCTCTTCCTTCTCCATTTTTGAAAACATCTATAACTTGTGGAGAATTAGGGAGGCTAGCATTTCCACAACCATAACTCACCGTTGCGTTTTCTGCAAGGACACAAGAATGTGCAGTACAAACATTCAGGCAAAACTGTTTACAGGGGAGGTATTTTCTACGTAGTAAACCTGTTTTCGTTGGACATTAAATAGTGGTCTCTTTAATAAGATAACATGGCAAAATTTAATGGAGAATATATGAAGTTGTTAAAGTTAGTAAGTATTTATTATATTCTAGATTTTTAGTATTTTTAGGTGGGTAAAAAATGATTGCAAACTTCTGAAAAAAAAAAGTCATCGGCGTCTGAGAATTCTGAAACTGTGAAGTTACTCAATGTGAACAAACCCGCTTTAAAAACTTGGAAAATTATTTGTATGGTCACCGTACAGTACAAAAATTTGTTAACGAAGGTAAAATTGAGCGACGAAACTATAGTGGTTGACCGAAAGCAATAACCAGCAGAGAATTAAGGGAAATAATAGATCCTTAGCCCAAAACTCGCACTGCACCAGTAAGGATATTTTCAAGAAACCTGCAATCATAAATGTATCCAAACGAACCCGAAACGTATTCTGAATAAATTTACTAATCAGAGGTCATAGACAGTTTGTCCTCTTTAAGTTAAATCAGTTTTCAAAAGAGACTTTCCTGAGCAACAAAATATCTGAAAACAGATTTCCAAACTATCATTAAGACCGACAAGGCTAGAGCCACACTTGACAGCCCTGATGGATGGAGGCAAGGATGACTTGCTAAGGGCACAGGGGCTTGTTTTCAGTTACAAAAGGCAGCAAGAAGGCGGTGGAGTTATGTTTTGGGCTAAAATCCTGTATGATAAATTATCGGACCATTTCTTATACCAGATAGCCTCAAAATCAATTTTGTAAGTATTCCCCAAGGGCCGACCCACGTACGTGCCCTTCCGCTGGGGATGCTGCTGGTGGCAGCAGTTGCTGCTGATGGCAGCAGTTGCTGCTGATGGCAGCAGTTGCTGCTGATGAGGTTAATTTGTTAAGTAAATTTCTGGAGATACCCCCTCCTCTTCTGTTCGCAATATGGGCTGCCGATGGTGGTAATCGACCCATCTCACGTGACATTTACCTGCTCCCGTGTGGGGGACAGCAAATGGAGCCCTCCCCACGAGTGTCGCTTTCTTTTATCCTCTACTTTTTCCTCCATCGCCTCTTGGAGATGCTTTGCGCCTGATTTTTCAGCCGGTAGTAGCGCACTAAGCTGAGACTTTCCGACAAAATTAGCGACATAAAATATACATACCTCCCTATGCGGAAGTACCGTGCCTTCGCTGTAGGGATGACTCATTGAGTGGTTGAGGTAGTAAAATAATAACTATATTAACAATCTGCAAATTATTGTGCTTCCTTCAAGGCAACTTTGTGCCCCTGGTTCAATACGTAAGTACTGGCACCCAAAATAGCTTTACATTTCTATAGTACAATTCTCCACGTCGTGCATCGCATATGAGTTAACTATGGCTTGCAGATCAAGGTACCTATCACAAAAGAGAAACTCACTGATTGGACTCCAGAGTCCAGATCTAAACCCCATTGAGAAGTTTTGGTACATAATAAAGGGAAAGATTTATGAGAACGGACGCCATTTTACAGGGATGGGCATTGCGTCTCGTAGTGCGTCCATGCGCACTGCCTTTTTTGGGGGTGAACCGGTGCGAGGTTCAGAGTTTTGAAAACAGCCGCACCAAAGACTGTACCCACTACAACTCTCCATGTAGCAAAATTCTCCATACAGGATGATTTTCCAAGCAGGATGATGTTCCATGCAATGTGATTTTTTATGCAGGATGATTTTCAAGGCAGGATGATTTTCCAAGCAGGATGATTTTCCAAGCAGGATGATGTTTCATGCAATGTGATTTTTCGTGCAGGATGATTTTTCATGCAGGATGATTTTTCATGCAGGATGATTTTTCATGCAGGATGATTTTCCATGCAGCACGATTTTCAAAGTAGCATAATTCTCCATACAACACTGTTTTCCATATCAAAATTCAACCTTTAGGATTAGATCTTAAATATCATTTGCCAAAAGCCAGCACTCGTTAGATGATTTTGTGCGACGTAAGCAATTGCTGTAGAAATTAAATGGTTTCTTCGGCAGTGACTCATATTGAAGAAGTTCGTGATCACCGTCGAAAAACTTAGAATTTTAGAAACGCTTCTAAAAAAATCGAAGTTTCTGAAAGGTTGCTTATCTGACGATACCATCCCTAAGTCTATGGTTTGAAATGGAAGATTTTTTTGAAATCTTAGAAAACTTCTTCAATGTCTGTTAGTAGTTATGGTTACAGAAAGTGCAAAGCAAGAGAGAGTTGAGTGCATGTCATAACCTGTTTGAAATGATTGAATTTCTAGTGGACCCCTTCGTGAAAAAATTCACGCAATAATCGATACGTTTGTTTAATATAGGCCTCTTCTCTGACGTGCATCTTCATTTTCTTCAATGACCATGTGTCGTGCTCTCATCCTTAGGTCCTCTCTTCTCTGACTTGCCGCTTCCACATTTTGCCGCTCACGTTTATCAGCAGCTTTTATTCCCTTCTTCAACTTTTCTACTTCAAGTCTTTCATGACATTGTGTCGCATAGACGCTTCACCTCTCTCCACTGGTAGCACGTCTTTATTCTTTAGATTGTAGTAGTCTCGTTCTTCTTTTATGTACCTTATCCTCCAGTCTCCTTCTTCTTAAATGTGCGTCTTCCATAGTGAGAGGCAGCAGTAAAATCTTGAGTAAAACAAGCAATATACTTGTATGCAACTCCAGTCAGCTTATATGCAATGTGAGCGAACCGTAGCCATGATACTGTCTTTCAAACTCAAATATCTGCTTCATTGAAGTGCTGAAATTTTGGCCCATGAAGCGAAAGCTGCTCCGTCAAAGCAAGACAGCAGCTAGAAGAAATAACTCTGTCTATTGCATATTAAAAATCATCACTGCCCAGGTGCTTCGTTGATCTTCTAGCGAATTTATTATAAAATCTGACTCCATATGCTGTAAATATATTGTTTCGATTTTAAGAAGTGTTTCAAGCAAAAAGTGCATTCACATAAAACGATGAGAATCCCACTTTCGCCATCTTCTGCATCCTGCTCTGCGATCTCTATGAAAACGTAACTTAATTACAAAATTTGTAACCTGGCCTATTTTTTCCTATCTATTGCCTTAAGAACGGACACGAAATAAATAGACGCGAAGCGTATTCTTAGATTTGGATTGTTTTCCAACAGCAGTTCCAGCTTCAGTCACTCAAGAGACGAATGGTTTTATTTTGCACTGAAGAGCTGTACTTTTTAATATCTTTGAATGTTACCATTATCCATTTGTGTTGCAAAGTCGTGAACTAACGACCCGAGACATGTAATGCCGCATATTTTGCATAAGGAAATGTCTACGGATATGCCGAGGTGACATCCCTGGCGCTGGACATCACAGCGCCATAATTTGCTCAACTGGTGGGCGCTCCCGTGACCATTAGTCGTAGCGCCTGCTGGCATCAGAATATTTTCCCGGTCCGAAATGCGACACTCCCGGAGCAGTGACTGCCATATTTTTCTTGCAATGTTTACTTACTTCCAGCAGGTGCGATAGTCAAGTGTTATGATGGAATTTGGCATCGGGAATTATCTGCAAGCTGAGAAGGCGCGGCTGCCAAGCGTATTCCGGAGCGTCAATATGTTTTTTTTTCTGCAAGTTTCTTTGAAGTTGCAAAGATTTCTTGGGTCGCATTTTGTTGAAGTCGTAAATTTATTTGAGATAGTGAAGCTTCTCAGAGATTGTAAGATATCATGAGGTCGTAGAGTTTTGCTGAGGAGGTAGCATTTCCTACAGACCATTTAATTCCTGCCAGGTCGTGAAGCTGGTGTGAGGTTCTGTAACCGTTCAGGGGGCATAGGATAGGACACAGGATTAGGTTTTCTCATCTTATGTTATAGGGACTAGTGCACCAAACGCGACCCTTTTGATGAATAAGTCATAGAAATATATATTGGAAAACATCTCGGCTCAACAAAAGGTTTGATATGTAACAAGCGCAACCATTTTGTTGAATAAGTCATAAAAATATATATTTGAAAACATCTCAGCTTAACAAAAGGGTTGATAGTCTAGATGAGACGCAATTAAGTGACATCACCCGTAGCACCGTTGAAAATGAACATGTCCAAACACGGGCATGCAGGCAAGCGCCCTAGTGCCTCCCCGTATCCAAGATACCCTCTCCGCAACAAAAAAGTTGGGTAGCTCGGAATTTTTTTCTTCAGTATTAGATAGGGGAAAATAAGGCTTCGGACAGACGGACGGACTGACAGACAACTCTCTTATTATAGTATAGATTGGCCGACCAGGGGATCCCCTTATGCTGAGGCCACACTGGGCATTTGCACTAAGAACTTGATGCAAGGATGTGAGACTCGGACCTCATTTATGTCGCGGTATCTATGCTACCGATTTTAAATATATATCAAAACGGCTCGCAAGCTGCTCATCCTAGCAACCAGTAACTGTTGGGCGTAGAAATGCATATGTGTCCCCGACATTAGGTTACTTTTTACCCTTGGCTAAGCCTTCGGGACGTCTGTCCTTTGCCGCTGATGCTTTGTTCTGTTTTTCTCTTATTTTCCGATTTGTTGTTCCTACACTCGTTGATCATGTGTAGGAACACCCTCGTGGATGGGTTCTACGTTATAGACCACCGCCAAGTACCGTAAGCCCTCGTTATATACCGGGCTTGTTCTATACAGGTTTCGATATAGGCCCAAACTTTTTAGTTATAGGTCCTTGAATTGCCCCGTTTTTCCTGCAGCACTAGTGCCAACTTCCAAGAGGTGTACTGCACTCACGTGTACCCTTTATCTGACTCAGTTTATTAGGTTTACATAAATTAAACTAGAGCACTCTGAGAGCGCATACCTCCGCCAAGGGAGGCAGCGGTAGCAAAAAATTCAAATTGGCTCTGAAACCATAATTTTCTTTGTATAAACTTCAAAATCTAATAATTTCTGCCTTTTGATAGTAATAACAGATTGTACAATTTTCTTGAAGATCCGTTCATAACTTTTTCAGTTATACTGTGAACAAACGTTATGACAAACATGAGGCAAACATACAAACGAACGAACCAATCTGCACTAAAATCTGATCATTTATGTCGTCTAACATTGCTAACAACCCCTGTGAATTTAATAAAGATCCATTCATTACTTTTTGAGTTAATGTGCTAACAAGTATAAAATTAAAAACAGTGACAAACGAACGAACGAACAAACAGATCATTACCAAAATTTGTCATTTACTCTTTGTTATAAACGTAACAACTCATGTTAATTTCATCAAAATCCATCCATAACTTTTTGAGTTATGGCATCAAGAATAATGAGGCAGACAAACAAACGGATGAACATATCTTCACCAAAAGTTAATCATCTGTTCCTCCTAACATACCTAATAATCCCTGTAAATTTCATCCAAATCGGTTCATAACTTTTTTAGTTATCTTGGTGACAGACAGATAGATAAACAGTCAGACAGACAAACACGACGAAAACATAATCTCCTTGGCGGAGGTAACAATGTCCGTGATGATACGCAAGGTGCATTATCATTTAAAGATTCTTTTTATTCCTATTTAGTAATGTGAGAACCAATGAAAATTATTTTGGTATTCTTTCAAAACTCTTCGTTTTCTTTCACAATTATAAAAAAAGCAGGGACTGAGGCGTGTTGTAGCGAGACTCTAGACCGTGTTGCTATGAAATTTCGGTGTAACACCGTTTGGCTCAAAAATATGGATGAATGCGGCGCAATCTTAGCGGAATAATCGAAAACGTGACTCTTAAACATTGCTGGTAGAGCTTTAATTTGACTGTTTTTCAGGCTAAAAAATGTAGAAAACCTGCTAGCCATGGGATATTCTCATTTTCGTATACTAATTGATCCCAATGCTCGATAGCATAGGCAATGCTTCTAAACCAAAGTCGTTTTTCCAAGCTCATAGCTCTATAGATGTTGAGGTTGTCGTCGGTGTTGCCTAACCTGAGTCACATTGGATGTGGGGTAACACGTACGTGACACCAGCAGTCTGACTGCAACACGCCTCAAGTCTTGTTTTAGTCGACCGGATTTGCTCTGAGCCACTTCATTCCTCCTTGGATCTCTGGTCTGTACCGAGGACTTCCTGCAGTTCATATACTTTCTCATCGTATTGAAATTACTTTTCCTTCAAAGAGGGTAGTTATATAGATGTATAAACGTTATTATGTACGCCGAATACCACTATTATTTAAAATGTTCATATCGTATAGTGTTAAGAACTTGAGATCTGGTGAAAATTGTAGGTCAAGACGCCCACAGGGGTATATTTTGGCGGGCTCTATCCCTACCAAAATATATTTGGGCATCACGCACCCGAGGGCCACAGGGCTTTTTCCGCAGGAGACGTTGCAACTTGCCGCAGTTCCTGCTGAGCAGGTTTGTTTTGTAAACTTAGGTAGGTCATATTTCCCCTTCTGTTCCGTGAGGTGGGCTGTCGATTGAGACAGCCGACGTAGTCCGCGGAACACTTCTACTCCCTCTCGCCTCTTTTTCTATTTGTGCGTACTCGTATAATCAAGTAGATGGTACCATCGCTTCTATGACGGCACCTGTAGATTGTCGTAGGTAACTTGGTAATATAGGTATGGTATATTCGAGGATGGGTTCGGTGTTCTACCGTCAGTATCAACGTGATAATCGATAAGAATGGAAGGATATAAACACCAGAGATTCTCTTGTAGTTGATATTCAATAAAGAGGAGCACGCAATAAGTCCAAGTGTCTGTGTACTTGCGGTAAATACCAATCTTAGGGCAATACCAAGCAAGTGCAATGTTGAAAGAAATGACGAACAGAAAAAGTACTTTCAGCGACATGAATCATTTTTTTTAATGGGTTGAGTATTGTATTATGTTGGCAGGCTATCGCACATCAAGTGTAAAGTAGCCACGGTCCCGCAGTAGAACTGAAATCATCAAATACATCGATGAAAAATGGAAACGTTAAAAATAAGAGTCTAAATAATCTTATCTTCAGACGATGAGAAACAAAGGATAGAGAAGGCGTGCAAACATAGAAAAAAAGCAATGGGAAAAGTACCTCCTAAAAGAGAGATTGCTATAGTTACTTATGCTGTCTGTATATGTCTATCATGATATACAGGGGGGAAATTTCGCTGGTAAGATATCTGCGACATCCACCAGTAATATAGTGTCTAGATATGTTGTGCATGTACAGGGCAACTTAAGGCGCGGGCACACCTACGTAAAAGTTGCATTGCCACGCAAATCTGTATCTGATTCGACACAGCTATGCCACTAAAAAGATTATCTAAGGTTAGAGTCGTTTCTGGCAGTTTATACATTATAACTAGCAACAATGGCCAAGCTTTGGGAATATGTACCTCCTACTTTTGAATTAGTTTAAGGTTGCAATGACCCATAGCTTTAGCGTGACTTTCAAGGGCTATTAGTTGTAGTCACGGCAGCATGACGGCCAAAGCGAAAAGTTAAGTGGCTGAGCAATTATTAGGATAGTGTGCCCACAATATCAGGGATGGACTTGCTACGAGTTGGAAGACCGATGCGCTTCACGTTCTGGGAACAGATGTTTCTGTGCGCATGATAACGGTTGAATCTATTAAGACTAATGGCTTGCAAAATGTATGAACTGGTGTGAACTGAAACTCAATAGTAATTCAAAGACAGAGTCTAAAGTGAGCACGTGGCTCTCGCTGTAGTGGAATGGCTGCCGCGGCTCGGAGTTTGAGCAGTTTTTTTTTAAGATAATAATGTTAGATAAGCCGAAGCTGCATACACAGCAGCGCAAGGGGAAGGATTGGGAGCAACGTTGCCATGTTTCGACTCTCGTGTGCAGCGCACTTGAGGTTTGACGGAGTAGTTTATTTTGATTAAGGAACATGCGCTATTTATCGGTTGGTTAGGTTGAGAAGCTGCATTAGGTCGAATTAAAGTGAGTTATAATAGCGTAGGTTAGGACTGATTCATTATAAAAAGTGAGGACACTAACTAACCGACCGTGGAATTTTCACTGGTCCCGCTAGTAACAATAATTTTGAATAATCCTGTTAATTTAATAAAGAGATGGACAAAGAGACGAATAGGTGTGTGTGGGGCAGGGCGTTAGAAATGACGGAGATGAATTTGTGATACTTCTTTATTATGATGACACTTTCGATAATAATTTGTTTTTCAAAGATACCTTGCACTCCTCAAGGGGCATAAGATGGGCCATAGGCCATAGGGTTAGGTTAGTTAGCTCCACCTATCCTATGTTATGGGGAGTAGCGCCCCCAAGGGGTTTGTGTAGGCTACCTTAGCCATTAGCTAGGCCTTCGGGACGTCCGTCTTTCATGCCCACTTTGCTTCCTTCCACCTTCATACTCCTACTGATCTTACTGTTGTCTGTTCTTCCTCTTCTTTCCCGACTACGTACCAGTTCCCATGCGCGTTGATCCTGTGTGGGAACACCTTTGGGCATGGGTTCCCCGATTTTCTATCGACTTACTATATGTCTCTTCCATTTCCCCTCTTAGAAAAGCTTAGTACTTATTTAGGGAGGCTTAAATCTTCTTATAATACCTGATACCATGTAAGATACCTTGCAACTGCCAAATTAAAGGACCTTAGGATGAGCGTTCTAGGCTTCATTCCTTCTGAGCAGCGCAACTATTCCTCTTCCTCCGTAACGTACAGAAAACTTAATCTCAATTAAATCGATTTACTAGGCGTTCGGGTATCATCTAATACTAAGAATAGCCGTCGTGTGTTTATATGTATATTTATATTTATTTACTTATAGGTTTGGTTTCACGCTCTCAACGAAATAGGCAAAAATTACCTCTGGCCTTCCTGGCTTCATCAGTTTAATCATCGGCTAAAATACTGTGCTGATAATGCCAAGCTTCATAGGAAACTGATAGGTAGAAAATATTCCAGGTTGCTGATGATGGCACTCGAACAGGATAGGATATCTGATTCCGGTCTTTCTTTGACAAATTTGAAGTCCACTCAATGCAGATGCATACAGCTTCTCTTAACAATCTCTTCCATCGTGATGTGTACTCTCTTCTGAGGTCTTCTCCATCCAAACTTCAGCCGCCTTTAGTTTACACTGATCGTGTTATTTTGACTGCATAATTATCGAGGCAAATGGTAAGATATTCTTCAGCGGTCAGCACGAGCGTAAAAACCACGATGATTTCTTGGCAGCAAATGGTTTTCTCCACTTTGGGTTCTTCTTTCAACACAACAAGTTTTCTCCGAGTCAGAGTTATATGCCACCCTCGAGTATCTTGGATACAGACCTCCATATTCATTAGAAGCAATATCGACTGTGGGCAAAGAATATTGCTAATTGTTAGTAACGATGAATGCAGTTCTTGCTCTTCCAGCTTCTCTTGCCGTTCCCGTGGAGCCTGATATACATTACTTTACTCTACATCGAAATTATATTTTGTTTTGGTTTACGATGTACACATTTTGTAGCATATCAGCGAAGCGTAGCGAAACCAATTTTTTCCGGTACAGTAGACGTGGTAATTATTTATTCCAACTTCTTAGACGCGAAAATTCTGTTATGCTGTTATATCACTGTGTATTCTGGATACGCAGCGGAAATGAAATTCAGTGATGTTGCAACGCTTATTAATAGTTTTTTTTTGCATGTTATGTATGGGAGGAAAGGAGTGTGGTGGTGAAGATGAATTGAAGTGTACTCCTCAGTCGAGAGCACGCTAATTTGAGTTGGCCATCGTAGCGTTTTCCTGTATATGTATTTTAGTAAGGAAAGTACATTCAATGAAGAAATGTAATCACAAATTCCTTGTGATGAAGATCGAAGAAGCCAGTCAAAGACGAGAAGATTCCGCACCGGCCTATATTAAGCAAATTTATGTATCTATTGTTGCGTGATTTTTTTCACGCACGGGTCCACTAGTTCATACTATAATATTATTGTGGCCTCTTTATTATACAATAGATAGATACGCCACGATATCCTATCGGTCGATTTTTTCCCACAAATGGAAACTGTTTCAACTAAGGAAAAAATCAAACTGGAAAGATACTTTTTGCAACAAAATTTTTGTCTTCTTCACCAGTCTTCATCTTCTTCTAGTAATTCTTTGAAGAATGTCTTACTCCTTACTTCGTCGATCATCTACTTAATTTTCGAGTGAACTCAGACCAGCCGAAGTTTGGATGTGAGAAGAATCTAAAAATCAGGATGCAGTCGGTGAAACGCGAAAGTATTAAACACATCGACTCAAAAGAAAATCTCAACTTCTAACCAATAATAGAAACATAAATGGACATGAAGCATTCCTTTCAAAGTAAATAGTAAGTTCTTAAAGGGATGCTAAAAATCATTGCTTATTTATATTTATTGAGAAAAATATCAAATTGGTAACGACAATGTATTCAGTACCTCTCTATCTCTACATCACATCCCTATTTATAGGGATATTATAGTCCTTTATTTGGTAGGATTCTCAATATGACTTACTTTCATGTTTGTATGAAAACACTTCTGCTGATCTCGGACGCACGTGTGTTGTAACCACTCATTCGATCCGGTAACCTTTATTGTGAGCATTTAAACAACAAGTACTGTACGGTAATTTTCGATTATTTAAAAATGGTTCAATTAAAAGTTAGCTTATGACCTTCGAAAACGCATCATGAACCCGTGCAAAGAAGGAAACGGATAAAGGAAGATATCACAGGCTTTGAAAGTTCATGTAAACTCGGTTGGGAGCGCGATCAGTATGCGGTAGCCTGATTCTGTCACCAATCCGCCCAGAGGCGGCCGTCCGAGGGAGATCACTGGTGCAATGGACAGATTAGTTATTAGAAGAGTAAAACAACACCCATTTGTGACTTCTATCGAGATAAGAGAAGGTTTACAGAGGATTGAAGTAACTGTCGGCGAAAACTAACTCGAGGTCACCAAGAAAAACTCCTTTACTGAAGAAGAAGAAGAAGCATGTTTCTGACCTTTTGAAAATTGCTAACGAGTATCTAGAGAGGCCAGACACGTTTTGGGATTCTGTTCTATTGTCTGAGGAAGGGCAGGTAGAATTTTCGGACACAACGCTAGAAGCCATGTTTGAAACCATGCTTCAAGAAACACTGTTCCAACCGTTACACTTTGCGGGGGTAGTGTTATGGTCTGGGGATGCTTCTCTTCATGTATAACTCTATAATTTATGCTGATTGAAGCAAAAATGAATGCCATCATGTACAGAGGTATTCTCAATGAAAAAGTTTCAAGTCTATGAATTCCTTTTGATTTGAGGGTGATTGAGTCTTTCAACAAGGCTCCGACCCAAAGGACACGTCGAAAATAATGCAAAATGGTTTGATGACAACAAAATTAATGTCATGATGTGGCTCCGCTGGTCGCTTGACCTCAACCCAATGGAGAATTTGTGGAGCATTTCTAAAATCATTCTTCACGAAAGGAATCTTTAGAATACCAAAGCTCTAAAAGTTTTCTGGGTTGAATAGTAGTTCCGTATTACACCTGGAACATGTAAGAAGCTGCCCTGCCACTACGCAAACAAGCTCAATGCTGTAAAACACTACACAGGATTTGCAACTAAATATTAAATGCAGGTAGGGATACGGTATCTACTTTTGCTATATCACTTTTTTATACTTTTCTCAATAAATAACTGAACGCGCAATGATATTAAGTATTTATTTCAAAACTTACTCTTATGTTGACCCCTCAGGGGACATAGGATGGGCCATAGGGTTAGGTTAGTTTAGGTTCGCCCATCCTATGTTATGGGGTCCGGCAACCCTAGGGGGCTCGTGTAGGTTACCTTAGCCATTAGCTAGGCCTTCGGGACTTCTCTCTTTCGTGCTCACTTTACTCACTCCCAAATTTCATACTCCTACTTGCTCATGCTTTATTCTGGTCTTTCTCTTCTTTTCCGACTTGCTGTTCCCATGCGCGCTGATCCGATGTGGGAACACCTTCGTGCATGGGTTCCCCGTTTCTCTCGGTATGCTATAAAGTGGTGGCAATAATGATTGCACATTTTGAAATTTTGTAATAAGATTAAAAATACTCCATCAGTATAGTTGAAATTTTAACTGAATAATGTTACTTTAACTAGTTACCGATTCCTTATAATCATTATTGTATTCATTGTCTTTTCAAATTTTACCACGAAAATAATAGTTTGTGGGTGCAAATCGGGTAGAAATAAAGATAGCACATATGGAAAAAATTGTATTTTAGAATACAATGAAAGAAAAAAAAACATAATTCCTAATATTTACAAGCGTTGCTTTTTAATTGCAACACCTGTACATATCGGTTATTCATAGAATTAATTGAATTAGCGAGCGTTTCTTCAGGGATAGCCTCCCAGCATTCATTTATGGTCTGCCACAAGCTTTCTTTATTACCTCCGCCAAGGAGGTTATGTTTTCGTCGTGTTTGTCTGTCAGTCTGTCTGTATATTTGTCTGTCTGTCTGTCACAAAGATAACTCAAAAAGTTACGAATCAATTTGGATGAAATTTACAGGGATTGTTAGGTATGTTAAAAGGAACAGATGATTAACTTTTGGTGAAGATATGTCCATCAGTTTGTTTCTTTGTCTGCCTCATTTTTCTCAATGTCATAATTCAAAAAATTATGAATGGATTTTGATGAAATTAACAGGAGTTGTTAGGTATATAAGATTAGATTAGATAGGCGGCAGTAGACGAACCAAGAGGCCCATTCCCAAAGAGACACCGGTATAACGAAGAGTAAATGAATAAATTTTGGTAATGATCCGTTAGTTTATTCGTTCGTTTGTCACTGTTTTTTAATTTTATGCTTGTAAGCACAATAACTCAAAAAATAATGAATGGATCTTTATGAAATTTATAGGAGTTGTCAGTAATGCTTAAAGGCATAAATGATCAAATTTTGGTGCAGATCGGTTTGTTCGTTTGTATGTTTGACTCATGTTTGTCATTACGTTTGTAAACAGTATAACTCAATAAGTTATGAACGGATCTTCAAGAAAATTGCACAACCTATTATTACTATCAAAAAGCACAAATGATAAGATTTTGGAGTTTATATAAAGAAAATTATGGTTTCAGAGTCAACTTGAATTTTTTGCTACCGTTGCCTCACTTGGCGGAGGTATGCGCTCTCAGAGTGCTCTAGTCCTGAAATTGTCTCTCAGTGATGTAAACAGGCCGTGAGAGTATACCCCAAAGATTCTCAATTGGGTTTAGATCGGGTGACTTAGCAGGCCAAGCTAAAGTGGCGATATTATGGGCAAATTAAGCCAATTTGTGGTCAACCTCGCTGTGTGAATGGCGGCATAATCTTGCTGGAACGCCGCTTCTTGCTGATGTTTATCAGTTTGAAATGGGAGAAGACTAGTTTCTAAGACGTCTGTGTACTTCTGAGCATTCTGTCTATTTTCCATCATCACCAAATTCGCCTTGCCCTTGTTGGAGAATGCTCCTCAGATCATAAGGGATCCGCCACCAAAGGGTCGTTTGCTGAAAATTTTGTCCTTTCTAAGATCATGCCAGTATTATTGAGAACCGTCAGGTCCGTCTTGGTTAAACTTTTTTTCATCGGAAAAAATAACATTAGACCAATTTTCATGGTTCCATTGCACTTTTTCTCGAACCCATTCTTCACATTTTGCCTTGTGTGCTTTCGTGAGTGCTGGTGCAGTTTTTTTTTTCTCTTCTTATAAATGAAGTTCTTAGATAAACCCAGAATCTGTCGCACTCTTCTCGGTGTAACATTTAATTGCAGGGATGTTTGCAGGCTTTTTGACCTTTCTCCTGTCCGAGACGCCTCACGGAGAACTCGGCGGCGGGCTGTAGGGCTCAATTTTGAAGGGCGGCCAGGAGACTTTTTTCCGTACTCTTCTGGGTTCTTTAAAAAGTTAGTTACCACCTTTCTAGATCTGCTAACCTTCCTAGAAATCTCAGATATAGTGTATCCTTCTTCATTTAATGAGCTTATTTGACCCTTTTCCTTTTCAGATAACCCGCACTGTCTTCCCATGCTAAGAAATGGGTTAATTTCCAAATATAGAGGTTACAAGGTGGGGAGCAACTGTCCAATATGTCGACAGCGGTTTGTTTTGATATTCTTCTTCTCTAATCTGGATGTAGTAACACAGAAATGTAGTTTTTTTTAAGTTGTGCTATCTTTATTTCCACACAAATTCCAATGCAAATTTATACTTTTCATCATAAAAGTTTAATCAAATAGTTCATAGGGAAACTACGATAAGAAATAGGTTACTAGTTGAAAAAGGTTTTTATGTCAACATTTCACATGATATGGCAGAGTATTTTTTAAGTTATCGAAAAATTCTGAATTGTGCTATCATTATTGCCACCACTTTATGTCCCTTGCTCCTTCTTCTATGATATCGTTCTGTTCGGAAACGGAGGCTTAAACTTTCTTGACTATAACTAACTACTCTTATGTTCAAATGAATTATTCGTGTCCATTTGGGCTACTATTATTCATCAGAATTTAGGATTTTCAGAATAAGTCAATTTCTTGAATACTTTTGCGTTTCATTGTATCTTCACTGCTTGGACTTCAACGTTAGTAAAACAAGAAGTGCATTCAATTATGAGGTTACAATCTATTAGTTTCAACTGAAATCTGGACAGTTTTCCCTATATTTTTAGAAAGTGTGAAAAAATCGCCACAATCTTCAATCTGGCCTTACTTTTGTATATCTGTCTTCGTAAAGCGTGACAGAAAATGGACAGTAAACAGATAAGTAATTAAATAAACAAGCAGATAAATACGTATAGGTCTTTATACATAATGTGTGATATATTTCGGTGCGAACTATTAAATGGCTACGAATATTCAATAACGGATTAAGGACTAGCCAAAAGTTCGTTAGAGCTACCCAAAAGCTAGTACCGTACGTCTAACGGTCCCATACTGTAAAGCTGATTTAACACTGAAAAGACCCTACGGAAACAAACTTCTTATTGCAATAAACTTTCTAAACTCTGCTGAACGGAAAACCGACAGATAAACGCTCCAAAAATTTTTTTTTGTGCTGCCACTAACCGCGCCGACCAAGCACCCTCTACCGAAGAGCACAGTGAATAATTCGCGAGGCTAGGTGCGAGAATAGGTTAGGGGAGGCAAGGACTGGTCCTTCTAACGTCCAAGACTTCTTTAGAATGCTGGCAGAACTAGTACTTGCCTTTCCTAACCTAGCGAGCTAGTATCTCTGATACGCGGATTCAACGTTTAAATTATTCCAAAACTGCGCTTGAATGAAATGCGATTGTACTTCGTCATTATTTTATAAATAAGCAGACTCAGTACTTTTTACTTGAAAGCATTTGTTTCTTCTTAATTTGAGTATCTTCACACTTCTCTATGACATTATGTGTTGTAATATTAGATACTCTATATTTATTTTACATTTTGAACAGTCGAGAAATTATTCCAACCAAAGTTAAGGAATACTGATCGACTTCGAAAAAACAAATGCCCACCTGTGAAAGCTTGTTTGAGCTTACAATGATTTGCATTGCGTCGCAGTATATATGTACTAAAATATTTAACAACGGCTAGATGTTTTGAGTGGGCTTCTTTGATATATATACTTGCAGTCTTCGGAAGCTAAAAACATCAGGAATAATTAACACTTATCACTTTCCTGTGTACAATCGTGAAGCACTCGGAGCAGCGCCACAAGCACCGGGAAGGTTGAGGCGGAACATATTTCCAAGGCTAACTGACTTGAAATATGTTAGGATTCCTTATCTGTATTTAAAATCTGAGAGTCAAGTTTCAAACGGCTGCCTGTTTTAAGCACATATTCTTTTTTTTAGGCTAACGGACATGAGTTTACGGCAGAGAAATCTAACGGTACTTAACGGGTCCATCAATCATTTTCATATTTAGCTTACAAGTCAAATTGTTAACGCCAATGCAAACCTCATTAATAAGCGATTAACGGTTTAGTGCCATGCTCAGATCTTATCTTCCTGTTACTTCTTGCTCGTCCGCTCTGCACGTTTAAAGGAACGGTATTAACGAGCAGCTTAGACGTTGCTTTCAGCTATTATTAACTCAATAATCTGAAAGAAAACCTACGCAATCCTTCCTGTTTATCGAAAGCTCTGTTGAACGTTGACCCACGTGTGTCTAATTGGAGTGCAAAGTGCTTGATGCTAGCAAAATGTTCACTCGTTAAAAAAAAAACTTTTATAATTTTTGTCAAGAGTATTACGTTCGGTGAAGCGATGCTTTAAGTTACGCGGTGCATGCAGGTGTAATGCTTCTCAGATCGCGAGAAATGCATGTGCATTGGATCATTAAATTATAGACAAACCTATTGTTTTTAGTTTTAGAAGGAGGCTTATAGTTTAGAGATAAACAGTTCTACAGCATGCTTGTTTCCCCACAGTCTTAAAAAGTTGCCTCTGGCTAAATGAAGTCTTAAAGTTTTCTAGTTAACTATCGTTATCAGAGCGAGAGAGATGATGTTTTCGTTCAAGATTTAAGTATATATATATTTGCAATTTCTATATATATTATAAATATATATTTGTCTGTCCAACCAAAACAAGTAGAAGGAGTTGAGCAATTTTCATAATTTTTATAGGGAGTCTGGTGGGTTGACCTAGATGTGACCCATGCCAGAAAACTAGGCCTGCTGGTCAAGTGGCCATCAAAAACACCGCGTTGAATTTGCCTCTACCGCGGCAGTTTATCTTACGCCACGAGGAGTTCTATTTTTCCTATGTTATTGTTGAGAGATCTGAACGGGGCGCTGTGCCCTAACCTTGTTGGACACAGCATCCATATGAGACACTAGGATTAGCTGGCCAGCAAAAATGACTTCGTTGGATTTGCTAGTGATGGTCTCACGCCATGAGGCGTTCTAGTTGTCATTATTATTAAGAACTTCAGGATCGGGCGACCACGGACAGGCGGCATAACCCAAATGAAGCATTTTGCAACACCGGGAAGCCCGAAACGCTGCTGAAGAAAACCCAACAAAAACCATTAACAACTGACTTGAACGACTGCAGGCCAACATGACCGAAAGCTTATGCCGGCACTGAATTCCAAACCTCAACAGACCAGGGCAAAAAGCACCGACTGAACTGATCAGTTCGGCATCTAATATTCTCTGAAGTGAAAGGGTGCGCGTCAACTGCAGCACGTGTAATCCTCCTAAAGACCTTGAGGGCAGGGACAGTCGGATACAACCAATGTCTCTCATTGACTAGGCCTGCCAATTAACTTTTAATGCACATTTTTGCTGGTTATTCAATGTGGCATCGTTGGTTGCCACAAAAATTCACGTATACGGTCGACGGTCGCCCTGGTGATTTTCCTAGAGTTTTCTGTTTCGGGGGTCTCACTATCAGGAGTTTTCTCTGTTTTCAGTCTATTGGAAGAATACTACTGCATTTTGTTGTAGTCCTTGAAGTTCATCGCATCCTGAACACCATTCGGTCTGATCATGTTACTCGTCAGGGGACATAGAATGGGCCACGGGATTAGGTTAGTTAGGGTCGCTCGTCCTATGTTATGTGCAGTAGCGCCTTAGTGGAACTTATAGGTTACCTTAGCCAGAGCTAGCCTTTCGGGACGTCTATGTTTGTGCCCACTTTGCTCCCATCAAGTTTCATACTCCTACTCTTGTAGCTTTATTCTGTTGCTGCCACGATAGCTGCATGCTTCCGTTCTCAGCTCTAACACCTTGTATCGCTCGCTGGTTCGATACTCCGCCAGACATTCGAGCTCTTCGCAGATCTTGGTGTGCTGACTCGGCAAGCTGTGTGTGCATGCACAACGCTGTGGCAGAACTGCCTTCCTCAGAGAAGAGGGGGGTGGGGGTCTCTGGTGATTTGTTCCTTCCGTCAAATTGGCGCCATAGTTCTTTGTGACCCGAGGGCGACTGCGACTATACTTACTCATCTGGGGCCAGTGGGCCTATACCCGCAGCACAAACCAGTGCATGTGGGTTTCCCAGGTGAGGGTGTGGTTTAGGTTGACTTTACCTTTACCTTTCCTCCTCTGCTTTCCCCCCTTGCTGTTCCCATAGGCGTTTATTCTGTGTAGCAGCCTAAATACCTTCTTTATCCTCTTATATAACAAACGTAGTTGTGTCTAGGGAGGATTAAATAGCGTACTAACTCTTATCGCATTAACGTGAATATCTGCAACTGCGTTGTTTTGCATACCGTCGTACCGTATCTTCCGTCAAACGATCTGCGACCCTTCCATGCGGTTATTGACAGATAATTTATGCTTCTACATTGATGTAATAATCCAACGAAATCTAAGTGTGAACGATTTAGTTGAAGTTGCCCTCATGTTACTACGCAGTTACATTGTAGGCTACCCACTTGTTCTGCACCCGAGGCTGTCAATATGCAGTAATTTATTGTAGCTTATTCATTTATTTATTTATTTTGCATTTAGTAGAAGCTGTTCTGCACTGTTTGGTACTTCTAAGTTAAAGTTCTAATGCCGAGGCCCCATATGACAATCATGTTAGGATTCAATATTTTTCATAGTTGCAGTGATTTAATATGCAATTCTGCTAATGTGACAGGCCACAATATCTTAATAATTATGGTAATTAAGCAAAAATAATACGCATAAGTAGGAAAATCAGTGAGCAACGAACGCAAATTCATGGGAAAGTAGAAATCAATGTACTTAGATACTGATTCCAGTCAGGGCATACTGGCCTACATAGACATCGAGGGGAAGACTGGCCACATAGCTGCTCAGATAACTGCGGTCGACAGTGTTGACGTAACGTAACGTAATAGCTACCGCATGAAAGACAAACGCACCGAGGCTGCGCGGTTACAGCCCATTTCAAGTGTCACGGGGTATTCATTGTAACCAATGGAGCGTGCAAAAACGTAGCCCTGAGAACGTGGGGCAGTATTTGGGAAAGTAGAAATTGAATTGGGGTATTTTGAGTCAGAAAGGAATGGACCGCGTCGAGCTAGCGTAGGTAACATACGCTCCTTGTGTGGTAGTGGCTCTAACTCTATAGCTCAATGCAGACGAGAAGCAAAAATCGCCGAGAGGGTCATTTCGCCAACAAATGGTCTACAAAACTCAGTAAAAAGTCGTCTGAAGAAGAAATTCAGCAGGTTGAATCTAGGCCAATCTTTTTCGCCGCGTTCGAGCAATTTGAAGCAACTTGCAGTCCAGTTTCAATTGTCTATTCACTACTATATATGGTGTGTAACGCAACGCCTGCGATTTTTTAAACTGTACTTGAAATGGTTGAGATTCTATGGGCAATGCCAAAAGTATGAAGGGAATTTGTATCTAGGTTACAACGACAGTATCAAACAGCAGAAACGTAGCTACTGGTCAAAGTTTCGTTTGTCAACGTCAAAATCATACTAAACAATCAGTCTGTGAGTACACAATTGTACAGAGCATAAAAACCCGTTGGATAAACGAGCATTGATATTCATGAAGCCAGTATTTTCAATTTCTATTTTAATAGCTTTACCCTAAGGCATTGCAACTGCAAGAACCTTTCCCCCCGCTACGTGTGCATTGAAATGTCTAGCTTCATGTGGAGGCAATTGTTTCCCTTCGGAATCATCGGAGATGTCGCTCGTCTGCGTAGCCCTTAATAAGGGTCTTCTGCTCATGTTCTGCTTTTTCTTTCTCTACTTAAAATAATAGTATATTCCGTGCTCCATTGTGCATCTGATGCCTGCTTAATGGTGTCTAAACTATTAGGATTACACATGTAGTCATTTGGTTCTTCCGGTTTTGAGTAAACCAATATCGTGCCTGGGAAGTATTTAATCTTGACTGAAACTTAGCATGAACAAACTTCAGTATGACTCACTCTTCTTCACATAGCTATAACGTACTGATAGTCGATAGTGAATTCGATAAGCAACTTTGGTTTGCACTGCGGAATGCTTGTCCAACGACTGTGGTGTTGCCCGATTTACACCAATCAATAATAGGATAACTATGGTAATGCACGCAGTCAGCGCTGACGGCACGCTTGATTTACCGTTGCACCCGTAAAGGGATCAAAAGAAGCTCCCAGGACAGCTACAGACAATTTCTCCAGCAGCACCTGCTCCGTTCCAGACATTAGGCAAACATGGGGCTTTCATGTAGCGGGTGCTCCGTTAACAGTTGCTTTGTTTCGATGTAGCGAGCATAGACCATATGTTGTTTACAGCAGAGNCAGACAATTTCTCCAGCAGCATCTGCTCCGTTCCAGACATTAGGCAAACATGGGGCTTTCATGTAGCGGGTGCTCCGTTAACAGTTGCTTTGTTTCGATGTAGCGAGCATAGACCATATGTTGTTTACAGCAGAGCAGTAGGTCTGCGAACGTATTGGTACTCAGTTAGACTATAGAGTGGCAACAAACAGAACACGCAATAATGTTTTTTCTTGGGAACTTGAATTGTGAGGCTAAAGCGTTGTGGTTCCGAGGTCCAAAACAGCCGATTGTGTGCACTATGGTGAAAAGGTAAAATTTTGCCGTTTTGTTTGTTAGGAAACAAATATAGAATTTTCTATGTTACTGTATCTAGTCATTTTCTTATTTATGCGATATAGCTATGATATTCAAATGTTTAAAGGCTTTCCGGTAAGTAGAACAGTCTAACTCGTAGAACGAAGACAGGCAAATTGTCTCATTTTCGGGAGGAGACTTAGTACGAGATAAAACGTTCCATAGCATGCTCGCTTCCTCCTCATTCGTAAAACATTTTCTTTAGCTAATGCTATAGAAAATCGTAAGTATATTGTATCGAGTTTTACTACACATTCTGCTAGTCAATATAGCATCGGCTGTTGCTACCATTCACGAACGATGAAGTATGCAGTCTACAATTCTCAAGATTTTCTTAATGTCGGGGGTCTTCCTTTCGGGAGTTGTGTATGTTTTGGGAGTCTCCGTTTAAGGACTTCTACTAGAATTGGTGAGTGACTCTTCATATTCACGTCAAAGACGTGCCGAATCAAATAACTTATCGGCAGTGTTGTTTTACATTTGTGTTGGGTAAACAAGTCGGAATTTCCACAGGTGCAGTGCTATGAATATAAGCTGTCATCTGTCTGACAAGCCCTAGTTAATGACCCTCACTTCTTGAAATAGCGGCCTTTTACAGCAACAGAACCGTGACGTCTGATGGCGTGCTACCTCTCAGGACGAAACAGAATTTGTCAATACATATATTATCTTCTAACATCAGTTGGTTATAGTTTCCGACGTACTGTAGAATTGACACGTCGCTGCTTTAATTGCTTTGTCCTCCCTCTTCTGGAGTACTGCTCTATAGTCTGGGGTTCTACTGCCGATGGCCATCTGTGCTTACTTGACAAAGTGGTTCGTCGATGTGCGTTCATGCTGGGTGGTGTAGTGCCTTGTGATTTGGCGCATCGTCGCAGAGTTGGTGGGGTCTGTTTTTTTGTATAAATTTATAACTGCCCCAGTCATCCACTGTCTGAGTTTCTTCCGGATCCATTTGTTCGGGTGAGGTATACTCGGCGTACTAGTGCTCTTCATGGGTTTGCCTTGGAACCGTTAAGATGCCGTACAGGCCAGTATTCCCGTTCGTTTTTTCCATCGTGTGTGGATGTTTGGAATGGTCTTGATGGCTCTGTCTTTGCTGGTGCGGGTATTGGCAGCTTTAAACGATCTGTACACAGAGCTGTTCTGTGATCTCGGATCTTTTTTTTTTTTTATTCTTTTGTTTTCTTCACCCGCTGGGCTGGTTGCGTGGGGGTTTGTTAACCTCATGGAGTTTCTCCGTTCCTACGTCGCCAGTCTGGTGTGATTTAATAATAATAATACAAAACAATTTTGTAAAATCAAAATATTACTCCTCCTCTGCTATATCACCGATGTCAACTACTCTTGGCATTTCAGGCAGTGTTAATAATATAAGAAACAAAATTTTGCTTCGGCGCCTAGTGTAAAGATTTCAGAGTGCGATATAAGCATGTCTTTCTTTACGAACAACATCATTCAAAATGCCCCGTATTCATCTCTCGTGGACTGAAAGATGAGTAGTCTGAGTATCTTCATTGTATTTTTAATGTAGCTTGCAATTTGCTGTTCCGCACTAGTGCAAGCTACATTAAAAATACAATGAATATACTCATACTACTTATCTCTCAGTCCACGAGAGATGAATACGTGACACGCAACATAACTTATTTTCCCTCCAATATTTACACTTCTGGTTATGGTGTTCCTGCCATTTGTTCATAATATTCCTACGCCTTTGGTTATGGGGCAGTGGCCCTGCAGTCTTCTGGTGATTGTGTTTCTATGTTCTCAGTTATTGTGTTCATACACTTTGTCATGGTGTTCCTGTGCTGTATTTAACTGTCTTGTTACGCTATGGTGATCGCCATTTTGTAATGGTGCTCGTACGCTCCTGGATATTTCAGGTATGGTGCTCATACAATTTCAGCTACGGTGTTCGTACACTTCCAGTTGTGGTGTTCCTATAACAATTTGTTACACAGTTCCTCCAGTTTGAGTCGTAATATTTTTACGCTTTTAGGTATAATGCTCATGCGCTTATGGGGTCTCTATTTCTTAGTTCAGGTGTTTCTACGCTTTTGGTTGTGGGTTTCGAATGTGCTCTGCTAATGATCTTCAATAGTTTATGATCATGATCTTCGTACGAGTTTTGATGTGGTGTTTACACGCCTTTAAAAAATAGTGTTCTTATGTTTATCGTTAGTTATTCGTAGGTTTTCGGCTTTGCTTATAGAGTGCTTTCCTTTCTGGTTGAAGTGCTTTTGCATTTTTGATAGTCGTCTGTTGATGCTGCTGGTTCTGGCGCTTGAACGCTCTTGGTTATGGTGCATACGCTCTTGGTTATGGTGCATACGCTCTTGGTTATGGTGCTTACTAGAGGTGGAACTAATATTCGCGTTCGCCATTCGCGAATATTCGCATGGTTTTCAATATTCGCATTCACATGTAGACATGCGAATATTTTGCGAATATTTACGCATATCCACTGATGAAGATCGTCTGAAATAGTGTAAGATGCACGGGAATATTAGTCTTAATCTTTCTCAGTTAAGAAAGTCTTATCTTGCTCGTTCGCCAACTAGTGTTGCGAGTGAGCGTCGTTTTAGTGGTGACGGCCTAGACAAACGAAATACCCTGTCTGGTGAAAGAGCAAAAAAAAAAAAATTTTTTTTTGAAGTTAAACCTGCCAATAATAGAATTTAACTATTAGATAATTGGAGTTTATACTTGTACTAGCAACAACAATGATGACTTGAGTGCACTCTAGTGAATATAATCAATCTACTAGTAAATAATCTTCTTTGAAAGGGCGGTGGTTGGTGAAAGAGGTTGTTGGGATGCATGTAAGAGTGGGTCCTTGTCTTGTCCCGCATCCTGGGAACAAAGAAAATTTAATGGATTTTCATTAGCTATTCAATTTTCTATGGCTAAACTGTTACAATGGATTTGAATTTCGAATTGTCGACTCCAGAATCCAGACTCTAGAATTTAAATAAAATGCCATATTGCTTGAGAAATGAAACTTGGAATAAGCTTTCGCATTCGTATTCCCGACTATCAAAACAAAATATTCGCACTCACATTTGCGAATTTAAAAAAAAAGAACAGACATTCGGTCCTACTCTAGTGCTTACCGTCTTGGTTATGGTTCTTACGCTCTTGTCTTGGTTTTGGTTCTTACGCTCTCATTTATGGTGCTTACGCTCGTGGCTATTTTGCTTACAGTCGTGGCTATGGTGCTTACGGTCGTGGCTATGGTGCTTACGGTCGTGGCTATGGTGCTTACGGTCGTGGCTATGGTGCTTACGGTCGTGGCTATGGTGCTTACGCTCTTGGTTATGGTGCTTACGCTCTTGGTTATGGTGCTTACGCTCTTGGTTATGGTGCTTACGCTCTTGGTTATGGTGCTTACACTCGTGGCTATGGTGCTTACGCTCTTCGTTATGGTGCTTACACTCTTTGTTATGGTGCTTACACTCTTGGTTATGGTGCTCACGCTCTTGGTTATGGTGCTTACGCTCTTGGTTATGGTGCTTACGCTCTTGGTTATGGTGCTTACGCTCTTGGTTATGGTGCTTACACTCTACGAGTCTAGGTTATCGTACTTACGGTTTTGGGCAAGGTGCTACGTTCTTGGTTATGATAATTTTCAGCGTTGGATTGTTTGTACGCCTACGGTCACGACATGTATACGTTTTTGCAATGGGGGTCCTAAACATTTAACTAGCTATGGTATTCGTGAGCGCTTTTGATTGCTATTCTCCCACAATATGCTTTTGCTCAATGCTAGACTTTTTCGACAGAGTGTTCATGGCATCGCTAATGTGTTTTCATGCTTGTAGCTATTGTGTTTCTTTGCGGCTTTGGTTACTGTGTTCGTAGAGGGTTTGGTTGTTGTATTCTGACGCTTTTGGTTATGGTGTTTTAATATTTTTACCTCTTCCAAGGAGGTTGTGTTTTCGTGTGCTTGTTTGCCTGTCACAAACATAACCTAAAAAGTATTGAATAGATCTTTATGCAATTTGCAGGGAAGGTTATGTATGTTAGCAGAAACAGATGATTACCTTCTGGCGAAGATAAGTCTCACCGTTTGTTTGCTCGTTTTGTTTGTTTTTTCTTTGTAACATAATTCAAAACAGTTGTGAACTTATTTTCATGGAAGTTGCAGGCATTGGTGGGAATGTTACATAAAACAACTCACCAAATTTTTGTGACGATCTGTTAGTCCGATGTCTGTTTCGCTGTGTTTATTTTTGTTAGAATGTAGCCCAAAATGTGATAGACGGGTCGTCATGAGGTCTTCAGAAGTAATTAGAAATGGAAAAAGGTATATCTAAATGGCCAAATTTTGGCGATGTTCGGTTTGTCTGTGTGCTTAACTACATATATGTTTGTCGTAGTGGTTATCAGAACATAATTACCTCCGTCAAGGAGGTTATATTTTCGTCGCATTTGTCTCTCTGTCTGGCTCTTTGTACGTCTGTCTGTCACCAAGATAACTCAAACAGTTATGAACCGATTTGGACGAAATTTGCAGGGATTGTTGGGTATGTTAGGAGGAACAGATGATTAACTTTCGTGAAGATCCGTCCATCCCTTTGCTTGTTTGTTTGCCTCATATTTCTCAATGGCATGACTTGAAAAGTTATAGATGGATTTTTATGAAATTCACATGAGTTGTTAGGTATATAACAAAGAGTAAATGATCAAATTTTAGTACTGATCCGTTCGTTCTTTTGTCATTGTTTTTAAGTTTATGCATGTTTGAACAATAACTCAGAAAACAATGAATGGATCTTTCTGAAATTTATAGGGGTTGTTAGTAATATTAAAAGACATAAGTGATTGAATTTTGGTGCAGATCGGTTCATTCGTTTGTATGTTTGACTCGTGCTTCTCGTAACGTTTGTTAGCAGCATAACTCAAACAGTTATGAACGGATCTTCAAGAAAATTGTACAAGCTGTTATTACTATCAAAAGGCACAAATTATTATATTTTGGAGTTGATACAAAGAAAATCATGGTTTCAGAGCCAATTTGGAATTTTTGCAACCATTGTCTCGCTTGGCGGAAGTATGCGCACTCAGAGTGCTCTAGTTCAAAATGTTCCGGACGGATCTTCAATAGCATCCAAGGAACTGTAATTGATGTCACAAGACACGAATGACCAAACTTTAGAGTTGTTGAAAAAGCAATCCTGGTTTAAGGACCGATTTAAATTTGTCTCTTACATAGCTTTGCTTGGCGGAGGTATGCGCGCTGAGAGTGCTCTTCTAGTTGTTACGATGTTACTACGATTTTTGTTACGTTGTTTCCAGGAAGCAAAGAATGCCACGGAAGGGCTCAATAGGACTGAAATAAAACATAGCTGTGACCGCACATAGCAAATTTACATCACATCGACGAGTCGAAGTGTTTTTAGGTGTGGTGCCTCAGACCTTCGTATATGGTTTTCTTGAACATATCATCGTATTTTTTCGATTAATTTCATTCAGTCTCCCGCTCAAGACTGGCCAGCTACTTGAGCTGCAAAATATCGAAAAATGTTGTCGCCAAGTACAGAAAGTTCGGGCAATAGGCTACCTGTTACTGTGGTTTCTCTCGCGTACAGAACTAGCTATAATGGTGCTTATATATGTTGGTAAGGAATAGATATATTCTGTGAAGAGTACTGTAAAGTGAATATGAAGTGTAAATAAGGCTTCAATCAAGAAAAAGAAGATAATAATTGAGTCGCCGAAAGGGAACAAATTCGGCGCTATTGTTGTGAATGTTTCCACCAACATGCACTGCAATGTTCTATAGCTAATTGCTAAATTAGTATATATTATCTTCATTTATTTTTACGCTAGAGATAAATTTTGCAATTTAAGACGATTTTTCTGCTGAAATTAGTTAAAATACTCCTAGGCTGCTCAGCCATAGATTCGTCGATAATGCACTTTTTGGTGCTAATTTTTCGTGAGTCCTCCCGTTACGCTCTTTGCTTCGTGGGTGTTTCTATGGTTTTTACTATATCGGTCTTACGCTTTTAGCTATGGTTTTCCTACGCTTTTATCAAGTCAGTGCAAATGTTTTTGCAGATTTATAAGTTATATTGAGAAAGAAGAACTGTGTTAAAAAAATTATAATGTCCTTTGCTCTCTATAATGCCTCGCTTATAAAATTCTTCAGGTTTTGATGGGAAATACGAATCTTACTCATTTTCAATCTCTTCTCTTGATGTCAACCTATTGCCATCTAAATGGTTCTGTCGTCCTTGAAATAAGTGATAAACCGAGAGAGCTCAGGAGAATATGCTGGATGGGGTAAAAACGTCCTAATCAAATTCTTCAAGGACAGCTTTGGTCAGTATCGCTATGTGTGGGCTAGCATTATTATGATGGAAGAAGACTACGTTTCTCACCCTTTCCTTGTCTTTCACGCTGAAATTTCTTTTCCTAAAACGGGAAAACCGCTACCTGCAACTACTCTTCTTCGCTGTATTATTCCATAAGCACCCTGAATGTTTTGTGCTGCTGCACGTGCACTGGAGCGCGGTGCCAATTCTAAGTCTATACCCGAGATTTTGCTCGGCCCATGTCTAGACACGCCCACTTACTGCATATAGAGAAATCTCAGAAATATCCCTAGAACTGGCCCCGCTGTAGAGGAATTTGACCACGACCGAACCGCCTTCATAAAATGGTCATACTATAGTAGAGTAAAGCTGATCTAATGTGCTGTAGATGCGGTGAACATGGGTACGACTATTGAAGAAAAATATTAATGATGCTTTAATAATCGGAAACAAAAAGTTGTATATTACTCTTGATGTGATATTTAAGTAATAACAATCGGTTTAATTCAAATTTAAATGATTTAAAATTCTTTCCTTGTAAATCAGCAAAAGCTTTTGCACCAAGCTGATAGTTCCTACGCTCTTCGTTGTGGTGTTCCTACGCTTTTAGATACGGTGTTCCCCTCAGGGGGCATAGGACATATGGTTAGGTTAGTTAAGGTTCGCCCATCCTATGATATGGGGAGCAGCGCCCCCAAAGGGACCCTGTAGGTTACCTTAGCCATTAGCTAGGCCTTCGGGACGTCTGTCTTTAGTGGCCACTTTTCTTCCTTTCCATCTCATACTTCGACTGATCTTTCTTCCACCTGTTCATCATTTTCTTTTCCGATTTGCTGTTCCCATGCGCATTCATCCTGTGTAGGAACACCCTCATGCATGGGTTCCACGAGTCTATCATCTTACTATATTTTCCTTCTTTCTTCTTCTGTGATATCGCCTTTGTTGTGGAAACGGAGACTTTAACTTTTGAATATAATAATAATGTATTTTACCCAGAAGCTGTATCTTAAGCAAGTTCTGTTAGCTGAAACCTTCTGGCTCTTTACTGAGTGTAGCATGTTTGCATTAACCTAATGAATATTACGATCTCTCCCATGTTGGAGAATGATATCTGCAGCTGTTCATCGACTGCAAGAAACTAGGAGATCCGGAGAAATGGACCTACTTTTTGTTTCCAAAACTGGCCTTAATTCTAACTCGCCTGATTGGACTACACACACATTTCCATCAGGCACTTGTAAACGAAGTATAGTAGCTTCTCTTAATTTCACCGGTCACGTCCCCAAAACAAAATCCGAATTAGGAGAGAGTCCGACTTAAGAGCGAGTAGTAGTAAAATAATAAAGTGGCAACCACCAAGAAAAAGAAAGAAAATGCAGCTGACCTCCAGAAAACTGTTTTTCATGGGTAACTAAAACACCGGTTAGATTGAATTTTACGCTTAGCATTAGCTATGTATTTAGCTACATTATAACTGATTTATTACAATAGCAAAGTTTAGAAAGTGAAAGTATTTCAATACAATACATTTTCTAAACACCAGTACTAAATCTAGACAGGGAATTCACCAGCAAGCAGAACAAGAATTATAGCAGAGTTGAAAAAGTCTCTTTTAATTATCTTAGTTGTTTTGTATGTAATAGCTCGTTGCTGCGTCCACTGCCGCTTCGAAGCCTCTGACCATTTGGGGAACTTTCTCGAATTAAAAAAATATGGAATTTCATTTTGCAGCGGTTTGATCATCCCCATTTTTTCGTTAATCTTATAGCTTTTGATTTGTAAAACTATTTCGCTTGAGAGGTCTTTTTCACGACTAGTGAGATGCTCATTCCCAGCTTCCTTAGGCCGCGGCCCCACCGGTGAGACAAGCAACGTGCAACGCGACAAATTTGTTGCACCACAAAATGTAACGGAGGGCACAGCAGTCTGCTGTCCCCACCGCCGCAACTGCGATGCCTCGCGACACCCGTGCGTTGCTGCAACACGACTCCCGTTAAAATCGAATTGCATCGTTTGTTGCTTCAGTGGGGCGGCGGCCTCACCCTCGTTTTCAAACCTTTATGCGTAAGCATGTGAAACGTTTGCTCTTGACATACCCTACACGTTCAATGTCTGCAGTATCAAAACCTTCGGTGCAAAGAAACTACAGGATTGCAATATCTGTACCTCCACTCCGTTTTCTTGATGAATAAATGCACAGAATACGCTTTTTACGGAATGTTTCATACACGCGTGAATTTATTTATGAAGGTGTATGAGGTGAAAATACATTCTTCACTCATAGAAAAAGTTGCCTACATTTTTTTAGTCAACCCGAAACTGATAGCAGAAATATTTTCTATGATATGTTGTACCCACTGAGTTTTCTGTTTCCAAAGCGATGGTAACTGAAAAGAATGAGATAATATTAAAAAAACATGATTTAAATGATATTCTTCATGTTTGTGATTACTCTTTTTCGTCAAAGTTGTTATTTTTGTCACGCAAAATTATCTGTAAGATCCGAAAATAATGCCATACTGGAAATTTCTGGAAAAAATTTTTATGAGGAACATCCGAATTAGGAGTGGTTGTCCTAATTAGGTGAGCTGAGATTCAAAGTTGCAGTCCGAATGAGCAGCAACTTCTCTACTCTATTGTATGATGATACATATTTTGCGCAACGGCTAACACAGCATGGGCGTTTTCTTCAAGCTGATGAATTAATTTGTGCATGCTTTTTTACTGTTGCGATAGAGGTACGTTCATTTTCCCTTAAGTGATTTTTAAAAATAATGTCATCAGCATAATCACAGGAGCATATGTCTGTTAACTTATCTTGTAAGTTGATATTACTATGGCACTCTTAGGAATGAAGCCGTTTCCACAGTCTTTTCGAGCGTAATAACATCAGAATTTTTATGTTCTATCGCTTTAATGCGTATTCTAAAACAGTATGGAAGCTTTTTCGCTAAAAATCGTTTTATTTATTAAAGTAGGGTAAATTAAAATTTTGTGGTTATAATAAGAGTATCAACAGATGCAGAAAGTGTACCAACACTACGCGTAAAAAACAAATAAAATATTGAAGTTTTCGAAAACTTGTCAAGATTCACAGCCTCTGACCTGGTTGATATAGTTTGTAATGAGCCCTTTTATTATTGCATACATTTTCATAAGTACGTGCAGCTGGTCCGCTATGAACGATCATCGTTAGTTCTTCCGTAAGATATTCAACGGGACTGAGGTCGACACCTAAGCACTCCCTTGCAGAATAAATTTGTGTTGTATTAACTCTCCCTGGCACATTCAGGCTTTGCTGTACAATTTCTGCTCAAATTTTCCAAGGAAACTTTACGCAAAATTTTCATCTGTATCCATGCAGTATGTCTTTGTGGAAATAGAAAATTCAGGATTATTTATTGAGGCGGGCCCACATTGTAGTCGGAATACGGAATACAAACTATTCAAACGCATTGTCGCTTTCTTAGAAACACAAGTGAGTGCTCACCAAAAAGTTAATAACATGAAAACCGTGAAGTGAATTATCTTAGAAGTGTCACTTTCAAAGTTCCGAATAGATCTTCAAATCTGTGGTATATTAGAACTGAGGAAACTGTGTTTTCTAACGGTTACAAAGAAGCGCCAATGCATTGGAATGCTTTGTATAAAGTGCAGGGAACAATAGACTAAAGTGAGAAACCGGCTCAAAATGTGTGAACAGTTATTATTGTAAGATTAATTTAACCAAAAGCTGCAGACAAATTTTCAATAATTATCATACTAAGACATTCCTTCTAATCGCTCTCCCACGGATACAAGTGTTAACGCTTCCTCAAAAATTTGTTCACTGTTTTTTGCTAAATTAATAATTGTTCACATATGTACTTTAAGCCGGTCTCACACTTTAGCTTTTTGTTCCCTGTTTTTTTTATGTTGTCTGCACCGTGGACGCCATAAGCTGCAATCGGTAAAATTTGGAATTAATGTTTTTTTAGTTGCCTAAAAACCGAGATGTTCATCAACAGCTTGTTTAATACGGTATATTTGTTTCGGCTGTACTTCCATCATGTGCGAGACAACTGATGTTTTCGGTCAAGAAACAACCAACCGTTAATTGATTTCATTCCTTATATACGTTAATAATTATTCGAGNGAGACGGGCAACATAACAATGGGACGTACTTCTTAAACGCATCTGGAACTCCCATCCTGCGACACACCAAGTCCGAGATCAAGAAACTATGCACAGCCTCATTCCACCGCCGTAACACTAATGGCAGCAGCAAAATCGAGGCTTGGAATGACAGCTATACACACATACGCGCGTCTACACACTGGACACTAGAAACTCTTGAATGCTCAACGGGCCTTCAATAGCATTTTCATAGGTGTAATGTTTGAAATATTTATTCTCAGCGTCCTTCAAATATCGTTAAGTTAGATAAACAGCACTGCAATCTTAACTTTTTAAGGTCCTGATTGAACATATATTATGGCTGTTAGTGTCCTCATAAATCCACCAATTTTTGCAAGAGTGGCGCAATTTCTAACCAACAATATCCCTACTCACACCAGCCTGTAACATTTCGCTACAATTACAGTAAGGGTTCTTTCTTTGTCTTAGTGTATCGCTAAGGGTGGGGGATAAGCCTTTGAAGCGCAGTAGTATAGAGACTGCGACACAGACTATAATGCGTTAACCTTGGTAACATAAACACTGCATAATATAAGTCCAGTTTGTGAGGCTGTAAAATTATAACACTTCTGTGTAAAGAATGTTTATTGTACGCCAGATCCACACTGCAAATCACAAAGTAAACTATTTATTAGGAAATATTCTTGGTAAGAGAAAACCGGAATACTCGTAAGTTCTATAATAGCAAACACTGTCACAGCAAAGAATTACCAGGAATATCTATAGAGATGGAACGTTCCGTTAATGCGCTCTCTCTGATCATATTGTAAATTAAATTAATGATAATATATTACTGACTGTAAAATAAGCATATCTGACTTGCGCAGCAGCAACAAATGTGCGCACATTTCATGAAATAACAGCTTAGGAATATCAATATCACGGAATTGACGTAACGTTAATAAATTGATCCATAGTGGAATAACTCAATTCAGCGAATTTCACAGTCACTGTAATTATTTGCATAATAAATGCGGAGTGTACCCTGAAAGACTGAAGGGATTCCAGAAAGTTAATAATAGTAAGCATAAAATGGTTATTTCCGGTTGCTTTATCCTTTTTACTTTGAAAATTTTTTGTGAACAACGTTTTAATTTTGGTTTAGACCATTCAGTCTTTTAGTGGCCGCTCTATATAATAGGTAAATATGTGCTTTATTGGTAACATTCAGACACTGGATATAAATATTGTGGCGGTTAATCCTCTAAATATCACTCATGTTATTTACATCTTCATAACACACTCACACAAGTCACACTAGTAGAGTTTATTGGGATGTGAATATTCAAATCTATGTATATATACACACAAATATACAATTATTACAAGTATTTAGATTTTATGGGTTTATATAAATCTACATAGCATTCACACCAACCCAAGTACCTACACCGTTACGCAACTAGCTGAAATCCTGCGCGTTTATTTATTTAGAGCACGAAAGCATTAAAAGAAGGTGTTGTATTGCACAGAAGTTTTTGTGGCCTGACAGGCAAAGTCAGCTATCTACCTAGCACCTTAAGGCGAGTCAAGCGACTTTACCCATTAGCACGCATGAGAGGACAATCCAAACACTTCACGGAGAACGGGACACTGAAAAACTGGCTTGAAATAGGGATCTGTTCGCTTCATTTGGCATGAGCTCCCATTTCTGCAGTACGTTTTAATGATATTTTTTAGCACGAATTTCTATTAAAATGGGCTCCAAAAAACTTTTGCTATTGTATATAATCCTCGTAATTTACGTCAACAGTGTATTTATTTTTCTGCGACTGAGATGAACTTTTTGCGTTGAACTAGACTTATTCATTTACTTGAAAATACATGTTTACATCGCAATGTAGCATTCGCTCCTCTGACGTAAATATACCGAGGAAATTTCTTGCAGGTAGAGAGAAGACTTCTCGGACAAATGCGTTAGGTGGTTGGTGGTTGTATGGTCTTGCAGATGTTTTCAAAATATATGCTATCAAATACAATATGGGATAGTATTTATATATCAAAAGATGTCTACTTGCGCAATATGAAAAATTTGAGCGTTGCAGCTCTTCGTGAAATATTTGTTACCTCTCACAGCTTCACGAAAGCAATGGTACTAGTTAAAATACAATTACATATTATAATGATTAAAAAAAAAAAAACCCTGGCGCAAACATATATACAGCCACACACAGCATTAACATACGCACGCATCTCGACTTTCTTGGTTAGTGAACCAAAGTTTGGGATTTGAAGATAACGTAAAAGAAAACATATAATAATCTCAATGCAGGTGATAATCAAGAACAAAGTTCTTAGTGCTAACTAGCTGAAAAGGAATACAATTTGTCAGACAAGAAGTCGAACACATCTGTTACAAAAGAGGAAACGAATATTCAAGTACAAATTTTCCTCCAAAGTTGCTCGGATCTTCACTGACTGAAGCGCTACGCGTCTACACTACCACACGAATGCTGTAACACATCGCAGCAACGGCAGTTCGTCTCCTCCGATGTGACGTAACCTGTGGGGAAAACAAAGATAGTCTCTACGGGGCTCGACCACAACGGCTAACGTCTCGAAAATCGGTCGTTAGACCGTAACGAGGGACTTATTAGGTATGCATTGTTTTTCAAACGGAACGTATCCTAATTGAGGAGTTGGTTTAGTCGAAGCAGGAAATCAACATTAATCACGTTAAAGGAAAAATGACCGATCAGCTTGGCTGAAAATATACGGGTATAGAATCGACAGCATAATTTTATCAGAATGACGTCGTTTTGAGATAAATATTCATTTATTATTGAGCTGCCTCCGCAACAGTGATTGTTTTATGGAAGCTGCTTGATAGACAGTTATTCAAAAGGCGTAAGGAACGTCAATATAGAAAACTACAGAAAAACATTTAAGATTATAAGTTAGTGATGAAAAGGGCAGGAAAATTGACCAATAACGATCGCAGGGTAGGATTTTGGTGGTGCGTCCGGATCAATTTAGTAACCTACCTTCTGCAACACACACAAATATATTACTAGTAAGTGTAATTATCCTACGTACACTGGCGAGCCTCGCAAAGACCGTCAGCTTCCCGTATAGGTTACATGGGCTCGGGTCTACACCGAAGGAGCGAAGGCGCTGCCTGCAACTAAGGGTCTAGCGACAGGTCCGTAAAGTTTTACTAACAATCAAAGGCGTGTTTGATTTGCCTCTATCGACCGAGATGATTTAATTGAACACTTCTAACCTGGTCCGACATACTGTAGAGTCCGGAGGTTGTAGATAACAGTTTTGCCATTGACGCCAGTAAGTCCGTCTAGATTCGCATGCTTAGGCCTGAAATTCTGACTAGTAACAGCAAATCGGATTAGATCATATCGATCGAAATGGGCGAATCGAAGACGCCTCAGCTTACCAGAATATAACCAGCAGCTCTATATTGCATACTAAGCCTAACAATTTTGCCACGTGTTGGTAATTTCAGTCGCTGACGGCTAGAAGTTCAGTACATTTACTACGAACTCTACAAGGCTGGCGGTTATACTACTTAAAAATATTTATACAGTTCCAGAGTTCAGTATTTTCTAAATGTCAATCAAATTCACGCTTGAAGCATTAGTAAATATTTCTGCAAGAAGTAACAAACGCATCGCCTCTTAAAAAAAATTCTCATTGTGCTACAGATGAATCGAACCAGTCATTTGTAAAAAATAAATGACAAGACGTCCTAAATACCACAGCGCTGCCAATAGTCGACGAGCAAACTAAGATGCAAATTTTGAATTCGTTAGCTTAGTTTTTCCAGCTATTAGCAGACATTCCACGCCTTTTAGTAATTAGAAGAACTGAAATTCAGTATTGAAAATATACAAGTCGTAACTAACGTGCTAGCTTAGAAAGATTGTCAAACTGCTCAGACAAAAATATTTGTAGAGAAAAATTGTGCCTGGAGAATAACCAGTTTACGTCCCAAACAGCAAACGTTCCATGGCTGAAAACTAAACTAACTCGTAATATCAGAAATTTGATGTCAGATCACACACGTAATCGCAGCGGTGCTTATGTAATGAAATTTTCAAGAAATGTGACATTAACATTCAAAAGCCTTATTAATTTTTTCGGCAGTTTGCCGACCATAAATTTATAAGCATAATGCAAGAGATCAGGTCATTCCAACGGTTTCAAATTATACCATGCATTCATGAGCTATCCCTAATTTTCACTTTGTTTTGTACAATAACTGAGTGACTTTCGCAAGCCAAAAACATTTAATCAAACTGCTAGCCAGTTTCTTCAGCCACCAACAGCTCCAAACAAAGCAAGTCTGTAAACAGAACACCTCGTGACGTAACGCGCTGGTCAGCAGTTGTGGCGTTTTTCACACCAAAGTTAACCCACCAGGACGAGCTGCAAGAGATAGTGCAGATGACAGCACAAATTCATTCCTGATGTTTTTATGTGGATAAACATAAAAATATCTATGGACACATAGAGAACGAAAACGTTATCACATCTCTCTCTTTGTTCGCGGGTAATATATATATATATATATATACCCGTGAGAAATATTGGACCTTCTGCCAAGTATATATAATGGGAAGTTTTGAGTCTCACTAGACACCTTACGAATTTGTTAGCCGAAACTGACCCACCAAAATCAGGTGTCCCGTACGAATAGTGTTAGTTGAGACGTATTAAAAACTGGCACTCGGCGGTATAGGGTTAACAGAGGAATCACAAAGATTGTAGAACTGAAAGACAAAGATGAAGCGCCCATACGTAAAGACTCGCAGTGAGCGGAAACATTTAGCAGGGAAACAAGAGGGGGACGTACGATACACGAAGAACTTGTTCATGGAAAGAAAAATGTACAGAATGACAGCGCATAGTTACAGAGCCGTAAAAGAAAAAAGTATGTGCAGTAGGTGGTACACAGCTACAGCGCCAATAAAAGTGCGACCATTTATTTAAACGATAATAATCGACACAGAAACAGAAAAAAAAAGAAACTTTCCAAATGGCAAGATGAGCCGCTGGCTGGTGGATGTTACTTATAAAAAATTATCCGCAGCACATCATTTACAAATACAAAGTTCAATCAAAAATCTTTTGACCTTACCTTTCATTCTTGTAGGTCATATAATAACTTAGTTAAATATTCTTTTCTTGACTCCAAGTAGCCCTCCTTATAAGTTATTTCGTTCTATACAGTTTTTTCTAATTCAAGTTCAAAGTTTTTAACTGCAGGTGTTCGACAGTGTTCATGAATCAGGAGTTCTGATATTAAATATCTGGAACGAAAAATGTTCAACCTAAGTATAAAAAAATGCATTAAACGGGATGAACTATAAAGTGGGCTCGTTGTATTAATATATACAATGCACCGTAACACCAGGTTGGTTGCACATGGGATAACCTTTAAAGGGGCGCATAGGCATAACAGCTTAGCAACAAAAGCACAAAATAACATCTGCCAAATCGGCTATCGTAAACCATAAACTGTCACAGCATTGAGTCGATATCACATTTATTCATGTATTTATGAACGAAATGAATCTCGATGGATCTAAAGATTATATATGTGATGTCAAGCCACAGGAAATTTCCATTTACGGCGCATTTCAGACTTCCATAGTTTCCACTTATCCGAAAACGGAAATGCAGACATATGCTGTCAACAGTTGCAACGTGTACATGGACACGAGTAAAGAAAACCCTGCACTTAAGACAAGAGGAAAAAAGTCGGCAACAATGACACGGAATAAGTACAGGTAGTCCTAGTTAAAAACCCCAGAGAACAATGACGCTGAAAAAGTACAGGTAGTCCTAGCTAAGAACCCCAGCGAAAACCATAACGCCGAAAAAGTACAGGTAGTTCTATTTAAAAACCACAATGAAAGCACTGACGCTGAAGAAGTACAGGAAGTCCTCGTTAATAATAACCACTCCGTAAAACTGACGCAGAAAAAGTACAGGTAGTCCTCGTCATGGGTGATCTCGTTTCATACATTTTTACCTCCGCCAAGGAGGTTATCTTTTTGTCGAGTTGGTTCGTCTCTCAGTCTGTCTGCCTATTTGTCTCTCACCAAGATAGCTCAAAAAGTCATTCTCGGATCTTCAAGAAATAAACAGCAATTGTTAGGCATGTTAGAAGGAACAGATGATTAAGTTTTAGAAAATATACAACTAGGATTACATCCTGTACTCATCTGTTGGAGTCAGGCAGGTCTGCTCTACTCAGTCCGCCACGATCACACGATTTTGCTGGCACAAAGTAATTTTCATATTTTTTAGTTTGCTATGGAACTGTCTGGGTAGCAAGAACAACTAGAGCACTCTGAGAGCGCATACCTCCGCCAAGTGAAGCAACGGTAGCAAAAAATTCACATTGGCTCTGAAACCATAATTTTCTTCGTATGAACTCCAAAATCTAATCATTTGTGCCTTTTTATATTATTAACAACTTGTTCAATTTTTTTGAAGATCCGTTCATAACTTTTTGAGTTATACTGTTAGCAAACGTTATGACAAACATGGGTCAAACATACAAACGAACAAACCGATCTGCACCAAAATTTGATCATTTATGTCTTTTAGCAACACTAACAACTCCTTTAAATTTCATAAAGATCCATTCATTAGTTTTTGAGTTATTGTGCTAACAAGCATAAAATTAAAAACAGCGAGAAACGAACGAACAAACGGATCATTACCAATATTTGGTCATTTACTCTTTGTTATAAACCTAACAACTCATGTTGATTTCATCAAAATCCATCCATAAATTTTTGAGTTATAGCGTCGAGAAAAATGAGGCAGACAAACAAACACACAAACGGATGGACATATCTTCACCAAAAGTTAATCAACTGTTCCTCCTAACATACCTAACAATCCCTGCAAATTTCATCCAAATCGGTTCATAACTTTTTGAGTTATCTTGGTGACAGACAAACAGACAGACAAATAAACTGAGACAGACAAACACGACGAAAACATAACCTCCTTGGCGGAGGTAATAATCTGTAAGAACAATAGTTACAAACGCTTGTGGACAACTTGCTTACAAAACAAGTTAAATTTTACCGTTGAGAATTCAACCAATTATCTGCTTACTGCGAGAAAACATGACGAACCTACCAATGATTGAAATATATTAACTGTTCAAGTATTAATGAAGACATATACTAAATGCAAATGGGGACTACTCAAGACTCAACCTGATCAACTTTCAGGAAAAACTGCTGATTTAAATAATTTGAGTCTCAATTTTGAGCAGAGATAAAAAGAGAGAACGATACTTTCACGACAGTCATTATTATCATTGTTCGGCTATTTCCGAATCTAAGACGATTTATCCGACTTACAGCTGGAACCACAACGTTGCGCTCAGGCGGCAAGAGATGAAAGACGAAAACAGAAGAGCCCGAGCGAACTATCCCCTCCGTGGCCCTCCGCACGGGCGAAGATAAGAGCCCCGCAGAAAAAGTCTGTCATTTCGATCGGCGGCCCACCTCGCGAAACAGAAAAGGAACTTTGGAGAGCCTACCTAACTTTACAAAACTAACCTCAGCATCAGGAACTGCGGCAAGCTACAACATCTGTAAAAAGGCACCGGGGACCCTTGGGTGCGTGAGGCGCAAATAAAGTATATTGTGGCATGGGAAGGGCCCGCCAGAATCGACCCTTGAGGGCTTTCACTCCAGTCAAATCACGGGCTAATACAGAAATAATGCTGATATCCGTGAGCTAAGCATCTTGATAATAAAAAATAACTTTCAATTTCATGGCGCAAATTATTTTGCATCAAGAACCCTTCCATCGCGACGACTTTTACATTTTTCTATTTCGCAGGCAGACGCTTAGACTAACAAGCGAGTCATTTTCTCAATGAGAAATCAAGGAATTGGCAGCTTCGTTTTGCTGATTTTCCCAGCAACGGCCTTAAACGAGGCAATCAACTTGCGAGCCAAGCGTCGCTCTCGAGTGCGCACGGGCAGCCGCCAATCGCTTAGCACAACAGCAACTGGAATGTCTACGGAAATCGTTCCCTTGACTGCTAGTACATTGAATTTCGAAACACCGCCCCCCCCCTACTCCTCCATTTGAAGCCGCGCATACAAACAAATATTTACTGATCCATCAACATCCAACCATTCATCTTTGACAGAAATCAATTTAGGATCTGTGCGTGTTTGCAATCTAATTCAGCTCTCGTAAATTTCGGCAAGAACCAACTGGTAGTTACGTAATGAGTTTTGAATGGAAAACCATGACTTCTCAGAAACCGCTTCATACCCCAATCACGAACAACAAAGTAAGAAATTCTCTTTGAGTATTTAATGTGTGTATTTTCTGCATATGGCTCTTAATGCACAATCGCTTGCTTGCTGACACAAGCGTAAGGGAGTCTCTGCCGCGGGCAGAATTCCAGATGACACAATTTGTTTTCGAGAGTCTATGCAGGCAAAGGTGCGTGCTCTGATTTGTAAGCGTTAGGAGGCTCAAGTTTATCGTCTGAAAACACATCAAAGTAAAAGAGTGTCGTTGTGACACAGCAACTGCGGCACCGCTACGATTTATTAGCCATAATGTAAGCGCTTCTTAAGGCAACGGTATGGAAAGGAAAGAGGCAGCTTGGAAACAGTGGAGTAATTTTTCGGCTGCGGGAGTTATGGAGAGAATGGCTGGGGTGGACTTGCCTATAAATTCTATACTTTTAAAGTTACTAGAGAAGAAAGGGGAAACAAGCAAATGTGGGTGACGTTGAGCAGTGCTACCATTGTATTTAGTAAAAATAAGAGTGAAATAAAAAGAATGGATGATTCATTGCATAGATGCTGAGGTGACACTAAGAGTGCTAACTTATTACAGCAAATATGAGAAAAACAAGCTAAAGCGAACAACGGTTAATAGCAAATTACAAGTTCTTTGACCTTTAGGTTTAGGCTGGGAACAGCTACGCATTAGTGGAGACATTATAATAGTTTGGGCAAATTGCAGACCCTCCAGTGTCTCCGCATATGCAGTTAGAAGTTAAAAAATACGATTGGAAGTGGTTGACAAGGATCATACATACAGTATAGTTATATAGAGAAGTTTGGGCCTCCGTCTCCACTACGCAGGTAATTTCAACGAAGAAGACAGAGGGGCCATATAGTATGTCAGCTGGAACGTGGAACCCAGGCATGAGGGTATTCCCACACACGTGGAACCCAGACACGAGGGTATTCCCACACACGTGGAACCCAGGCACTAGGGTATTCCCACACAAGATCAGCGCGCATGGGAACAGCAAGCAGGGGAAAGACGATAAACAGAAGATAACATCATGAGTGGGGGTATGAAAGTGGATGGAATCGAAGCGGATCATAAATATAACAAGTACGACTACGTGAAGAGGAAGGTCAGTTTGCATAGCAATACCAACTTATTAAATTGTTAGTATTATTAAATGATTAGTGTAACCACCGTTTCTGCCAAGGGGCAATCCGCACAGTGATGCTAGTCGGCTAGGAGGCTCGAGTAGGAATATCCTATCTCGAAATCGGCTCTCCTCTGCCACACAGTATAAGTTGGCTCAGTGCGTTACTACTGGCAGGAAAAAGGCGCAAAGAATGGAAAAGACACTCAACAGGACGGCTCCTTTTGTGGCCTTCCACACGAGAGAGACTAGAGATGTCCCGCGTACTAGGTCGGCTATCTCGATCGACAGCCCACCTCACGGAACAGAATGGGAAAAATAAACTTCCTAACATTACAAAACTAACCTTCTCAGCAGGAACTGCGGCCAGCTGCAACATCCCCTGCGGAGAAGGCATTCGAGACAGCCCTTGGGTTCATGAGGCCCATATATACTGCGACGGGGAAAAGGCCCAGTCATGAATATACCCTTTAGGGCCTCAATACCGAATATATATGATGTGACTTATAGTATCAGGTATTGGATATAGGTAGAAAACCAGTACAGTGTATAGTTAGTTATAGTCAGAAAGTTAAAACCTCCGTTTCAGAGCAGAACGAGATCACAAAGGAAAGAGCAAGGGACATATAGTAGGCCGGAAGACCAGTATATGCTCATGAATTAAGTAATGAATACTTAGGGAGCACCAAGAACACTTTTGCAGTAATGAAAATAATAAAGTACTATTATTAGTTCCTACCTACTATCTCGACAATATTAACAGAGTAGGCAAATATTTCTTTCAAGACAAGTATTACTCTAGGGACTGTTACCTAAAATGAGGTACTGTAAAGTGAGGTAAGTTAGTTTGTTTGTTCGGGGTAACTTTGTCAAGTCAGTTTTTTCTAATTTGTATAAAATAGCTACACGAGCGAGTTGGCGCAGAAGTCGTACACTTCATAAATATTAACTCCAAGGCACAGTAGCATATGCACAGCTTTTCTCCATAAAGTAATAAGATCTTCTGGTAAAATAGGGTAAATATATCTTAAACAACCAAAAATGTATCAATGCCTTGAACCACTTATGTATACGTATCGATTATATGCAGGCATGGCCTAACAAAGTTCGTGCTAACTTTGAAAGTTTAAAATTGCGTTTTCATACGTCTAATGAAACTCTGATATAGCTCCTATGCCAAACCTAGGCCTTGATGCCATCAGTTATTCTTATGTGAAAAATCAAAGAAACTGAAAAAAAAAATCAAGACATTAAATTTGCTCTTAAAGTGGGTCTACTTTCTACTGAAACCTCCTACATTTTGGATGAAAACGATTTAACACGCTATATAATCTCCATTTAATCCAACACCAATTCTTCCTTCGATAATATATCACTAGAGATGGCAAAAGGATAAACTCGACATAAAATATCAAAAGAAATATAAAAAGCTAAGATTCTGCCGTTCTGAAGCGGTCGCCGCTACAATAATAACCGACTTAACTGCCCAGTGCGGGCATAAGCCTCTAATTGCCCTTACTGTTGTACCTGTACCGGTGTACAAAAAACACCGCTGTTATGAACTTAGCCTTACCATACCAGGCTGTCGTGTTTGCTACAACTTTTTCTATTCCTAAGTGAGAAAGACCTTTGTAGCGTGGTACCACAACCTGGTACGGACAGGGTTAAGAGCTACAAATAACTGCACTACTGAATATTTAAAATAGGCATGCAACTGAAAGTTTGGTAGCTCGTCGAGTTGTCAGCTACTCGTTGACAGTTTCATAGGCATGACATAAAACGGCACTCAAATACTCCTGGTGGGTGGGCGCTCTGTGAGAACAACACAGTTGAAATACAAGGCGCAGCACATGACTACATAAGTAACAAGACTCGATACACAAAAGCAGTTTTCAAATCTGAAATCTTAAGCAAATAATTGATATTCTGAAAATAGAGCTGAAAAAAATCTCTGAAGCTATTCAAATTTGGAATTACAAAGTGGATTAATAAAAAGAGAGGAAGAAGAAAGCTTGTTGTAACTAGCAAGTAGTTTTCCGAAAGTCTTGGTGCGCAGCCACATGTCGAGGTTTTTCGACGTGCAACACACTTAAAAGGATATTATTTTCAACTACGAATAGTCCTTATTGACATCACCCCAAACAAGCCTGGAAAATTCCGCCACCTCTAAAGGAATGCGAAACTTCTGAAGAGTGACTTGCAAAACACTGGACCTTCTATTTCGACATTTTACATTGTTCCCAGCAAGATGGATTGTCTAACTTCATTACAGTTTACATTATACAGCTAACAGCACGGATATACATAGGTACTTACTAAGGTTACATTCTTAACTACGGGGCCTGTGTTAATGTCAAGATAATATACAAGACTAAGATCACAGTCAGGCCTCACTTATTTTATCAATCAATCAATCAATCAATCGGAACCACACTATTAAATATTTCTCCAGTGCGTATAAAAATAAACATAGGAATCATCAATTAGTTACCATATGTAGATAGTAAAATACCGCGTAAAACTAAGTATATCATTACTTCAGTAGCTATTTTAAAACAATATAATGTGACTTGAGGAATGGAAAGTGCTGCCAGCATGGTAGTTCCAACTGCATCACTTTTCATTCTTATAGTCAGATCACCTACTTTGCTATAAAACACAGTACATATATATATATATATATATATATTTAATTATCATATTGTATATTCAAGCGCAATGAAGTTTACTGGAAAGCAGACACTATATAGAACTATGTACAGGGAAATTGTGTTTAGTCAGCCCTTAGGAGCGACAGCGCGAGAGGAGAGCTTCGACTCAAAGTTTTCTTATCTTCTGGCTTGTGATGCACTAATCTCATGCAGTGATAACGACCACATCGTCCTTCACTAGCGGCACTTGCAGCACTATGTCAAGCGTACAGAGCGTGCGCGAATAGACGTGTCTTTCTCTATACAGTATCGGGCAGCGATTATATATAATTATTGATCTTTATCCATTCAAACCCAATGCTATCCGAATAGCAAGTTAATTTTATGTGAGAATAACACCATCTCTGACACTTCATATTCAGCCCGATAACTTAGAGGTGACCATCAGGGAGATTATTCGCAATATGGCGGTATGAAAATGACAGCACGGAATTTTTCGACAAAAATTGTTCTAGCAATAGCACTCTTAAATGTGACTGAATGGTCCTTTGAGGCTATACAGGGTTAACGTTGGGATAGTGGCCCGTTCAACAGCCAGTATTTTAGGGTTTCAGCGCGTCGTAGAATTTTGTCCTAACTTAGCTTTTCACAAGGTTCACCAGTTCAGAAGCTATTTCACTGGTGATGGTAATACCTTGTCGAGCGAGTCGAAAAATGTTAAAAATAATTTTCATGGGGCAAGCGTGCCTGTGACGGCGTTCGTGAGAACATGACTTGGGAAATTGTCAAGTTGGGCACAGGATTTTGTTTTACCTTAANAATATTTTGCCAGCGAGTGGGTAGAACTCGCCAGCGGGTAGAACGAAGGAGGCACCCAAGGGCAGGCGAGCGGCTACACACAAAGAACGCTGCAGGTAATAGCAGCGCCATAGACCGCAACAGTACTTGACTCTTAGGTCTGACGCTGGCGGCCAAAAGTCGACAACGGAAAAAATGGGATTTTCTCAAGAGCTATCATTTTCCCCTTATCTAATACTGAAGAAAAAAATTCCTAAGTACCCAACATTTTTCTTGCGGAGAAGGTATCTTGGATACGGCGGGAACACACTTGGGCGCTTGCCTGCATGACCTTGTCTCGACATGTTCATAATAGCTCTTGAGAAAATCCCATTTTTCTCATTTTGGCCGCCAGCGTCAGAGGCCACTTGGACCTAAGAGTCAAGTACTGTTGCGGTCTATGGCAGCGCATACGTTATATAAAGAAAATTGTTAATTGTACCAACCCTAGTACCGTACGCAGAACCAGTTGATTATGACAGACAAAAGTTTACTGGCCCTGTAACCCTTTCATGAATTAATTTCCCTTCCTCGTAGAACTAGCGATATGGAAATGTTGTACCTCGACCACGCTAAGAGTGATTATTATATTCCCAGTTTTAGCACCACACCCACGTCAAAAGACGTGATCCAAGCAGTGAGACAACATCAGGTTAAGGAAGTTAATAGGAGGCAGAGGAAGAGGAAGCTACAGCCAAAGAAAAACAACAACTAGGAAGAGAGAGAGAGTGAGTGGAAGGAAGAACAAGGATGTAGGAAGCAAACCCCTCGCGTCAGTGACGGTAGCTCGATACAATGCTACATTTTGTTCGTTGCAACGTTACACAAATCCTGCTTGTTACGAATGACCGTTCAATCTGTTGTGTGGCCTGCAACTTGAAAAAACACATCAGATTCGAGATCGCTGAATAATTACTGGCGTGCACGGCAAAGATAGATTACGGTAAGACCTCTAAGACACGGTAGACATTGTCAGTCTAGTTCCACTTGTTCAAATAAGCATCCAATCAGAGGGTGCTTCTTTGATGTTCCAATTAAGTGATAAAACGCGCGGGTGGAAATGACGCTTGTAATTTCAACGCTTGTTATTTCACTGCAGCTTCTGACGATGTGATCTTCATCGCCGATGAGCAAAGCTACGGCAGCGTATGATTACCAAGCAGTGTAATTACGACTCGTTACATCTGGCGATAGATTCTAGACGATGACGCATTCGATAAAGCGGTCATACACGGAATTTGTTCGATACCTTATTATAGAAATTGATTTTACCAACCTATGTGTCAAATATCCCTTTAATGTATTTTTCATTCATGTATGAATTTTTTATAGGTGTTCTGTAACACGACACGTGAAACTGACGAGTTCACCAAAAGAATTAAATGCATTGGTGTGATAAACTGGCTGCTTCACACTGCTTGGAGCGTAATAAAAACCTTCAAGTTTTAATATCAATATCATATAGGCTATACTGTGAGGTTTGTTAGCCAAAACGTACCCAGTGCTAAAATAATAATATACAGTATTCTCTACTTAGCAGGAACTAAGACATTTTCCGATCTCAAAAGGCCCTTTGTTTTTGGCAGTTCTCCCACGAAGCCCTACCCTTCTAAATGGATTTCACATCTGAGCTGTATACTGTAAATAATTCTTTTGCAATTAATCATTTAATTATTCACAGAGCAGGGAGCGTGGCAGTCCCCAGCAGCAAGCTCAAGCACAATCACCAACATGCCAATTTGAATGCCGGTATGAATTTTCATTACGAAACTCAGAATATCAAGTGTAGCTAAGTACTGAGAAACAAACAGTTGGAGGAAGCTTCAGTTATATGTGAAGGGGCGAGGGGTCAGTTCAGAGATCTGCAAGAACAGAGCTGAACAGCTGAATCGGATTTTTTTACGTGATCGCTCTTCAGCTTCCAGGAAGTGCTGTTCGAAATAGATGCACTGACATACGCGCCGAGCTATTGTTGGGGTAAATTGTAAGCGAAAGGAACTCGCAACAATACATAATCCTGGACTGAGCTTCTAAGTTCGACAATATCTAATTTGCCAAAATCACAATGGCATCGCTACTTTCAATACATAAAATTATGCATGTATACTTGGCAGCGTCAGCGCAGCAATAACAAGGAGCCAATTATAAAGCGGCTTCAACGATGCGGGAATTGCCCAGCGTAGGAGTAAACTGCAGAATATCGCTAAACAACACTACAGGCCGCAGCTGTGAATGGAAGAAACAGTTTTTCGAAACTGTCCCGAGTCGCTTAGAGCACAAAGGGAGTCCTTTGCCCATTGAGTTTGTTTGGGAATTACAGTTGCCGTATAAGAAATGAAGCGCGCACAGCTGTTGGCTAGCAGCTGTAATACTACGGCATAATTAAGTGAACGTCGGTGAGCTTATTGCAGACTAAATTTGGTTTACTGGGTTGCATGTTGCCAAACACGCTGCATCCACAGTCTGTCGCCTCCCTCCCTCCAAGAGTGACTTGTTTAGCAATGAGATATTAGTTGAAGCCTCTCCACCATCTACTGCGGTGTTTCGAGAGTGGAAAAAGAAGGGACTAGTAGTACATCGACAAGAACTGGAACTCGTGGCAGTGTAATCGCGAACCCACATATTGCTGTATACGCACGGTAGAGTAACTGCTATTCTGAGTGTACTGCAATACTATCTTGAATGCATATAGATAATGAAGTCCGCTTGCAGTCGTTTTTGGTATGCTGCGGCAGGCGCGGTCAGCCAGCCGAGATCAGCCAGCATTTTTTTTTTTTTGCTTTTTGTACTCTGAGGTGTCCGATGACGGCCCGCGAGACATTAGCTACGATACGCAACGCTGGCGACGGTGGTGTCCCGAAACCAACACGCTTTGGTGTGCACTAACGGGAAGTGCCTGTTTCTGCGTGTGGTCAAATCGCACGACTACAGCGTGTGTTATTTAACCGGTGCACGGGAAGGCTTGCTGGTTATGGGTCAGCACATAGTGAACACTACCATCGTGGAATATCGATCAAACGTGAAAAACTCCAATATTAAATATACTGTAACTAACTTCAAACTAGCTTAGCCAGAGCAAAGGTGTTCGCAGAGAGGAAGGGATATCTAATATAGAATTATACGATTACTGTAATTTAAGTAATTTAAGCCTCCATTTCCAGAACAAAGGTGATCTCGTAGAGGAAAAGAAGAAGGGACATGTAGGTAGTATGCCGATAGAAACGCGGAACCCATGCAAGAGGGTGTTCCCACACAGAATCAACGAGCATGGGAACCGCAAGTAGGGAAAGAAGAGGAAGAACACAGGAGAGTAACATCAGTTGTAGTACAAAAGCGGAAGGAAGAAAAGTGGGGAAACAGAAAAGACGTTCCGAAATTCTAGCTACGGCAAAGGTAACCTAAACTACCCTATGGGGCGCCGTTACCCGTAACATACGATGGGTGAACATCATTAACTTAGCCCAATGGTCAATCTAGTACATAAAAAAGTGGAACCCACGCACGAGGGCGTTCCTACATGGATCAACGCACCTAAGAACAGCAAGTCGAGAAACGATAGAACAAAGCATCGTCAGTAGAAGCATGAAAATGGAACGAAGCGAAGTGGGTAGGAAAGACTGACGTCCCGAAGGCCTAGCTACGGCTAAGGTAACCTATGGGGAACCCCTGGGGATGCGACTCCCTGTAATATAAGACGGGTGAGCCTAACTAACGTAACCCTACGGCCTATGCCCCCAGATAATTTCGACTCCCGTATTATTATTGTATTTATGTTTTCCCACTCTACTTTGACTATACACTATTTGCAAAAAGTTTTTGGCAATGTATAATTAAACCGTAATTTATAATTATTGGCGATATCTTGCTGGCAATCAGTACGTAGAAAAGCTAGTGTAAACCAAATGACCCGAACGCGAGTCGACTTACAGTAAGCGAGCGAGTTTTACGTTAAGTTTCAGACAAAATTTAGGAAAGTCCCACAATATATCCAGTTCGATCACTTCATGGTAGCTTCACTTTGTAACGATGCAATTTCACGCAAGATACCATCATCGCGGTCCCTGAAAGAAGTTGAGAATAGTAGCGTTCGTTTAACACAATCATCCAGTTCATGTGATAAAAGTAGGTTACTGCTGCAGACATGATAACAGCAGGTGCAAATTTCTTGAGAAAGAATCATAAAAAAGGATATAATGGTCTGAAGGTGGCGCTGCAACGGGCTTCGCTTCCCGAGTGCAATGGTGTTAGCGCACTTCTACTGCTAAGATGTGCGAAGCGAAGAAACCTATTGGGTTACCCTGATGCAATTATGAACTCTGACAAACACTTTTGTCGAATATAACCGTTCAACAACTAGCATATCTTAATTCAGAGTTGAATTTTGGCTAGAAAAAGTTTGAACTCTTTGCTTCCCAACGGGAACTCCAGTAACCGCATCAAAGTTTTCATTATTGAAACCAGCGAGTTGGTTCTCTCTCTCTGGAAATTTGGACAATGTATTTTACATCCCGTCTGAAGTCAGTGCTTGTAGTTTATTTACGACGAATGCAACAGGAGGTGGAGCTCAAGTGACTACCATGAGAGTGTCTATTATGAGCTTCTTTTAAAATCTCATAGCAAGAACAGAGTTATTGGGACCGAAAAGGTTAAATTCGCCGTTGACAGTGAAGTTACCGCAATGGATGTTAGAACTGCGAATATCCGCAGCCGCACTTTAGAGATGGGTCTCCATGAGGATGTTGTTGTGGTAGTCGGGAGTCGAAGCTAAGTGGTCGAAGCTGTCCATGTCGCGCAGTCGCCCCTCCTCATGCTAGGACCTGCCAGGCCGCGTGGCCGAAATGAACGAAGAATTTCTTTGGGTTCTTCGTTTCTTGCCACACAAGAGCCTTTTGAAAGCGTGTCGAAAGTCTGGACTAAATATCGTGTAAATGATGGGATTGAGAGTGGAATTGAAATACCCTAGCCACAAAAAAGTGGATATCATATAAGGTGATATAGTACATAGATCAGAGCATAAAGGCATCACAAGGGCTAATATAAAGAAGGGCATCCAGCACACGATGAAAGCACCAGTAATGATTGCAAGAGTTTTCGCCGCTTTCCTCTCCTTCCTGTTCTCCATTTCCCTCCGTCTGGGGAAGCTCCTGTTAGCAAACAGAAGCAGGGGATTGATTGAGAGAACATCAGGCCTTGGAGCGTCAGGATCTTCCTCCACTCCATTGAGAGCCGCTCCATTGGACGACCGTTCCGGCGATCCCGACACTCGGGTGAAGGTCGTGGCTTCGCTCGCCGTCACCGTCTTTTTGGGAGCTGGAGGTGCGCCAGGCTTGCGTCGTATCCTTTTTCTGGCGGTCTGATAAATGCGCCAATACAACACCAGGATAACCGTCAACGGAAGGTAAAATGAAGTGAGCGTGGCAAAGATTTGGTAGCCCACGTCCTGAGATACGAGGCACTCGTTGTTGCTGATGCGGTCGTTCCAGCTCGGGTCTTTCCAGCCCATCATCGGGGCTGCAGAAATTAGTGCAGACACCGACCAGATGACCGTGATCATGGACAGCACTCGCTTGGTGGACCTCTTCTGCATGTAGTCCACGTACGTCACGGCCCAAAACCTGCGGCATAAAGCAGTAAGAACATTAGAATAAAATCGAAATGAATATCAGAAGCAATGACTATGAATTGGCAGCACGACACTTCGTATCCATAGAGGTGACGTGATAGAAAAAATCCCTAACGTCCCAGTAGTTTACAAGGGGTAAAAATAATCCCTAGTACACGTGCAAATATTCTGAACATAGATGCAGTTATAACTCGCGTTTGTAGCAGTAAACTTCAGGATTAAGAATTCCCAAAGAGAGTGAAGATAGCTTTCGGATTTAGAATCTATAATATTTCTAGAGTATCCATCCAGCCACCAAAAATGACAGCAATAATTCTGTCATTGAGGTTCTTATTGTACTTACTTACGGTACAAATTTTGTTGTAAAAATTATGCTTCATAATGTAGGCTTGATCTTTCATTAAAGTAACGAAAAGTTGTGCCGTCAAGAGTTTGCCAGAGCAAAATTTCCCTCCTGCAACTACAGGCGCGATATTAGCTTGGAAATGTTTGAAAATTGAGCAGCACCAGAAGATATAGTTCAATCAAAAGAGTTTACTGGAAATACTAAGTGCTTACAATTGAATCGTGGATACCAACATCTATATTATAATTCTGCTTGAGGCTCCATCCGTCAGTACGTCCGTCCGTGTGTCTGTATATTACGCTTTTCAGCATAAGATAGGGAAAAATTCAGCTTGTAAGAAGCTCTGATTTCGCTGGAACGAAGTTCAACCATAGCTGTCTTCTTTAGCATTTCTTGAAAAAATTCCAGTCATTTTCAAAGCAAATACATGAAGACCATTTCACTCGTATCTTATTAATCGCTTTTCATATCTTTCACAACATATTATGTTCGCTTTGCTTGTGGCGCTCGCCGTTCATAATAGGGCCAGCCAGATATGTAGTTAGGATACGCTGCATGAAAACAGGAGTCAAGTTTAAATTTTAGCTGCAACTTCTCGCAGGGCTCGGGTAGATGATTCACTGCCTCACTTGGTACATGTTCTTCCTTTGTATGCATGATACGGTTCCGAAGGCACCATAATTGAAGAACAATTCTTCTTTTCTGTTGAATTTGCAAGGGTTCCTTCAGTATAAGATAGGGGCAATTAGGATGGTAAAGGTCTGAGATATCACTGAAGAACATTGCTTCTTTTCCGTTGAATTTGAACAGGTTTCAGATGTATCCATTAGCAGCGTCATCGGATGGATACAGAGAAACATTCCTTTGTTTCGCCAGACGGGATTCGTCTAAGGCAATACTTATCTTTGATAAAGAGTTTTGAGTTTTTGATCCTGTCGGACGTAAGCTATGTTGTATATTTTTTTACATTAATTTCTTCTCAGCAGTACGAAAGACTCAGTTTTGGTTGGAGTTTTCGTTCCTTTAACTTATGCTTTCCATTTCACTTATGCTTTCTTTAGCTGAATCTCTTACAAGCAGTTGAAGCTTCATGCCGAGCTGATGCTTTTTTATACTGAAATTACATCGCAGCCAAATTTCGACGCTTGAGGTTCAACTATCGGTAGTTATCCAGTTTACGGTAAGCCGTGAGCATTTCTTGTGAATTCTTTTGACTGAACTATATTTTCTTACTAGTGATGCTCAACGTTTGCCCAATTCCAAGCTGATGTTCGCGCTTTATCTTGCAGGGGGAATATTTTGCCCTTGCAAAACTCATGGCTGTACAACTTGCGTTTTATTAATGGAAAATCAGGCCTGCAGGGATGAGATTTGTTTTACACTAAAATCTATATTAGGAATCTGAACAAGAATATGCTGAATCACAAAATAGCTGCCGTCATTTTTGTTGGGATGCCCTCTGTCTGGCGTTCTTTACGGGGTAGGTTAGGTTAGAAGAGCTGCGTTAGGTCAACTAACACGAGTTATAATCGAATAGCTGAGGACTGCCATATTTTACAAAGTGAAAACGTTACCTAATCGTGGAATTCTCACGGGTCACCCACGGGTTACGTTCGCTTAAACAATATACTTATTTATTATATTATGGTAGAAAGACATTATTGAGTTAGAAAGAGTTAGATAGTGTTAAGTGACGGGCGTTAACTTAGACGGGGTGTGTTACGTTAAAAGAGCTGCGTTGAGTTAAACTCAGGTAAATTGCAATAGCGTAACGTGGTCTCGTTAATTTTGGAAGCTATAGACTTTATTCGCCCGTATAATTTCCACGAGTCACGCTAATATAGTCGACTTTCAGGATCAAAATTTGGATGCAATGCAAATTGAAAATATTTTGGCCTCTGCTCAGCGTGAAGTTTCAATTGCCAAGAGGAAATTCAGTGAAGGCAAACATAAGCGAAATGGACTGTGCACGGTAAGAATGAAAACGCCAACTAAACCCCGCTGCAGGCAAGAGTCGAAACATGGGAACGTTTCCCCTAACTCATCCGATTTAGTCGCTACGGGGCACAACTTCGGCTTGGGCAGATTTGACCGGTCCAAAATGGCTTAAATTTAAAGCTGCGCCATTGCAAACATTCTGCTGTGAGTTTTAACTCGCAATAACGTACATTTTATTGCGTTGTTGAAACACGTTAAGATGTAGTCACAGTCAAAGAAATTTTTGTTCCGGGAAAGTGGAACGTTCTTATTTTTCGACTCTCGTCAGCAACGGGCTTTAATGCGCTCTAACGGGCTTTAACGCTTCATGAAAAAAAAACTTTCAAACGGTGTCGAATTGAATACCGGAAGTTCAATTTATTAAAATCATACCTACCGATTTCTGTCTCTTTCAGGCGTACAATATTCACTTTGCTGGTGTCTCGTGACATTTTCAAGCCGTGCACAGACGAGCGACATCTTCGCTAATTTCGACGGAACGATATTGTGGATAAAGCTAGCTTGCAGCGACATGTTAATGCACACGCAGCAGCTAAAGGAGCTTGCGGTGGCAATGTTTTAGGGTAAAATTATCACAATTTGCATAAAAACAGAAATGATGAATATTAGTTTAATTAAGTTTTATTGTTTATTTAGAAGCCGGTTCTGTATTTACTGTGCACAGCGACTGAAGATTTTGTATGATCTTGTAGCTTGTACACGAAGGTTTGCTTGTACGTCTTCTGTTGGCTATAGTCGCGCAATTATCATCATTTAAAGTAAATCTTAAAAAAACGGTGGCATTAAGTAAGTAGAAGTGAATATTTTACAAGGGAAATTGAACGGTAAGCTGCTTTGAATTGCTCAAAAGCTGCGAAAAAGATTGGCCATCGTGCTGAATGCACCAAATTTGGCAACTTTTTCGCTGTGCTTGATAGCGCATTTGCTGGTGAAATGTCACTTGCGGCAATTTCTGCTGCTCATCTGTACTGGGCTTTAGCAGGGCAAAATACGCAGTTAGGATAAGGTATGGGGGCACAAGTTAGCGAACTTCAAAGCCGTATTTTAAAGTATTTCGTGAAGCGAAAGCGCGATGTCTAAGGGAATGAGAAAGAGACAATTAGGCTACAGTGACAAGAATAGCTTATATAAAATCCGCCGAGCCGAGTCCACTTTAATTTGCTGTACAGCAATCGCATCAAGTGAACAGAAAAACAATGGACTACCGTAATTATTCACTGGTCCTCCAATAGCGTTTGCAAATTATTAACTACAGAAATTAAAAAAAACATGGATATATGATTAGATTAGATTAAGATTAGATAGGCGGCAGTAGACGAACCAATAGGCCCATTCGCAAAGGGACACTGGAACCTACGCCCCGGCCCTCTGTGAGCTATTGCCATTGTGTTAGTAGGATATATAGGACTGGAGAAAAGAAGAAAGAAAGAGAGAGAAAAAAGGGGAATAATCCCAGCCACAGAGACGATTATGACTACACGCAAGTAGGATCAAGAACCGCTGATATGCGGAGCTTAAAGATGCCAGGCAGTGTAGTTGGAGCGGGAGAGAGAAGAAGACGAATTAAGTTGGCCTAAGAAGCTTTGGCCGTTAAGAACTTGCAACTCTTGGAGGAGGAGTTCTTAGTTGTGAAGGATGTCTCTCCCAATGTATGTCAAGCCGATTTTTAAACGCGTTGACTGACTCCGCACTCACAACGTCGGAGGGGAGTCTATTCCAAATGCTTACTATGAAATACCGAAAGATCTAAATTATCTATCTGGAAACTGTGAGAAACAGAGCTTAAAAAAGGTAACTATGGATGAAAAATGATACGAGAATTACGCCGACTACGGAAGACAGCCAGGCAGTTCTACAGTATTTTTGCAATAAACTTTTGCCTGAACGATGATATCATAATCGTTAGATAGGCTGCCTTAGGTTAGGCAGAACGAGTTACCGGTTAGACGGAGTTCATCAGGGTCAGGTGACGGGCGTTAGTTTAGACTGTGTAGGTTAGGTTACAAGAGCTAGTTAGATCCTGCTAAGATAAAGAATGATAGCTTAGCTTAGACTTGCCACATTTTTTGAAAGTAAAACTAAAAACATTAATTAAAAATTAAGCATGGAATTTCTTCGGGTCCGGCTAGTTCCTATAAATTGGCGGACAAACCAACACGAGCGTGATTTCAAGAATGCTTCTTCACGATCTGTGCCTACATTTAAAACGCCGTTGCCCCTTTCCCTTGCGCTGGGCGCATTGTCATGATAATTGAGAGAGCTTAAGTTAGACGAGTAAACAGCTCACCTGTCGAGCGCAATGGCCACCAGATGGAGTATGGAGGCGGTGCAGCACAACACGTCAGATGCAGTCCACATGTCGCACAGCTCTGCTCCCAGGTGCCACTCCTTGCTCACCTGCAGACAATGAGTGAGTGGATTTAGTTTCCATGGACAAGCAACCAACGATTTCAGGAGGAAGAGGAAGGGACGCAGAGTAGATACGTCAAGATAAACCTGCACACGAGGCGTTTCCACACTCGTTCAGCACAAACATGAGAAATAATTATTATATGTATAAGTTAGCTTAATCCTTCGTAACGTAGCATAAACTAGCTGTTCGAAGGAGGAGCGGGAAGAGACAAAGAGTATGCCAAGAGAAATGTGGAACCCATGGACAACGGCGTTGCCACACGGGATCAACGGGAATGAATACAGCATGTCGGTGAACAAAAGGTAGAACAGAACAAAACATCAATAAGAGTTTCGAGATAGAAGACGCAAAGAGGGCACAAAAGGGAGATGTCCTGTAGGCCTGCAGGTAGGACTGATGATTTAAAGCATATACGTTATGAATAAAACTCATAAAACCGTGAAAAATTCACAGATAAGTGAAATCTACACGAAAGTACTAGATGTTGGAGGCGGCCTTTGGAACCTACAAAAGTTTAGAATCAGACAGCAAATTCACAAAAAAATACAAATAGCACAAGTTTTTTAAAGATTCTGTACAGACTAAACAAATATTAAATAAATCATACACTGATGAGTCGGATCATGTAGAAGTACATAGGGGAAACAGAGAAGAACAGCGCTTCATCATTCATATTGACATGAGAGAAATAAGGACCCTGCCTTCAACTCAGCGGTTTACTAGGAATTGGCTGTAGCTTAAGCAGCATTGCTCGTTCAGTAATTCAAGGTAATGCAACCATTCACCGACAAAAAAAATTAAAAAATGGATGCCTAAGAGATTGTGCTCGTCCGTGACCGAAAAAAAAATCGTGCGTGACGTCACATGTGAACTGCGCTTTGGTAGGTTCCCAGACTAAAAAGTGGACTCCTCTGATAGGGCGGGGCAAAGTGTCTCTTGCTAGTCACATGTGGCGCAGCAACGTGAGGAGCTGCTTCGAAACCTGGACGAAATTTCCCATCCCAGTATGTTCGTAAGCTTCGTCTGACCGAACGGTGCTCCCGCAGGGTTCGTTGCCTTATTATATTCCTACGGGGAAAATACCTTGAAGCGAAAGAACACAGCCGGAGGTAAGATAGGGTCAAGGCATGAATCTTGTTGATGAAAGAAGCCTAATGAACTGACTCAACTGTTGTAAGCAGCACTGTCGTGAATGAAGACAAATTGATTTCATAGTATTGCTTAGTTTGAGGAACCGAATTTCAAACCACAATCAGCTGGTGAAGTGAAGTTGATCATGAGTACATGATTTTTGAACTTTCAATAGATGCTAACCGTTCGATTGTCCGCCGAAGAGTGGTTGAACAACACGACTGTTGACCATTTCTTGGAAACGGAAATGTTTAATCGCTTCAAGTCTTACAACAGTAGTTGCGTAATGCAATTAATAGTCATTTCTTACACATGAAAGTTTAACAGGCTGAAAAGCTTTACTGCAGTTGCTGTGCAACAGATTGTTTGGATGCTGAAATTGAAGAATTTCAGTCGCCTAAAAATTTCGCAACACCTGAACAATTTGACACACGATGCTATCTCTAAAAAATTCTATGACCAAGAAACACCCCTGCCGCAGCCACAAAGGCATACGACCGTCTATCAAAGCTGCCAATAAAAGCAGAGCATTCCAATTGGCAGGTAACTCGAGTGTATCTGCGTTTCTCCCGCACCGGCGCGTATAAACATGTCTGAAGCAGCTGTCAGGCGGGAGGTGCATAAAAAATAACGGCGTCTCTGGAGAAATTTGTACCCAGAGTCTTCAGCGTGCCCGAGGAGGCGGCACAAACACAGCCGGGCCCGCGCTCGCAATTTCGTTCAAGTAAATAGCGCGTCGGAACAAATTGCTCCCGAGAGGGCCGTCTCTCAGGGACCTTATCTGAATTGCGCTCTTGAGTTGTGGCATCGAATCAATAATTAAATGCCGTAGCGGTGCTCGCTCAACTGAAACTTAGGACGACAAATTCGGATTTGTGGAAAGTATCAAATACAGACTGAAGCGGAAGAGGAACGCAAGGATGTACGTACTTACCCCTTCGAGTCAAAAATTGCCGAAAGAACGCTCGAAGATCAACGAAGACAGTTACAAAAACAGTATAACGTCAATTTTATTGATAAAATATAAAAAAATACATAAATGCATGTAGACACGCATGGGGAAGTTCTTAGCAGAACATAGAGAGTTAGGAGCAAAAAGAAGAATGCGGGCAAGAGCGCAATTTTAGGTGCGTAGGACGGAGCGATTTTTGAAAAATCTACGGCGTAGAAATTATTATAACTATTATATTCAGAAGTTAGACTACGTTTCCCCCACAAATGTGATATCACAGAGGAAGAAAGGACATAGGTATAGTGTGACAACAGACTGGTGAAACCCATGCACAAGGTTGTTCCCACATAGGATCAAAACACATGGGAACAATATTATTATATATTTTGTTTAGCCTCCGTAGCCGCAACTAAGGCATTTCAACAGAGAAGCTACTTGTGCAGTATTCAAATACCGCATATTGGGTAGGCGTGGTGGCCACGTGCGCTACTACAGGCAGGGAAATGAGGCGCAAAGTATAGTAGGAGACACTCGAGTGGTCGGCCCCTTTGGTGTACTTCCACACGAGAGGGACTAGAGATGTCCCGCGTACCAGGTCGGCTATCTCGATCGACACCCCACCTCACGAAACAGAAAGAGGAAAGTAGAGAACCAACCTAACTTTAGAATACTAACCTCATCAGCAGGAACTGCGGCTAGATGCAACATCCCATGCGGATAAGGCACTCGGGACTCTTGGGTGCGTGATGCCCAAACATATTGTGACAGGGATATGGCCCGCCACAATATGCTCCTGAGGGCACACATGGGAACAATAAGTCAAGAAAGAATAGCTGAAAGTAAGAACAGTAGGAGTATGAAATCGGAAAGAAGCAAAGTGGGCAGGAAAGACAGATGTCCAGAAGGCCTAACTAACGGATAAAGTAACCTACAGGAAGGAAGGGAGGGGGGCTGCTTCCCATAACATAGGACGGGCGAACCTAATTAACCTAACCCTATGACCCAACCTGTGTCCACTGAGGGGTAGAAATCATTATAAGGGACTAAAAACATTACTATAAATCGAACGTAACCCTATGGCCTCTGGCGTAACCCATACTCCCTGAAGGGGCAGAAATCATTAGAAAGGACTACAAAATTAATATAAATGGATAGGTTACGCGGTGTGTAAATAATGTCAGACGCCGTTTTAGGTATTATATGTTAGAAAACATACTTTGACTCGAATTATTTTTACTCGAAAATAATTTAGAAAATTTTGAATCAGTTAAATAATTATATGCAGAATGATACTACATTTTTCATGTTATTCAGTTGTAACTGTAAAGGGACATCTTGACATTGAACGTGAGGAGCAGTGCAGCATGTAACATTTCAAATGGGTTAGTGATATGTTGGTAGTTGACTCCGTAGATATTTTTTGTTTCACAAGTTCGCCTTGTAATATTCGATTAATATAAAGTTAAGTAGAATAGAGAAGAAAAGTAAGTTAAGGGTACGGTCTCTTTACTCTCTTGCGTTCATCTTGTAATTTTTTCTTAAGAAAAACTACGAATTTCCAACAACGAGTATCGTAACTACTGAAACCTGTTCAAAAACTACAAAGTATTGTCCCAACTTGGAAGTATTATGGTTTTCCCAAATATGTAACCCTTTTCCCACTACATTAATAGTTTTTTGCTGTCTGGTTGGCCAGTTCTTGCTCTAGTACCAAATAATGGTCTATGAGATAATGTTCCCTCCCAGGAGGAGGATGGACCATATAGGGCTAGGTTAGCTAGTTGATCTTTCAAGGGGATTACCCTCACGTTTGGATTGTATGGATTCCAAGTTTCTCTTGTCATACTGTAAATACATTCTTTCTTCTCCTCTTTGGTTGGGAGCTTCAACTATGATTATAATAATAATACCATAAGTTCCTTACTACTAGTTCAAGTTTCATGTCCATAGACTTCGCTGCAACCTAATGTAAGACAGAAAGAGGGGACATCTGTAGCGTTACGCAAAACGAGCGCCACGTACAATCGTACATGGCAACAAGAAAGTCAGAGGGAACAGGAAAGGCAGTAAAAGCCATCGACAGTACAAATACGAAGAGAAGTTTCCATGTAGGCGCAAAGGGCAACTCTTCGATGCCCTAAGCCTAACTTAAGCCAAAGGTAACTATAGTGAAATGCCACTTTCCGTCAAGTGCAGCAGTATCTTCGTTAGAATAACTACATATTGTCTGTCCTGTGCCGATACGGAGTTACGTCCCAAAATAAGGGACAAAATTTGAAAACTTGATATCTTTTCATTTTTGATTTATCAGCAGTGCAAATTCTATCAGTAAAGTCCTTATCATTAGTAATGACTTACTCAAATTTAAATCAGAATTGAGGGATACGAAACTGGCTATGGCCATACGAAATTTATTCTAACTTTTGAAATGTCTAAAATTAGGGAACAGAAAAAGAAATTGGAGCATCTATAGCCTAATAAGTAGGAACACAGTATACTAAATCAATTATTTTGTGCCCATATTCCTCCTGTAGTTTCACTCACCAATCTTTAGGGTTAGTAGGATTTCTAGCCCTTACCCTTACTCCGAAAGTTTTCCAATGATTCTCTATTAGATTGAGGTCTGGACTTTGCGCTGGCCAATCCATAACCTCAAATCGAATTCATTGAGGTAAGTCATTACTGTCTTTGTTCTAAGATAGGGTGCATTAACTTGCGTCGAAATTGGGTTTTAAATTCGGGCATGTTGTGTATAGGTACATGTCATTCACAATCTTTTTAGTACATTTTGCACTGCATTTTTCACCTTCAAGTCTCTTAGCATTGATTTTTCCATTATTTCCAAATAAATTAAACCTGCTTTCGTCGCTGAAAAACTATGTACAGATCATTTTTTATAGATTCATATCACATGCTCGCTGGACAACTCTAACCTTTTGTTCAGGGGGTTATTAGTTAATAAGCCAACTTCTTGCTGCGGTCTCGAAACTGTTGGGACACACTCATGCCACATTCACACGTCCTTCATCGTAACGCGCTTACTCAAACTGTTGGAGGCGACGCATTGATTTGATAGAAGCAGTTGCTGCAAACGCAGTAGACTGATGTATGAAGCATGTCTTTTTTTTTTTTTTTTGAACGCGTCGTGTCATTCAAGTTCAGCAAACAGAACTAATAAATGTTGAATTTATCCTCTACAGCGTTCTCAAACCATGAACAAATCGACAAAAATATTTTTGTGTCGATACTTTAATAATCAGAATCACTGTACTATATTTATGACAAGAAAACTAGAAAACCTGAAAATGTTGCATGAACACGGACGATATCTTTGATTTGAAAGCCTAGCTTGTTGTTCTGTGGTGATTTCTCTTCTATCGGCTTATCAGGCAATAAACATTTTGAAACCAGGTCGTTCCTGTCAAAATCAGGCTATAAGATTATGGGATACGAATGTGACTTCAAACTGACGCGAAGTACGAGTGAAAATGTAAAGAAGGTATATAACTGAACACGCGGCGCCATTCATTTGAATGGACACTTGTACGTGTGGACAGAGACAGAAAAAGTTGACGCACAGCTCGCGTATATTTTCGTGATTGAACGCGCTACGATGAGAGACGTGTGAACGCGCCCTTACAAACATAGTATCATTCACTGCTTGTAAATTTGTTATCCCAGTTGAAGGCACGAGAACGTCCTTCCGCGCCATGCGCTGCATGATGCGATCTTTTCTTTCCGTAGTTTTACGGGGCCTGCCAGCCTTATATGGTCTCAGTTAACTACAGTTCCGTCCAAAAGTGAGGGACAAATTTTCAAAACTACATAACTTTTTTCTAACCATGCCAGCTACTTCTTCTTTTGCACACTATTAGCCAGTAAGATGTTCATTATTGTGTTAAAATTTGAGATATGTACGAAGGATAATAAAAAAGTTATGCGAACGAAAAGCTTTTCTCTTTAAATTTATAACGTCCAAAACTTAGGGACGAAAAAAGACAAAATTAGTTAATTTCTTATTCAGTCCGTATTTATTTATTTACATCAAAGATAAAGTTTGATACTGCCATTTGTAAACATTGTTGCTCGTTACATGATGGCACCACGTCAGAAAGTTGATTATATCCTGCGACAAGATATCATCACGTTGCACAAGAATAATTTCACTATTAGAGGAATTTCTAAGAAGGTAAACCGTTCGAAAAGTGTTTTATGGGCAAAATAGTGAAATCGTACGATGAAACCGGCTGCATTGGTGCCTTTAAAAAGCCGGCAGGCCCCGTAGAACGTCATCCAGCGCATGTCATTGAAGGATCGTTTCAAGTCCTTAGCTGCAATAAGTAGGGATGTGAATGACACAACATATATGAACGGCTCACGTCAGACCGTTTCTCGGCGCCTTCAAGAAATAGGGTTATTTGCAAAACGCCCACAGAAGAAACAGCTTGTGAGTGCCAAGAACAAGAAAAAGAGATTAGAGTTTGCAAACAAGCATGTTAACTGGTCCCATGAAAATTGGGCTAGAGTGTTTTCCAGTGATGAAAGCAAGTTAAATTTGTTTGGTAATGACGATAAGAACTTTGTTAGAAGACGTGAAGGTGAGAAATTAAGTGTAAAGTGTACTGAGAAGACTGTGAAGTTTGGAGGCGGGAGCCTCTCGTTCGTTGACAAAACCATGTGAATGTTCAGGCATATAAAAAGCTGTTGGAAGGTATTGTCGAGCCTAATATTGTAAACTCAAGTGTCCCTAGCCCTATCTTCATGCAAGACAATGCCCCCTGCCACAAGGCAAAGACAGTCATGAGTTACCTTAATAGCAAGATCTCGAAGTTATGAATTGGCTACCACAAAGTCCTGACCTAAATCCAATCGAGAATCTTTGGAAAACACTAAGGGCGAAAGTTTTGGCAAGAAACCCTATCAATACCGAAGATCTGTGGATGAAACTTCAAGAGGAATGGGCGAAAACTAGTGTGGAAAATTGTCAAGAGTCTCATTCGGTCATGTAGCCGAAGATGTGCAGCTATAATCGAAAACAAGGTACTATTTACCATTTACCAAATATTGATTGTTCGCCACCATTTTGCTAAATATTTCTAACGAAATATTGAGTTATACCCATTTCTTTTCTTGTTTATCCTTTAGTTTTGGACGTTATAAATTTCAAGAGAAAAGTTTTTTGTTCATAACTTTATTATCCTCCAGACATGTCTCAAATTTTACAACAATAATCAACATCTTACTGGCTAAGAGTGTGCAAAAAAGAAGAAGTACCTGGCATAATTAAAAAAAAGTCATGCAGTTTTGAACTCGCACGCGAACAGCAAGTCGCAATAGAAGAGGAGAACAAATCAAGAGATCAATTATAAGAGTTATAAGGAAGCAAAACGGGCACGGAAGACAGACGTCCAGAAGACCTAGCTAATGGCCAACGTAACCCAAAAACTCCTCGGGGGCGCTGCTCCCCGTAACATAGCATGGGCGAATCCAATTAATTTAACACTGTGACGTATAGGCCATCCTATGCTCCTAAGGGGAATGCAACTATCCCAGGGAATACAACGCGCCACGCCAAATCATCGCGCAACTGCTCACGAGTTAAGCAGGCCATGCACATGATAGTTTACATTAACACATTGGTCACCTGGAGCATCTATAACCAGGCTATGCACAGCCTTCCTAAATACCGTTTTATCTCCTGTCTCCCTAAGTTGGCCAGGAAATTCATTTCACAGAGAAATTGCACGGCAGAGAAATGAACGTTGACATTTCGATTTACTCATCAACGGCGGATAAATTTTATCACCTCTAGAGAACCTCGTTGCGTGCGTGTGTTCCGGTAACAAGCTATGAATTTTATTCATGGTCGTTATTCAAGAGGTTGCTAATGAGCTTTGATGAGGTAAAATACTTATATGCCACATCAAATGCGAAGATCTGAGGAGCTGTGTATAGGTCGCTGGTGCATGATCGGCGGCTAAGAGGGAGACAGCTCCCTATTGCAAAGATATTATTTCTTTCCCTTTCTTCCGTTACATGACATGCAAAAGAAAATCAATTGAAATTAGTACGCAGAGAAACATTGCTGAATTTAATTAATTTCCCGGCTGCATATCCTATATACGGAACGATAAGCTTTCAGTAGCTACATCGGCATTTGTGCTCTCAAGGAAAACTGCTTCATATAAGGAAGAAGGCAAGCGGGAGAAAATCAGTCGGCTTTTACAGTACTGTCTCGTGAAAATCGCCTCTTCTGTTGTTCGTTGATCATCTGCTTAATTTGAACGTCGTGAACTGAGAGCAAATAACATCGCTTCAATATAAGGAAAAAGTAATAAAAATCACAGTCCGTGGCAGCGCCAAGAGAAGCTGTAAATATCTTCGTTTGGATTTTAACGTTGGCTGAGCAAGAAGAGCATTTAATTATAAGGTTAAGCGTCCAAATCTGGTCATCTTCTGGTACCTGGTCTAATTTTCTCTTATTGATCTACATGAAAATGCAACATAATTACAAAGTCTGCAACCTGGCCTATTTTCGCCTATTTCAGTATGGAATTGGCCAAACGTTGAGCAGCACCAAGAAAATATAGTTCAGTGAAAAGAATTCACTGAAAATTCGCAGGGCGTATTGTAACTTGGATACCAGCCGATAGGTGAACCTTTCGGGACGAAACTCAGCTGCGATATAAGTTGAATATAAAACGGTGTCTTTTCAGTGTGCAGTTCCAACTGCTACGAAAATATTCAGCTAAAGAAAACATAAGCGAAATGGATTATTCACGAAAGGAACGAAAACCCCAACCAAGACTGAGCCTCTCGAGCTGCTACAAAGAAATTCAGGTTAATGTGCATCATATGCGACATAGCTTAGGCCAGACAGGATGAAAAACTATCAAAGTCAAAGACACCGCCTTTCATCTAAAATGCTCAAAAGAATCATCATCTTCATATCAAAAAGTACTGAGCTAGTTTTCAAAACGAAGCGAGATTCAGAAAGTTCAGTAGACCCTATTTCTGTTTTTAACCACACATTTCAGAAGCTCTATTTGTCAACGTTACTCCAAGGGCTGAAATTGTATGGTATCTCAACTTGTTTTTCAGTAAATGAATTTTCTCCTGTCTAAATCTTTAGCAGCGTGGCGGAGGGAAGGGCCAACCAAGAGAACGAGAGCGCAAGCAAGCGACCAACAACTGTGTATTGTTATATAGTGGATACAAACATACAAACACACGACGGTGTTTATTTTATTGTTTTGATTGATAAAATAAAGATTTGAATTGCTCAACAAGCAGTATATAAGGCACCCAAATAGACAAGAGCGTATACATGCAGTATGTGCATTATATATAGCTTACGTGCAGCTGCTACACAAAGAGGACACGAGCGTATACTGCACGCCAACTCTTGACTGCTACATGACGTCATCCTACAATATGTTCAACGTAAAAAAGTTTTTTAGGCTCGTAAACTCTGTTAGTATACGTACACAAATTCATAACATTTAAAACGAAATACCGGGGGTGTATAAACTTCAAGAGTTTCAACGAACTTGCTATCGTTAAACATAAATATTATTATAAACTAAAAAAATATTTAGTTGTTAACCAAATAAACGTACAAGGTCAGCCATAATTCAATTTTCATTGTAAGAAAGCTGAACGGCATTATGTTAGGCATGCGCAAAGTAAGTAAGAGCTCCTAAGGCACATTCACCGGAGCAATTAAAGCGGTTGAAAATCCTGGGGTTCTCAGCGTTCTATTTTTGGCGTAACAGACAAAGGACAATTTTATTAAATTTTTTGGTGAACTCAGGAACTTTGCAACGAAAACTGAAGAGAAATAAATATCGAGTGTCGAGTGTAAAATAGATAAAACAAAACGCCATGTTAAATATCTTATGAAATTAAATTACAAGTTTTAAGTTTGTTTCGGGCAAAGCTCCTTCGTACCGCAGAATATTTGAATTTATGTTTTAACAGAACCGCATTGTTAAAATAATTAACGCAGATCCCTGTCGTTTTCTAGCGAGACCGTATCACAGATACTCTAATGGGAATCGATTTACAGTACTTTTCATCTAGTTTGAGTACCTATCTTATGCTGGAGACACGTTAGGCATTTCCACAGACAACTTGATGCAACGATGCCCAGACTCGGACGTCATTTATGCCGCGGTATCTATGCTACCGATTCCAAGTAGCTATGTATCGAAATGGCACGCAAGCTGCTCATCCGAGCAACCAGTTGGGCGTAGAAATGCACACGTGACCCCGGCATAACAGAATGGGGTGAGTACCAGGGGTCCACTTGGGTTGGGGAGGAGTTAAAGTCTCCACTGCTGCTTTCTCTCTTGGACCCTGTTCCAGACCCCTCGCCTATGCAACCCGACTGTACACAAATGAACCGCTACGTGCATAACTCACCTCGTACACAGCACCCAAGGGCATGACGAGCGCAGCCACGAGCAGGTCAGCCACGGCCAGGCTAAGGATGAGGTAGTTCGCCACCGACTGCAGGTTGCGCTCCAGCAGAATGGCCGCGATGACGAACACATTGCCTGTAACAAAAGACAACGTTGGAAATTATTAGGGACAGAAATATGAACTGCTAAACTAATTGAGCGTCAACAATTACATCAATAACGAAGAACTGAATATCTAAATCCATTTACGGTTTGTGCTAATAGGCACCAAATCGAACAGGGATGGCATTTTTTTTTATGCAAGCATTTAAAAATATTCCAGGTAGTATTTTCCCAACTAAATTAGAGTATAAGGTATGTGAGCATGTATGCACAAAAAGAGTATTTGGATAATATCTTGCAGCAATAAGCTTCTGGCAATGGTAAGTTCGGCTGAAGAAATCGAAATAATTGCTTCTCAAAGTTGTGAGTTAAGAATTTTTTATAATGCAATTTCTATTTCTTCCCTACGCTTAAAAGTAAGGTAAGAATTTTTCACAATGCAATTTCTATTTCTTCTCTACGCTTTTTAACACATTTGTCGCCTCGATGCGCAATTGTTTCATAAAAAAAAGCTGCTCTCTCCAGCATTCTCATACCGCTGTACAGAGCAAAAATAAATTTTAAAAATGTAAAATTATTGACTTGTAACATATAACAACAAACGGAAGCGAGGAAAGGTAATGGATCTGTACTGTGCAAATGAAATAGCCAACGCCCCACATAAGACAAACGAGCAAAAAAAGAAGAGGAACACCGGACAAAAACTATTAGTAGGACTATAAAAAGGAAGGTAGTAGAAAATAAAGAAGAAAAAATATGTTCGAAAGGCGTCGGAAATGGTGAACTAAGTATTTTCAGGCAGAAAATTTCGAGCTAAAAAAAAAAAAAATTCAAAAGACAACTGTTAGTACATTCAGATTGAGCTACCGGCGAAGATAAAAACATGTAAGGTGAATTAACCGTGGTCTGTAATCCATGTACAACAGGCACGTGCTGTGAGAATATGCTCAGGGTACTAATTGTGATAACCAATGATGAAGTGTGAAAAATGTCAAGTTCGTGAGTTTACTTGAAAGGCCCAATTTTGTTTAGTCTTTCGTTTCAATAGATTTTACTCAACAAGCGACTTAAGTCTTTCATTATAATCAATCCATTTTATCAAGGCAGTTAGGAAATGGGCAAATTCCTCTATAGCGTTGCCAATTCATTGGGTATTTTACTATTTTAGAGATTTCTTTAAGTGCAGGTAGTGGGCGGGGGTAAAGGTAAAGTCAACTTTGGCTGTACCCTCCACTGGTAAACTCACAGGCACTGGTTTGTACTGCAGATATAGAGCACCTGGCCCAATAGGAGTAAGTACAGCTGTAGCCGACCACGGGTCGCTAAGAACTATGGCATCGAAACGAAAGGTTCAACGACCCGAGCCCCCCCACCCTCCAATTTCTGGTCAGGCAGGTGCCCATACCCAGCTCCCCAGACCAAGCAATTGCTGACTCAGCACTCCGGATGCTACAAAGATGGCTCGGCAGGCAGGCTCGATCCTGGCACCTCTAGCACAGAAATCAGGCGCGCAAGGCATGCTGCTGTTGTGAGTATAAAGATCTGGACAGAACAATCTCAGAAATGCGCATAGAATTGGCAACGCTGTAGAGAAATTTGACCATGCCCAAACTGCCTTGATAAAATGAACAGAGAATAGCCATTCTGCTCCTTGAGTAACTTTACATTCTTCTCAAAGTAAAAATCAACCTCTACAACTAAATAGTTGTAGGAGGAATGGTTAATCATTAATTCTAGATACTTCGCAGCATCGGAAAACGTTTGTTCGAGATCATGTTAGAAAACATTACTTTACAAAGTTGAAATGGATTTGCCTCCCAGCAGCAGTGTAAGGTAAATTTCACTCAAATTCGTTTCCAATCTAACGTTATCGAAAAAGTTTCCATAGCTCTTCACTGAACATTCACACGTATTCTTCTGAGAATTTTTTTGAAATTTGTTTCAAATAATTGATGACATGAAGTGTAAGTTTTTGAAAACGGAAAATCTTACTTTTATTAATTATTTTCCCACAATTGTACCTTTTATAGAGCCTACCTGCACAACCGCTACTCTTTGTTGAGTCATTCTCTTTCACAAATTCTTACAATTTTCGTTCCTTTCTTTCATTTTAGATTGTCAAGTTTTGGTGTTGGTTTGCCATTTTTTTATGATTCGTTTCTGTTGGTTAAAAATCAGAATGAAAAATTTCTTCATACAAATACTAATTATTTGTACTACAGGATAAATTGAACATAAATAAAGATAAATAAGCTAAAGCTAGTAAAAAATCTTCAACAAAACTGTTGAGCAAGATGTAAGCACGCAGGAGCAGACTAACTATTGCACGACATGCACATAGAATGCTGCCCCTGTCGTCCCTAGGCCGGCAGCGCTGCCGCACGCCTGTCATGGCACGTGCGTCGCCCAACACTTACTGTATTCGTATCGCTGCCTCACAGCGCTGAACAAAAAGGAGATGGAAACCATGTCTACCCAATGTACAAAATTTGGGATTTCTGCCTCATAAATGTACTAATTAACTGCCATAATTACGTTAGTTTGTTAATTGTGACTGCCTGCAACCTTTCAGCAGTGTAGGCACAGCCTACCTTACCTACCCTGACGGCGCATCCCTCAACATATATATATTCAGAAGTGACATTAGGTTACTTCAGTAATTTGTGAGCAGATTCCTATTCAAATACAGCAGCTAGCGACGGTCGTCCTCATTACTGGAACATCTAACGTTCCAGTTCCTGTGTTGAGCAAACACAATGGAGGATGAGTGACATCGCCAGACAATTAGGTAATTGAATGCTATTAGATATTGTCGGCCTCGGTGAATTCCCGGGGGGACCGTCTTCAAATCGCAGCTAACAACTACACAGAAAATGACTAATAACTGAAGAATAAATCTAATCATGAAATTGGGACACAAGAGCTCTGGAAGGAGCTTTTGGCTATGAATAATCAGATAATTTCTTTTAAAGTCTCCAGAATCCTGTTCTCCAATGGAGTCATATTCGATTTGAAAATGGGACTCCAGGAACTCTTCAAATTTCCAATGTCAAAATTCATTATCTGAAGTGCATTTAATAACATAATTGACTGACGATATCACTCATTCCATATTGCGAATCCCTGCAATATTGCGTCTTCTTGCACTGAATCTATTCTCTTCAGAGACCCAGCAATTCCAAAATTACTAAGGGCGTTCGCGAGATCAAAGAGCGCAGCATGTCGCATATAAATCTGTGAAGCTAACTGAATTAAGCCTATGAAGAGAGCACCTCAAAGCCTTCATAACAATAGCGCTTTATTTGCAGATAAGCCCAACGCTGAAAGCCTGTGCTGTAATTCGGTTAGAGGCGACAGCCGCAGCAGGCGGCAGGTCGCCGGGTTGACTCTGAGGGGTCCCGGGCGGGCAGCCTCTCGAAGACGCTGGGGAGGCCCCGTCGAAAGCGAGGACGTAGTCATTAATAAGTGCTTCAGCCCAGTAGCTTGCATCTCCATTGCCGAGAGAGCATCGTTAATTAATAAATTTCAGCTCAACACATTCTACTATAAATTTTAATTAGTTAATGCATTCCTAGCCCTAGCTAAGGTATTATTACTTTTACATCCGTCAAGGAGGTTATGCGTACATCCAGCGGAAAATTCGCAAGGATGTCATGTTTTCACCATGTTCGAGTGTCAATGTGCGTGTGTCCGTCCAGATTTCACCCGTCTACTACCACCATGGTATTTCTTCTGCTGAGAACCACTTCCATGTGTTGCCTAGGCAATAGTAGGCATGCTGGGCAGGGTTTCTACCAATTTTGGTCCACTCCAGCCATCTTTTGTATTTTGTGTGCCACATCCAGTCCATCGTGACGGGACTTGGAGGGTCATGGCTGGGCGCCGTAGTGGGCGGTCCCATGTACATCGGTTCTAATTTCATCGAAGTTTGTCTGCCCGTTATTCTGCTAGTATGACATAATTCAAAAAGTTATGAACTGATCGTCATGAAATTTATAGAAACTGCTAGGAATGTAATGAGAAACAAATGATGGCATTTTGATGATGATCAGAAAGACATCCAGGGTGCTAGTACGTTATGAAAAATTTCGTCAGCATTGCGTTGCTTTGCAGAGGCCTGTGCTTTCGGAGTGCTTCTCTGCTAAACTTATGGCTACTATTATCTCCATAACAGTGTCTCCTTAAAATAGACTTGTCTGTTGTATCATAAAGGAACTAAGCTTTACTTAGAGTAGAGTAGCTAAACATATCGTTACAGTATGTCACCTCGTGACCAAACACATCTCTGTCTTAAAAACCCACAATAAATTGGAATAAAGCATAAATTGATGTACAGAGGACCATTACATCAAAATACGTTATGTATCCTACTACAGCACATACCGTGCAGCAAGTAGGAAACAAAGTTTTGATAATTTGAACAACGTGCTCCGGGTAATTTACGATTTTTAGGGTCCTTTTTACAGCGCAGCTGAAACTGCGTCATCAGATCTAATTTCTTTTATAAATAACAGAGATTATCATGGAACGCAATTGCTGCTTCACTGAAGAGGAATTTTTTTTGATCAGCAGAAAATACATAGACTATAGACACTTTAATTCATTACAGTGTTTACAGATCTATGACAATGAATTGCAGTTTATTTTATGTTGTTGCGGCTGTCCATTATTTCAGATTTCCTTTGCTTAACTTCAGAGGTCTCACATGCAACACTACATGAACTGGCGAACTCTACTGAGGATTAGCGAACTCATCACAAGGCCACTGCCACAACCCAACATTTCTCTTCAGAATAACTTGTAACCGCGAGGATTGAAATTGACAAAAAAAAAAAAAAAAAACTAGGAACTGACGTGCACGCGGCGGGGAGAAGTTCTCGCTACAGATCGCTGCTGACCGAACTTCGCGCGCTCTAAACTTTGGAGTTGGGACACAAAAATTCGTTGATTTGGACAACTGATGCAGCGTTCATAGAGCAACTCTCCTTATCGGAACGAGAAGCCATCTCGTCAGGCGCGCCGTACAGGCAACAACTTTGCAGACTGAGATACAGTGAATTCTTCGGAGAAAAAGCAATTAAACTTCTGACACAAAACTGGCACTACGAGATGCTTTCAATATTGAAAGAACATTGTCGTATCGAAGGGAGTTTAGGACACACTTCGCCAGTACGTACGTTCACCGCGTCATCAAGATAGCGGGGAATTTCAGACTAGGTCAAACTTTCAAGCACATTTTATGAAAGAACTTGGTACGCAGAAGTCTGCCGCCCGGCAACGTTCCGCGGGGATGCCGCTGGCAGACTTGAGGGTTTCAAAGTTATACTTGCCCTGTAGCAAAATGATGGCTAACTGAGGGGCGTTGTTTTCACATATAATACTGGAAATATCCATTGATTATTATCGACTATGTATTTAATAGGAAATATGTAACGTATTACACTTATGCTTAACCTATATTTTTTTATAAGTTTCTTGCAGACTTCATTTGTTTCAGTACAACCGGGTATGGCAACAGGCTAGAAGAGTCCTTCTCAAGTAATAAAGACCTGCGCTGAGTACATTTCGAGTTCTAAATTTTCATTTAGATCGGAGAAATGGATACCCGAGGAAAGCACCTGTCGATATTTGATAAAGGCCGTATCATCAAAGTGGATAGTCAACTCAGGGCATCTGTACGATAACCAGCATAAATATCAGGATACCAGCGCTATCGCCACGAAGAAGGCAAGTCTAAACAATTAACGGGTTAACCCAACGCCACCTAAACAACTATAATTCCGTATGGCATAACAAGATCAGTGGATTTTTTTTACAAGTATTCAAGGGTTATAAACCTGTTGGGGGCCCGTGCGTGTGTTTTCTAGGTGACCTTGGTTAACCTCGCCGCACAATGTTGCCCGAATGTTCCAGATCTGACGAGCGAACGGCTATGCTTGTTGCGAAAGACTAGAAAGCCGATGGGACGGCCTACAGTATGATTACTCCAAGGAGGTACGTTTCTGTCGAGAGTCTCTGTCTAATTAAATTTACATGAGTTGTTAGGTATGTCACGAAGAATAAATGACCAACTTTTTGTGATGATCTATTTTTCCGTTAGTTTGTCTCTATCTTTCATTTGATGCAAGTTAGCAACATAACTCAGAAAGTTATAAACGGATCTTTACGAATTTACAGGAATTGTAAGAAATGTTAAAAGACATATATAACCAAATTTTGATGTTGATCGGTGCGTCAGTTTGTGTATCGGCCTATTGTTCGTCGGAAGGCGAGTCAGAACGTAAGCAAGTACTGAGATCTCGTTTTGGTGCAATTTCTGTCCAGTAAATTCATGTATTGCGAAAAAGTATAGACGGATGTTTATGAAATTCATACGAATACTCTTCGAAATGTCAAAAGGCACAAATAATTAAATTCTGGTCATGATCGGGCCCTCCGTTTGAGTATTTGAACAATTTTTGTGTCTGTATTTGCCAGAATATAACTCGAAAACTTAAAGGCGGATCTTCAATAAAACTACATAAACAGTTATAACCGTTAAGAGGCACAATTAACAAAATATTGGTGATGATAAACAAGGAATTTTAGTTCCACAAGCAAATTGAAATTTTCGTGTACATTGCCTAACTTCGCGGAGGTATGCGCTCTCGAAAAGCTCTACTGGACTTCTTCTCAAAAGATACAGATATTAAAGGTGAACAATAAGGCGTAAACCTTGTGTATCTAAGATTTCTAAAAGGCTTTTGACAAAGTCCCCCATCAACAGCTAATGAAAAATTGGAAGCCCATGGCATCCAGGGAGACTATTTACGAAGGATCAGGGCATGGCTTAAGGGTCGGCAGCAGAGAGTAAAGCTTGAAGTAGAGACGAGCGCCAGGACTCACGTTTCATCAGGGGTGCCAGAAGGTAGCTTGCTTGGCCCACTTCTGTTCTCAATTACATCAATGATCTCGATCTTAATATCCGTAGTAAAATCAGTAATTTGCGGACGATACTAAACTATGTCATCCTGCCACGAAAAGAGCCGAGCGCCTACAAGGCTTTGACCACCTCATTGAATGGAGTACAACGTGGCAGATGAGCTTTAATGTCGACAAATGCTCGTAACGCACATAGGGCTGATGAACCCCTCATCCCATTAAAAATGAAAAATGAACGGGACGGTATCGGCTGGTGTCGCCCAACAACGTGAGTTGGGAATCACTATTACAAACAAACTACAACACAGAAAGTTGACATGAGTGTGAAAATGGTAAGCAGAGTACTGGGATTCATCACCAGAACTTTTGAATACAAGTTTAAGGACATCATCATTCCTTTGTACAAGGCGTTAGTACGACCACACTTAGAATTTGCAGTTCAATTTTGGTCGCGACATCTGTGTAAAGATATCGATAACATGGAAAGAGTCCAATGCAGAGCAACAAAATTGATACCTCAGCTGCGAAATAAGCCGTATGAATGTCGCCTAAAAGAACTTGGTCTGATCTCTCTCGAGCAAAGACGACTTAGGTTGCAACTAATAGAAACATTCAAGTATTTGAATGGCTTAAACAACGTACCTACAACGGCTCTTTGAAAGTGACCTCAATGATCGCCTGTGAAACAACGGTCAAAAACTCAAGCATAAAGCTCGAAGAACGACATTAAGTCAGTAGTTCCTTCCGTATTTCATAGTCAGCATTTGGAATAGACTCCTTTCCGATGTTGTTAGGGCGGAGTCAGTCAACACGTTCAAAAATCGTCTTGACATAAATAGGAAGAGATGTCCTCTACAGATAAGAACTCCTCCAGGAGTCGCAAACTCTTAACGGACAAAGTTTCCGATTCCACCTTAATCCGTCTTCTTCTCTCTCCCTCTCCAAAATCAGAGTTTGACGTCTCTAAGCTCCGCATGCCAGCGGCTTTTGATCGTGCTCGCGTGCATTCATGATCGTCTCTTTGGCAGGAACTCTTCCCCCTTTTTTCTCTTTTCTCCAGTCCTCTACATCCTACGAACATAATGGCAGTAGCTCATAGAGGGCAGAAGCGTAAGTTCCGGGGTCTCTTTGGGAATGGGCCTATTGGTTCGTCTACTGCCGCCTATCTAATTTTATACAAGTTACATTAAGCCTCCCTAATCCAAGCACAAACTAAAACCGACATTGCAAACATGTCAGCAGGATTTTCCATCCCGCAACCCAGCAAGTCCCACCTCAGGAGACGACACATACACATCCTCTCCCCCGCAACAGCCGTAGAAGTAAACCGTGCCACTGAAGGCAGCGGGCCAGCATCAAGGAGAGGTGCCAATGAGATTTTTTCGGAAAACCCAAGATCTTGGGGGGAGGGGGCGACGTAACCAAGCTTTGCAACGGTATGGAAGAACAGATACACTCGAAGACATAGTTCGAACAACACATCCTCGCGATTGCTCCACGGACTGGAATTAGCCATTTTAAGAGAGGAAAAAAAGGAAGTGGCACACTGCATGCAAAGGAAACTTGTAACCCATGCACGAGGGCGTTCCCACACAGGTTCAACGCTCATGGGTATAAAAAGTCGGAAAAAAGAGGAAGACCAAAGGAAATCATCATCAGTAGCCAGTAGACGTATGAAAAGTGGAGACAAGCCAAGTGGGCGGAAAAAAAGATGTCTCAGTGGCCTTTGTCAGGTTGAGGGAACGTATGGAGTTCTAAGGAGTGCCGCTCCCGATGAGGTGGCCCTTTCTCAGCTTAGTGAGGGCTGGCTCAAGTATATAAAAAATTCATAGTAGGACGACTCATACCGAAGAGAATGAACTAACCTAAAACGGTATGCACACCAGAAGCAAAGGCTTTAGCTAATGCTCAAGCTTAAACTCCAAGCCCACATAGCACAGAGAACACCCTTGGGGCAGTGAGTGGATCTGAGGATGGGGCCTAGCTCTATTTTTACTGACGTCATTTTGATGCAATTTTTGTTTTATAAATTCATAAATTGCAATTTAAGCTATGCAAAATTCAAGTGAAATTTCGAATTTGTGACCAAAATTTTCACTTAGCAATTCCTCAACTTTCGGGCAGACAAACAACCTATTATCCGTGTGCATGCAATAAGCTGGCGTTCCGACAGATTTTGCTCCAGATAGTTGCAGACGAAGTCCGTCGCGTGATCACAGATTACAACTAAAAAACAATGGTTCTTAGCCTGGGGTCCTGGTACCCTCCGCCGTTCCTCCGTGATACCAAAGGCTATCCTAGTACAGTATGTACCAAACTCAGATCTCTTTCACAAAAAAAAAAAAAAATTGTCCGGCGGGTCTCTCAAATAAGATAGAAGTCTCAAAGCTAAACAAAGACATTAAAGTAAGTAAACTGTACGAAAGATCAGAATACAATGGCGTGCTGGTGTTAACTCTGTTAACCACGAGCCCGGGAATATTGCCCGTTAGTTGACATTCCACTTAATATCTTTTCTCCCTGTCAATATCTGGCATTTCTGTTTTATCTATTATAACCCCAGGCATTCACAGTCACGAAAATATTCAAAAGAAATATCAGAAATGGATACCAGACACAGGGGAGGGGATTGAAGGGGTACCAGATGGGTGAAAGAAGTACCACACGACTTTGTAAGCGTTCAGGGGTACAGGCAGTGAAAAAGGTTAAGAACTTCAGTGAAAAAGGTTAAGAACTTCTGGTCTAGTCCAGATTCAACCTCTTGTAGAGATGCCAGTGCTAGGAAAATACGTAGCTCGCGCACTGTGAAATTTGTAGATGTACGACTTCAACTTTGCCGGACTGCATCTTTTAGAAGTTATCAAGTTTTTCACTGGAGTCTTCCTGCTACGATGTAGCCGTGAGGCAAACGTCCGGCGGTCCCAAAGAAAAAACAAAACAAAAAAAAAAAAACTTCCGTAAACAACAGTTTCTGTTTTTCCAGCTTGTACTCAACATTCTGTGGGCCCCCATCTATCCTTCTAATACCCCACATCCATCGCAGGGCTACGGCGCGTGCAGCATTTCAAGCACAATTTCTTTTTGTGTGTTTTGAAGAGACCCTTTTCCATCCCTCAGGAGTTTTCGAGAGCTTTGAACTCTAAAGCTGCCGAGCCCGTTCTATTTAGGGTTTCTTTTTGTAGTGAGCGGCGAGTGTGTTTGTCACCGGCCGGTCCTAGTAAAACTGACCGACCTCCTCACACTTCAGCTCTGGGACCGACTGACGTCGCCTCTGAGGCACTTACTCTGAAGTCGTACGGGGTGCAGACGCCCCGTGAATCTTTGAACTAAACGCAACTTATCGCAATTGGAAAAATCAACGAAACCCTCTGCGCACTGAAATGAGTTGACTTTATCGGAATAGGAAAAGTATTCAAGCAGTCCATCGCGACTTGTACAGCGAATAAAAAAAGCATAAGCGCAAATAAGAGCGCCGTGTTTTACAGAATGAAACATATACGCAACTGAATACATTGCCAAGAAAAACAAAACAAAACTTGTCAGTTTAGCCGAATCAGAAAAGAACAGACTGCACGAGCGCCAATAACTGTAATACTAAAACTTCTTGCTCAGAGTTACCCAATTACATATGCTGGTCATCGCACCGTTTTCGTGAAGTTTCACACTACGCACTGCAAAAGTAGTCTGATTTTACAGTGTTTTGCTACTTTTTATGATCATTATAGTCCTATCTTAAGCCTTCCTATCCAGTGATCCCGTTGCTATCCAAAGAGGCGACAAACTCCGACAAAGATCTGAGCTCCTTTGCGGAGGTCAATACAGACACATATAGGAAGAAAACATGATCACTCCTCTTACCACGTTCGCGGGTGATAACCACCTCCCTGACTTTGTTCGACGGCGATAACAAGCGACATGCGCAACGAAATGTGGAACTCACGCATGTGAACAGCTAACTGGGGAAGAAGAACAGCAGCACAAAGGATCACGATCATGAATGTAAGGAATTTGAAAGAGTCTAATTGAACACAAAAGGTATTATTTTCGATGAAAGCAATATGGCGTTCATTGATTTAACAACTAAACCTCATCCACTCATTAATAAAAACTATCAGTGATACCCATATATTGTGGTTGGAAGTTCATACTTACAGAGATATGAATTTCTCCTTATCATTCCCTTTCATTTGATGATTGACTCAGGAAGTGAAGTTGTCATAACAGATTTATAACCTTTTGACAATGGCACTTCGGTTAGGCTAGCAAAAACAAAGTCAGGCACGATAAAATTAGGTCAGAATACTTGAGGTTAGGATACCTTACGAGAGGCTATATTTGGTTCTGTTTACTTTATATTACGTTCAGAAAAACTTTACTGTGTGCAAACAAAAAATTCAGTATAAAACGGAATGTATTTCCGAGTCTTATACATGCATGGATATCATTAACTTTGTCTAATAATGTTCTATTGATTTGTAGCAGTTAAATTACTGACAGCTACATTGACTATCTTAAGAATTTGCCTCGCAAAATGCCCTTATATTGTAAAAATATCCGTAAATTCAGCAGAAAATGAGACGACAGCAAAACTGCTAACAAGATCGAGCAAGATGTACCGGATATCCCCCGTAATTTTTCTAGCACCCCTAAAAAAATGCGGTCCCCGGCGCCGGACCCTGATGGCCCTCGCCTGTCTTGCCGTAGTGGATCTCGAAGTCAATGCTTTAACCTCATTGAGAACGTCAAGCTATATATAGAAAATTATATGCTTCTGCGTGCTTATGCTGTGTTCAAACTTAGGCATATTAATTTCGATACTGTACGTCTTCATTCGTAATTCATTCATACAAACCTATACGTTTAAACCTGTGTTCTGATACGAAGTTTGTCAGAAAAACGATAACGCGCGGTTAAATAGGAGTAAACATTTCAATCAATATGCTTGTCAATTTACACTCAATTTGTGAGTTTCATCACTGACTACTACTACGCTGTATTGTTTACCACCTGAATCATGATATCAACATGCACTATAAGTAGTATAGTAAAACGAGAGTATCGAGACAACCGTTCCTCTTCCGCTTTTCGCTGCAGATGGAACGCTTATCTTGATAGCCTCGTTTTACTATACTACTCACAGATATTTCAGTCACCCCTCTATTCTATAGAAAACAAGTCGTAAGCGAAAGAAGAAAATATTTTTGTGGGGTGACTTAGGCAGACGACTTTTGAAGTGAGACTTTGCTCTTGCCATTTTGACGAAGGATTATAGGTAAAAATTCATTGAGAAAATCTCTTATTTTCTACTTTGGAAAGGTCTGTAATCGAACACGTCTTATTGGCTTGCGGTGATGTCATTGGGGAGNTAAAATGGCCTGGGAAGCTTTGACCTTTAAGTGCCAGCGACTCGTGGAGAAGGAATTCTTAGCTGTGGAGGATGTCTCTCCCAATGTATGTCAAGACGATTTTTAAAGGAGTTGACCGACTCCGCACCAACGACGTCGGACGACGTCTTGCCGTAGTGGATCTCGAAGTCAATGCTTTAACCTCAATGAGAACGTCAAGCTATATAGAAAATTATATGCTTCTGCGTGCTTAGGTACGTCTTCATTCGTAATTCATTCATACAAACGTATACGTTAAAACCTGTGTTCTGATACGAAGTTTGTCAGAAAAACGATAACGCGCGATTAAATAGGAGTAAACATTTCAATCAATATGCTTGTCAATTTACACTCAATTTGTGAGTTTCATCACTCACTACTACTACGCTGTATTGTTTACCACCTGAATCATGATATCAACATGCACTATATGTATGTTTAAAAGGTACTGAAGAAATTGCAAAAGAGATCCCCCTTTTAATATCAAATAAAACTAAAATTTAGAGCACTCTAATAGCGCGAACCATCAACAAGCCAGGGAATGTTAACGAATAACACAAATTAGTCCTGAAACCAGAATTACATCATCACCAAAATTTAGTCAATTGGGGCTCTTTAGTCTTATTAGTAGTTCCTGTTCCTTATAGCTGGTGTGGATCTCCCAGTTGAGGGTGCGGTCAAAGTTGACTTTACCTTTACCTGTGACTTTCTTGAAGTTCCCTCGGTAACTTTTCAAATTCCGGTGTGACAAACGGACATGCAGATAACCAAAAAAAATTTAGTGAGCTTCTCTTCGTAACATTGCAAAAATTCCTGCAAATTTTACGAAGATCTGTTCATAAATATTATTTATGTTACCAATAAAAAACAGCCAAACACTTGAACAAACAAACGGTTGCATGGATCTTCACCAAAGGTTAATTATCTGTTCTCCTAAATACCTAATATTCCAAGTAATATGATCCGTGGATAACTTATTGCATTATCTTGGTGAAAGACAGGTAAACTCAACAATATATAACCTGCTAGGCGGAAGTAATGACGGTTGATAGAGAACTTCCATCAGGTACCTCGTGAAGTAAGAGCAGGTATTGCCACAGGCCAAAGAAAAATTACGGAATTTCGGCATGAAACCAAAAACCGGGGATTTTCATGTAAAACTTATGCAGTTTCCCTCGTTAAAGTTGTGGATTTTTAATAGTGTAGGGCCAAGCTCACACTTAGACAACCTATGAGGCTTTTACTGCGACTTTAAATACAACTAACATATTAATAAATAAAGTTCTATCCATCCCTGCCAGAGTACCAGAGTACCTTTTCCGCAGGAGATGTTGCATCTGGCCGCTGTTGCTGCTGACGTGGTTAGGTTTGTAAAGTTAAGTAGGTTCTTCATTTCCATTTCTGTTCCGCGAGGTGGGCTGTTGATCGAGATAGCGCACCTACTCCGCTGGACTTTTCTCATCTCTCTCTTGTGGAAGGCCGTGAAAGAGGCCGACCACTCAAGTGTCTCCTACTATGCTTTGCGCCTTGTTTCCTGCCCGTAGTAGCGCACGTAGGCCACGCGACAAATTATGTGGTATTTATATACTACACACTCATATCTGTCGGAACACCTGAGTTGCGGCTACGGAGGTTAAACAAAGTTTATAACTAACTAATAAAGTTCTATCCACACTCTCGATCACTTCAGGGAGCAAACAATATCAAACATTCTTCTGAAACAAGCTCAGACTGCGTTGGAATCGTTTTCGCAATTACATGAAACTGGATCGGAGCAGTAGGCTATGTAAATGAGGTGTTCGTCAATACTGTAAATAGTTAGAAGCGTCAATTGCGTCCATTTTAGGTAAAACTTAGGCTTTCCTCGGTAACTTGCCTCGTAAAACTAGTCACACTTCACAGCATTCAACAAAACCAAGCTACTGATCGCTATTTTACGAAAAATCCTGGTTGACGGAATCCGAGATTCTGGAAATGCGAAGCCACACTTATCTGCACTCGCGGGCGGACAAAAAGTCATGCGCTTCGCTCGTGAGATCCATAGTATCGACGGGGCCTTATCCTATATCCATGAAGGGGAAAAAAACTGGGTAAGTTGTTTTAGTCTTTGCTCTCCCGCACAAACCCAGAAATTTCAATGTTAGTGCATCGAATGAAAATTTCAGCAACAAAGCCGCGTCAAACCGCTGATTTTGTAAATACAGAATTTACAAATGAGAGGCGAGCATGCTTGAAAGCAAATCTATCCACTTGGCCCTGGTATACATATATACTATAAATATAATATAGTACGTTGCCTACCTGGGAGCACGTGTTATGTTAAATCGAGTTATGTTTGTTAAGCAAGGTGAAGCTTGGCTAGGATAGGTTCGGTTAAGCTAAAATAAAAGACTAAAGCTAACGCTCATTGATGCATAGTATACCTGTTGTGAGCCCGTACATTTTTTATTTACTCATCGACTTTGCAAAATAATACTGTATCCATAAGCTGAAGGGTTGGATTCAAACGAAGCTCCAAGTCTTATATGTATTTCGTGGTATTTCAAAACACAAAGCTGCCGCTAACTCAAACTACAAGCCACAGAGCGTAAGACTTATTTAGATGAGATTAGATAAGCGGCAGAAGACGGACAAAAACTCCCATTTCCAGAGAGCCGCGGGGACTTAATCCATCAGCTATATTGCCACTATGCGAGTATTTATCATATGGATGACTGAGGAAAAAAGAAGAAAAAAAGGGGAAAAATCGAAGTCGAAGAGACGATCATGCAAGCACGATTTATAGCTGCAGATCTGCGGAGCTTAGAGACGTCAACTTAGTTGGGACGGACTAGAGAGAAGATTATGGATTATTGTGGCTTCCGAAGCTTTGGCCGATAAGAATTTGTGACTTCTGGAGCAGGTGTTCTAAGGTGTGGAGAGTGTCTCTCCCAATGTTTGTCGAGACGATTTTTAAACGATTGACTGTCTCAGCACCGACAACGTCGGCGAGTCTCTCTAAAGTCTTACAGTTACTAATAGTATGCAATAAATTCATTGAAATAGCAATATGATCTGGCCAGCTGACACCGTCCCTACTATTACTATGAGTAAACGTGGTTAAGGGGAGCAGACAAATATATGCCAAATATGCCAAACTGATTCATACTCTAACAGCATATCCCGTACTCTACTATGCATAGCTGTACCGGGACTAGCGTTGAAGTCGCCGAAAATTCATAACTGTATTGTCGCGAGTATACCTTCAAGCAGTGGCGACTCGTGTCCGGTTTTAGGAGGGGCCCGCCGTATTTTATTTACTTTTTTTAAGCCATTATGTGGAAAAGCTACATTCTATGCTAAATTCAAGTCTTGAAGGAGATACGACTTGAATTCTGCATAGAATATTGCTTTTCCACCTAATGGCAAAAAATATATATACGGCGGGTCCTACTTAAAAGGGCAAGAGCCGCCACTGCCTTCAAGTATTTGCAGGTAGTACACCTGTTAATCATTTCGAATAGATTCTCTACTTGGGGTTCATGATATTGTAAACCTGGTAATAAATCCAATATGATGAATCAGGCAGATACATGTACATACGTACATACATTCAGTCCGGTGCCACGTAAGTGAGGCTTATGATTCTCTTACCGTATTTGCAGACCTTCCCATACTTGGGAAATGCTATCTGAGCACAGAACTGCAAGACCGCCGCTTGGCCGTCCAACATACAGCCGTTGTGAACTGTTATTTCCGGAGACCGAAAATGAACCGTAAGGTTTTTCCATGCACAAAAGTATGTTCTTTACGATAAAAAACACCTGGTTTCTTATCACTAACGAAGTAATATTTTAGCTACAAAGCGATAATAATTAATCGTAAACGACACTGTTGTTCATCACAACGCTCTTGTTCATCTGTTCATTACAAACGACAGTGAGCATTGACGCAAATTCAAACGACAAGGTACTTTACAGTTGACTCATTTTGCTTAATGGCAAACAACCATTTTT
>LQNS02278094.1:27281824-27296944 GCA_001587735.2 Parhyale hawaiensis
GTTGGTTGCATATAGTCTTGCCCGGTTAGTCGTCTGGTCTCTTCGTCACGATGGTAAGGATTTAGATAGGCGAAAATTCATTTACTGGATAACAAGGTGTCAGGAAATTCGAGTGGTCAGTTACTACACCTAATATTGTTCCTTGAATGTGCTCGAGGTACTGCATTTTTTGAAGTCCGCATCACCTAGAACAAATGAGTGATACATTTTATAAAGTGAGAGCATTAACAAATCGTCGAATTCTCACGGGTCACCCACGCTTCACGTTAGAGACGGAATGCCCAACGATAGACAGGGTTAAGAAGCGGATGTTAGTTCAGACGGTGTGGATTAAGTTAGAAGCGCTACCTCAAATTAAATAAGGTGAGTGAAAACATTCCCTAAATGTCTGTGTCACGCTATTCTCTAACAGATTGTAGGAAATTAAAGTGTCCCGAGGTAGTCTTGGATACGACCCGGGAAGGGATCAAAGGAAGAAATAGTCAAGTTCATATTTCAGCTTCTTTGCGGCTCGCAGGTCTTGGGTAGACGCTTTACGGCCAGACTTGGGACATTTTCAACCTTGGTAAGCGTGATACTGGTACGAGGGTATCATAATTAAAGAACAATTATTTTGTTTGTAGAATTTCCACAGGTTCATTCAGTATTAGATAGGGGAAAATTCGGATGATACGAGACTGAGATACATTGCTGTTCTGTGGAATTTCAAAGGATTTCCTGCTGCACCCACAGCAGCGTAATCAGAAGGGTAGGAAGTAACGTTCCCATGTTTTGTGAGACTGATTTCGTCAGGATTAAGTGACTGGCGTTATTTATGCGGTTGGTTAGGTTAGAGGAGCTGTGTTAGGTTAGGTGCGTTATAATATCGTATAGCTTAGATTGCTACATCTTATAAAGTGGGAGCATAAACTTATTGGTGAATTCCCACCGGTCACGTTAGCTTATAAGACTTAATTATGCTTGGATAGACAGAGATTGTTGAGTCGGAATGAGCGACGGACGTTTGCTCAGACTGGGTGGGCTACGTTATAAGAGCTGCATTAGGTTAAACTGAGGTAAATTGTAATAGTGTAGCTTGGGTTGGTTTATTTTGGAAAGTATAGTCTCTATTCGACCGTGGAATTCCACGGGTCCCGCTAGTCACATATGAAGCTAGAGCATTCTGAAAACGCATATCTCAGCCAAAAAAGTCAGTGACAACAAAAATTTTAATTGGTCTGAAACTGTGAATTTCCTTATATCAACATCAAAATTTGATCATTCGTGGCTTTCGACAGTAATAACAGCTTGTGAAATTTTGTTGAAGACCTGTTCATAACTTTTTGAGTTATTCTGCTAACAATCATTATTCAAACAGACCAATCAATCATCACAAAAATTAAATCATTTACGACCTTTAACATTACTAACAATTCCTGAGAATATCATACCGATTCAATTACAATTTTTTGAGTTATTTTTGCTAACAAGCACAAAATCAAACACAGTGACAACAAATGAACACACACATCACCATAAAAATTTGGTCATTTACTTTTCGAGACATATCTAACTCATGTAAATTTCACAAAAATCCGTTTATGACTTTCTGAGTTATGGTACTAAGAAAAAAAAAAAAAGCAGACAAACAAACGGATCTTCACCAAACGTTAATCATCTTACAGTTAATATACTTAACAATCCCTGCAAATTTTGTAAAGATCCGTCGATAACTTTTTGTTTTATCTTGGTGACAGACAAACACGACAAAAACGTAACTTCCTAGCTTGGTGGCGGTAATTACAGAGGAGGTGACTTGCGTTTCTGCGATGGAAGTAAAAAAAATGAGGCTCGCGGGTTTCGGCCTATTTACTTTTCGAGCTGCAGCGAAGTTGCCGGAAGTGATTACCTCTGCTCACGTCCAATATCAGAAACAAATTAACCTATCCACCAACAGTGCAAGAAGCTCTTTTACGACCTTAATTTCTGGGGCAGTCGAAAATTCTGCTAGTTTTGCATTTCGCTTTGGAACGCTAGCGTCGTGAAAAAAAAAACCTTATAATTTAAATCTCATCAAGTAGAAATGGGACTGAGCAAACTTGCAGTCCTACGATCCGGATGTCGGAGATATATGCGAAAAGACCGTAGGATAGCCGATTCTGCAATCTCTTTTTTATTATTATTGTAGATTAAAAACAAAAACATTCGGCATCAAGCTTTGATGCAACTGGTGCATCCAGGATATTAGAACAGAAACCCAGATAAATAACATTAGCATAAACGGAATGTTATTAGCTCCACCAAGGAGATTCTGTTTTGTCAGCAGTTGTCTGTATTTCTGTCACCAAGATAACTTTTAATCATCTTACTGTTAACATGCCTAACAATCCCTGCAAATTTCGTAAAGATCCGTCGATAACTTTTTGTTTTATCCCTGCAATCTTCACTTCACGAAATTCACGGATATTGTTAGGTATGTTAGGAGGAACAGATAATTAACTTTGGGCGAAGATCCGTTCAGCTCTTTCTTTGTTTATCTTCCTCTATTTTCTTGGCAGCATAATTTGATCAAAAAGTTGTTAACGGATCGTCATGATATATGCAAGATATAATAGGAATGTCAAGAGGTGCAAATGACAAATTTCTGTAACGATCTGTTGGTCCGTTTGTCTGTTTTTTTGGGGGGGCTTTTTACCATTTATTATAATTATTATTAAAACTTCAAGCTTGAGCTCCCACGGACAGGTAATGCAACTCAAATGAAGCATTGTCAATAACATAACCCAGAAAATTATCGACAGATAATGAAATTTGTAAAAATTGCTAGAAGTGTTATAAGGTCACAAGTGACCAAAATTTTGTGATGATCTGTTGGTCTGCTTGTGTGTGACTTCAAGTTTGTCTTAATGTTTGTCAGAACATAGCTGAAAAAGTTATGGACGGATCCTGAAGAAAATTGCAGGAACTGTCAGTAATGATAAGGAAAATTCTGGTTTCAGGACTAATTTGAATTTTCGTAGCACTGAGTGGCTTGGCGGTGGGCACTCTCAGAGCGCTCCTCTAGTAGAAAAAATTAACAAGAGAGACTCAATGAATGATGGGGAGAAAATACTTACAATGTACACAGATGTCTTGCGCTAGTGTAATAGTCAAACGTTATACCGTTTCATTTACTGCCTCTATTTAATTAATAGAGTAAGCAAATCATTAGCTAGAGACAAAATAAATTGTGGTGTGTATAAAAATAAGTTATAACTTTTGTTCATAGAATTATTTAAAAAAACCTGACTGCACGTAAAGTTTCCGGCAGTGTGCTCTTTACAGTTGATGGACACCGCTGACGTCACAACGTACTGCGCCACCGCTCCGCCAAATCTGCTAATTTTGTCCGGCTTATCCATTGGTGATGTTATACCCTCGAGACAGCAGCAATAAAAACAAAGAATAAAATGCCACAGAACATCTAATATCAGCGCCTGGCACTTAACGTGCATATTAGTAAAGCAAGGAAAAGTTCTTCGTTTGTGTAGTTCGAAAGAGGCAGCACGGATATAAATTGAAGATTAACTTCAGGAACAAACTAATTAAGTAATATAAGTACTTATGAGAAGCATATACAGCGACGCAAATGAAGCAAGGATATGTTTACAATCACTTCAATATTTGTGTTACTAATTTGCGATATAGAAAGCCAAATAAAAGGAGTAACATAAAATCTCAAAGCTACACATTTGAAATCACTTTAGTATTCAAGTTACTAAGTCGTAAAATAAAAAGGTAAATAAAGGGAGAAGGTAATACAGAGTTCCAAGGATACTTCCCGGTCCAATGGACCTGATCGGCTGCCAAGCTTTGGGCAGCGATGAGGTCCTTCGGAACCTCGCCGGAGACCTTGACACCGGAGACGGTAAAGTTGCGTGGTCCATCCAGGATATGGGACGGTCCGGGGCCCCGACACCGGCAGCAGCTGACGACCTTCGTGTTCCGTGTATTTCCATCGTATGGGAACTGAATCTTCTAAAGTATAGGTATCGGGTCAACTTTTTGCTCTCTTGTATAAAGTGTGTGTGTGTGTGTGTGCGACTGTGCGTGTAAGGCGACCACTAGATTTAATCGTGTGACGTCACATCAGGTACAAGGGTTTTTTCCCATATTACTGAAGTCTTTGGAAGCACAGGCTTCAATAGCAGATGGAATAAAAAACATGAGACCGAAGGAGTATACCACAAATTTACAATCATAAACTTTTGGCCTTTCACTGAATTATTCGAATGCTCTCTAGAGCACCAAATCCACATCGTCACACAGCGGACCAAAAGATTTTGTACAGGACCACTCATAAAATGTAGACACAAATACCTTCTCTCCGTTTCGAAACGCCAGGTTCTCAGCACATATCTGTTTCTCCTACGTTCCTCAAGCAGTTACTTTGGCTAAGGCCACAGCAAATCGTAAAGATTTATCGTAGTATAAGCTACCAAGTATGTTTTGCAACACCATTTAGCTAGTCCTTCACTATGGCGTCGTCTGTCGCCACAGTTCCCTACAGATGGTGCTGGGTGTTGTTTAGGTTTCTGCATTTTTCCGTTGTTGGGGAGTCTCCGTACCAGCCACTGTTTCCGTTTCGAGAAGTCATCAGGTGAGGAGTATTACTATCTTATTTGAATTTCCCTCCAATATCATACCCATATACGAGGCTGCTCCATAGGACATTCTTTAATAACATATAGGTAACATCAAGCAGCTAAGAAACAGGTTTTGTATTATTAAGCAAAATTATAGCATTACTAAAGCGCTAAGTAGCTGACGGATGTGATGGGGCACCCTCGAAGCTGCAGCACGGTTGCATTCGACCCTCGTACACAGAAGTGTTAATCTTCAACATACATTCTTCTTTTTAATGCATCAAAATAAAATAATACGAGAGTCACTGGAGGTCCACAATTATATTATTTTGTCCACACTCTGTGAAGCTTCCACACTATAATAGTAAAAACTCCCACTTCATACAATTAGAGTAGCTTTGCTTGGAAACTGCGAAGAAATTGGGGGCAGTGACACAGTATTATTCACTCTCTACACGCCTGAGCTTCCATAAACAGGTAATGAAATCCATTTGAAGTATTAATTAAGCAATACAAAGACTCCGAAAAGTTTATACGAATGATACATTAAAATGACAATGGCACGGTCGAATATGAATCCCGAGAACGAATTCCAGACGAAAACAAACATGGGCATAAAATACCGACTGGAGTGACGAGTTTGGGGGCCTTACGATCTCCAAACGTAAACGTATGGGCATCAGTCGCAGCATGAGGGTTTCTCCTAAAGACCTTAGGCTTCAAAGACAGAGGAATGCAGCTGATGTCCTTCAATGCTGAATAGCGTAGAAAACGTAAGAAAGGCAGGCAAAACTTCGCTTATGGAGCAGATTCACCAAGTCAATCTGGACAAACAGCCAACTTACTGAGCTAACAAGTTGGTCCAGCAGAAAAAGTAGGTGCGCATCAGCCGAAGCCCATACAGGGAAGCAATGCTCCAACAAAGCCAGCAAGAATACGTAAAAGCATCTATGGCAGTGTATTCCAACTTTTTCGAAGTTATTATCACATAAAGCCGTTTCGCAGTTATCAATTACTGTACTGAACGTATACCTGCCAGTATCCCGTTTTGTTTAGTCACATAAACCGTACAGGCCACATAGATTGTCATTAATTATATGAACTCCCAATCAAAAGTTTAAAATAACTTGACAATGTAAAAGAAAACACCGTTTTAGTGATAAATAAACTCCTTTGACTAGGGGAGTTTTTTCCTGAAGGAAAAATGTGAGAAAGATGAAAAATAACTGCTGCAACAAATTATTAAGAAATGTTACAGCAGGTATTTTTCGACTGTCTCACCTTTTACCTTTAGGAATTACTGATTCCAAATCGAAGGAATTTATTTATTTATCACTAAACCGTTTTTTTTTCATTTCCAAGTGGCCTTAAGCTTTTGATCAGAAGTTTATATCCATAAATAGATTCAAAGAGTCGAGTCACGGACTTAATCTGGGGCCTACAGATCACGACGCCACCCCTCTACCACTAGGCCAACGCAGCATACAAGCAGCACAAGCACACACGGTGCTTGTGCTGCCCCTGCCACTGTGGCGGAGATATAAAGCCAAAGCCGTATAAGTGCATGGGGAACGGGGAGAGGAGGAGAGCTAATCCGTCTATTCTGACTGAATAGTTAATAACATGAGATCTTTCAGTTTCTTATCCCGTCAACACCTGGCATTAGGCCATCAAGACAGGGGCTCATCCGTCTGGCCTTTGTTTTTGTGTTCTAAATAGAATAAATGCCAAGAGTTGAGTGATGGGCTCCACTTGGAGACCCACAGATCACCACGCCGACACTTTACCACTAGGCCACCACGGCATGCCACATACAATACATTACCCTCAAATATGGGTCCATTACCCCACTACGGTAATTTAACTCCAGGGTTGTGTCAAAACTGGTCAAGCACACCATGTGCCTTACGCAGAAGCCCAAGCCTAATGAAAGCACGTGAGGTAAGACGTCTAATAACTGAGAACGACTGACGATCCCAGATTTAGTGTCGCCGCATTCAGCTTCATATACTGCGAACAGCGCACTAAGCGCTTATGTTCGACAAGTCAGCACCGCGGCATGCTGGGCGTGCGAATCGTTGCTGTCCAAGCGTAATCGTCGAAGCAATTGATCATAGTTTTTTCAATGACGGTGCATGTTACTAGTGAACTGAACAAATAGCAAGGGATTAAGCACACTTCCACCAGGAATGGCAATGAATACAATGGCTGAGGTATTCAAACAACCGCCAACAGGCATTGTCTGCGGACACTCAAGAGATAAAATCACTGATGATTGACAAAACCCTACGACTTGCACAAAACGACTCCAACTTGTAAAAGAGGCTCAAGTGGTTTACCTTATCGAACGCTGGAATAACGTTAAACTGAACAAGGTGCACTTCAGAAGAATGATCCAGTGCCGACTATAAGTGGCGTGACACAAACAACACAGCGTCACAACAACCGAAACCTTTACTGCATGCAAACTAACCGGGACGTAGTAGTCTAGGAACTTCAACGAAGTGAGCCAATTTAAAAGCCACAAAAGTATCAAACGCCTTTGACAAAATGAGCGTTACTTTAATAGGTTGGTAATTGGCTACATTTGATGACACTGGAGCATTGCGAATGGGAGTAACACTCCTAGTATGCTAAGAACGGTGAAAAATTTTCAGCTGAATTAAGCGTCGGAAAATTATGCTGAGTCTAAGGACAAGAATGCCTGCAAGTTTTCTGTGACATAAGGGAAACATACAGGCTGGGTCTAATCTACCATGTGGCTGACGGTCTCCAACCACGCTCGTACAGTGCCAGATCAAATGCTAAAAAGGTCAAACGGAGTTCAGAGTGACATCCATGCGGCAATGGCAACACGTTCCTGCTCTGCTTGCTATCGAAGTGAGCTGAGAGGAGGCTCCGCCTTTGTCAGATTAACACCTATACAGTAGGTGCCGACAAGGGGGCTGCTAAGAGGGCTCAGCATCGAAGGCCGAACCCTTTGCTCACTCCGTCAACAATGTGGATTATCAATCCTTAGCAGACATTCCCTGGAACGCTGCCTATAGCGTAGCTGTGCTCTATCGCAATCAATTTTACCGCATACGTTTGCAACAGAGCATGGTCCCGCGAACGCCACCAAGGTCGAAAAGCAGCTTGCTTAGCCTCAAAAGCCAATTTACTCTAATCATCAAACCATTTGTCTCGTGACCTCACAAAAATGTTGACCTGAAACTTGACTCGAATCATGTTTTAATCTTCAACTAATTTGAGTCTGATTTTTGTTTTTAAAGCGAACCATGTTTGTACTTGGGCTTTATTTCAGCGATAACACACTGAGAACGCAGCAGTCCACAGATCGACCAGTCTATAAATCTTACGATACTCTTTTGCAAGCTAATACTGCTTCACACTGGGGTATCTGTCTCTGACTTCTGATCATTCCGACTTTGTAGTACGTAGACGAAACCAATTTGCTTGTGTAGCCTCACAGTTCCAAGGTCCTACCAGGGTAGCAGTGAGTTCAAACTCGCTTACTTAGCCTCACCGTTTCAAGGCCCCGTTCCAGTAGCACGTACTGTAAGGCCCACGCTTGCTTACTCGACCTCACCGTTCCAGCAACCCAGCCCCAAGGCTGCTCCAGCCCATACAAGTTTCAGCAGAGCAATGCTGTGGTTGAAGTAATCCCGTCGCCCTCCGCAATACAGGGAGCATCGCCCCAGAATAATTTACTGGCGTGTATTCTCAAGCTGTACTGAGTTTGATACGGACAAACACGCTTGCAAGACCGCATTATGCAGCACTGGAAAGAATCTTTTTCGAAACAGAAAATGCAAGGATGGTGCAATACGTAGTGGTGCAACTTATACAAGTAGCCCGGCTAAAGGACGTCGACACGGCAGCCTTTTGTCCTACGTTCCTACTTCAAAACATCCGAATGATTTGTCGTGCCCTTGCAACATTACTGTGTGTACGCTAAAATGTTTGCTTAAATGTTAACCGGCAAGTCAGTTTGGTTAACAAGCGTTACTAGAAAAATTTCGGAAATGGCTCTAATACGTATTTGGGGTAAATTACAATTCAAAGATCTGCGCACTTTCTGTATAGTTCAGATAAAAATAACGAACGAAGGGCAAAACATTTACGTGTGCACTGGCCTTGATTAACCCTTTCTCCCCACTGCAGCTTGCAAAGTTACAAGAATGAAGGGAGATGTGACTATCAGAATTGAACGCTTTTCTTAGATAGCTACGCGACCAATGGTTCAGGCAATAGTGACTGTACTTCTTACACCTGGCGACTGAATTCCATTATAATTGCATTCCGTAACCGCAGCTAGAGCGTAACCTTTCATATAGGAGCAACATGAGTTCGTCCTTACTCCTGTTCATCAGTCGGAGAATGTAGCTATATCACACAGGAAAGTCTGTCGTTAATATAACAATTGACTTAAGAAAAAAAATCGATTTTGACGAAGCTTAAAGCATCTTTTTGAGGAACATTCGTGATCAGATTCCCCGTGATCATGATCACTGAAAAGCCCAAGGACGGTCAATGATTTTGTAAAAAACCAGAGACGCTATGTCTATTTTCGAAAACTGAATTTCTATCGTATTTACCGCGAAGATGGTAGGGAATGGATTTTTTAGATACTTTTATTTATTTTGAAGTCAGCACATAAGTGAACCAGCAGTATCTAACGCATTTTGAACATGAACAGGCATAAAACTAACGAAATTACAATTCTGAAAGCCAATAATCATAATATGATAATTATTATTCAATTTATCCTAAATATAAGTAAACATCGCAAATTTGCATTTCAAATTTTGAATTTTTGCTTGTCGAACGGCTGGAATCACTCTCTGGTTGCGCATGATCAGCCTGCGGAGGAAATCACCGTGCGATCAATTTTCATCACCAGCTGATCACAGTTGACTGCTATCAGAATCACGTCAAAACGTGGTCACAAAAAGGCGCGGATTATGCGGAATCATCCGCAAGGTGGTCACAAAAAAAAGCCTTTAATTCGTTGCACTAAATGTAAAGCACGTCACTAGATTCCTGAGACTACAAAATTAAATTGTTCATGGCTGAGCTGTTTGGTAGATTAACTTCGAAGTGTGCATTATATTTAGTACGAAAAGCTACTTCTTTGGCTTAAGGGAACCGAACACCTCGTGATAAAACTTTTTCATTTGTGGAGTGATCTTCCCCAAACTTTAACACAAGATGTAACAGGCCAAAAGAAACACTTTTTGCTTGTATCATTTTTTCGTACGATTCATAGAAAACGACTTATAGAAAACGACATTTTCGATTTTTTTTTAAACTTATCTTCTCCCACAATTTTGATGCTACAGAGCTGCAGTTTTTGCATTGTATTTATAATTTGTGTCTCTTTTATTTGAATGAACAACATATTTCAATTTCGATGGAGTTTTTGAGATATTTTTTTTATTTTTGTCGATTTTGTTCAACGTTTTTCCAAAAAATGAAATTATCTCAAAAAATGAAACGAAATTGAAAAATGTTGTTCATTCAAATATAGGAAACATAAATTAGGAATACACTGCAAAAACTGGAGCTTCAAAATTGTGAGAGAAGATACATTTTGAAATCGGAAAAATTAAGTTTTCAGGAGTCTCGTTACGAGCCAGCGTTTCGGTTTTCTTTGAATAACTCGTTTACTATAGCGAAAATGGGAAAAAGTACATGAATCGAACTCACATTCTATTTTGATTTTACATTCTTGTACCAAGTTTCATTGAAATCGGTGCATAAATGAAAACCTTTTTTATACTCGTTATCTCGAATTTCACCATGTGACATTTCCCGCCATATGGTTCAAATTTTAGTTTTTTTATTTTCGTTCTAATTTCAATGAAACTTGATACAGAGGTGTAAAATCGGAAAAAAGTGTGGATTAGACTCATGTACTTTTTCCGCTTTCGCCATAGAAAATGAGTTATACAAAGAAAACGGAAAGTCCGTTTTCTTTGGATAACTTGTTTTCTATGGCGAAAGTGGAAAAAGTACATGAGTCTAATCCACATTTTTTTCCGTTTTCTTTGTATAACTCATTTTCTATGGCGAAAATGGAAAAAGTACTCGAGTCAAACCCCCATTTTCTTCCGATTTTACATATTTTTGCCAAGTTTCGTGACGATCGGACGAATAATATATATAAGAGTTTTTAAAGTAAAAAATGAAGTGTTACAACATAAGCCTCAACCCCTTACCCCCAGCCCCTGTTTTACCCACTTAGGGTTACACTGGCTGTCTAAAATTTTGCCTGCGAGTCCGTCTGATGTATAGCTACTGCTTTGTGGGAAAAAATGAATTTGATAACTTGAGGCTTTTTAGGTGTTCGGTCCCCTTGCTTAAACGTTTAGTTACATTAACGAGAGGTTTATCTGTTTCGCACAGAACGTTACATCTTCAGCAACAAGCGTACGGTGTATGAGCTAACAAGCTCGAGCACTTATGCCAAGTGTTCAATATCTGCAGCATGAAATGAAAAATTTAATGTATTTGAATGGGAGATACTTTGCGTACCTCTAAATTTTTTAAGTTACGTACTACAGTGTCACTCAGATCTCGTGAAGTGACGCAAAAACTATTTTACCTACTACCAGCGTCACACAACAGATGATTCGGTGACTTTGAAAGTGTTATTCTCTTTATATGATATTATGTAACTGAAGTGATGTGGAGAGCATGAAATATTATTATTATTATATCGGTTCCCAGAAAAAAGGTACAATATATTACTATGACTACCTTTGAAAGGTTTGTGAGAGAGCTAATACACCGATATTTAAGCTACAAAGTCACTTCGAGCACGAGCATGTCAGCACAAAACTATTCCACCAACGCTCACATAGAAGTGCTTTCAACAGTAGTTACTTTTCTGCCAAGTTAACACATGTTTTTTTTTAGATCACGCAAAGTGCTGCACAAAACTATTCCACCAACGCTCGCATAGGAAAGCTTTGAACAAGAGTTACTTTCTTACCCAATGACAGCGTTCTTTAGATCAGGTGAAGTGCTGCACAAAACTGTTCTGTCAGCCGCCTTCTTATCAAAGCGCCAGTGGGAGGAGAGAGCGTCTCAAGAACAGACTCCAGGGAGCCATCACTTCGCAAGCGAGCGCATTAGCTCAGGAGCAGAACAAAAAAGTCATATTTATATCACACGACACGTGGGCGCAGAAAAGTGAGAATCCTGCGCTGACATAGCTTTTAAATAAAAATGGAAAGAATAGGATGCAATTGCGCTCAATATTTACTCAGAAGAGCAAAAGAAAACTTAGGCCTTCACGCTTCGCGTGCCTTTCGCTCTAATTCGCAGGAATTCTTCGACAACAGCTGCAGTGAAGAATCTTTTAGCAGCCAACTGCTGGCGAAGAACGAAATCAAACTTTCTGAATTAGGTGCCAATTCCAATATCAGGTTGGGGCTGGCACTTATTTTCCCCTCCAGTTCGGATTACAAAAGGACGAGTTTCAGGCCATGAGGCACGTGTGGGAGTTCTAGTCTCTTTTCCTTCACAGCATATGGACATTATTGCATCTTGAGCTTAAATACCATGAGTTCTGAAAATACTTGAGCAAAAGTACCTCCACAGAAACACAACGATATTAACTATATTACGACAAAATCATCATGAATATAAGTATATACTCGTATATCTGAGATGGATTCACGATATTCCTAAACTCTTGCGCGCGCACATTGCAGAGATGTGTCTGTTCAGTCATCCAGTTGACTGCGTACGGCTTTTTGTTAGACCTCCAGGAGTTTGGAATGCGTGGGAATATCGGCAATAGCTTATAACGGACTGAAAGCTAGAGCTTCGGTCTCTCTGGGAATAGGTTCCTTAGTCTGTCTGTTGTCAAAACTCTAATCCAAACCTTTAACGAAATATGTACATCAAATTGCTTCAATTTGGCAAGAATAACCTTTATGCAGTAAAAAACTGCTGGAAAGACGGGAGGCGGGTGCGCAAGGGCCGTGAAAGTCCATCTAAGCCAAGCGCGCTCGACTTAACTTGTCCGAAACTGCAGGCAGGTGCCCTGGCTTCGACCCTTTTTTACCGTGTCAGGCGTTGACTCAAAATTGATCACTTGTGAGACCTCTAAGAAAAATATAAAATACAGAAAAAATCTAGAAAATATAGACTTAAGTCGGTTCAACATAATCGGGTTGCTTGTAACACCTGCTACTCGATTCAAAGGTACGAAGCCAAAATGCCTGTCTGCAGTCCAGACAAGTTAAGTCGAGTGGACTTGGCTTAGATCGACTTTTACGGTCCAATCGAACGATTAGCTAACTACATAATCGGATTCGTTCGTTAAGGGCCTGGCTTAATGATACGGCACAACAAAATGAGTAACAAAACCTACGTCTCTCTCGCTCTAGGGTAACAAGCTGCCACAACAATCTTACGTTATATATGTACAGAGAAGTCGAAATAATCAGAATAGAAATGACGCTTGCGAAACGCATGCTGATTGCTGAAGTGTGTCGATATTTTTTGGCTCAGTATTATTTCATTGCAAGCGTTATAAATCAGCATTTCAGTATCAAAACATGTCAAAATTTAGGTTATTTTAAACAAATTTCGGCTTTCACTAGATCTCAAAGAGGTCAACTGTGCTTCAGTGCGCCAGAGGTGCCGGAGAAGATGATCGTATAGGACAGCTTCAACTTTTCACTCTTTTGGCCATTTTTTCACCACGAAGATCATATCTTTCGGAAACCGCTGTGAGGAATGTAAAATTTCTCACCAAAAAACAGGAAAGCGAATTACTAAGGCAAAGTGACTTAGTTCAAGAGTTCATCTCCAGCGTATTTCAAACAGGGAATTCTTTTACCCTTCGTTAGCACAACGACATGAGTCTGACTAATGGAATCTTTATGAAATAAGCTTGTAGCGGTATACAAGTTCAGTTCTCAGTAAGTAACACACTCGACATGGACATTGCTTCCAGCAGATGTTCACAGGTAGTACAGAGAGTACAGTAGAGCTAAGACCGACAATTATTTGGGATACTGTCGAAGTAGAAAGATGTTTGAGGACAAGACTTAAGCCGATGCTATTACTAGTCAGTTTCAAATGCCTACGCAAGATAAGCTCCAGGACGCCGCTCCTCTCCTCTGTCTCTCTGTAGTATCAATGTTGTTGGAAACCATGAAACGAAACACGTGCCGTTGCTTCTCCAATGTTGTTAATTGCACTCATCAATTTTTCTAAAACTCAATCCGTGCATCTTTGGCGTTCCTTCTGCTGACTCGGCAGTCTTAGATTACAAGGCTTTTGAGAACTCGATTGAAGAACCACCATCAGTTCAGACTTGACTATCATCACTAGACTTTAATTAATTTCGAAGCCAATTCAAAGCTTTCAGCGCTGTGAGCTCGACAGAAGAAGCATAACGTTTTTTTCTTCAAAGGCGATTAATCTCTGCAGTCTTCGCTTCTTGCGTAAATAATTTAAAGAAAATAGCCGAGTCTGCTGAATTTCTCTTCCGACGAAACGATCGAGGAACTTCGCGACGTCTATAAAATAAACAGGCAGGAAACCTTCGTAAAATTTATCACGATAATTGATCTGTACACTAAAGGAAAATTTATCGATAACGCACGAGCCGCGCGTTCGTAGCGGACAACGTTCGGTCAGTAACCTGGCAGGCTAAGATAGACACGTGTGGTTTCATTTTTAAATGGGAGAGCTTTTCTATCAAAACATTAAAAATAAATACAGTCGTGTGCTTATATCTTTATTATTCAAGTTTATAAATTGCTATAATGGTATCTCTCGTGTCACGCTCTTATAATCGAAATAGGCGAAATAAAGGCGAGGTTGCAGACTTTGGAATTATGTTCCGTTTATATGGAGTTCGATAAGCTAAAATTAGACTTTGTTGCAAAAGATAGCACGGTAGGGTCCTTAACACTTTAACCTGAATACACTTCTTGCTCAGCTAAATTAGAAGTAGAAACAATAAAGATATTTACAGCTTATATTATCGCTGGCATGGAGTCTGATTATTATAAATTTCTCTATACTTCGGAACTATATTTGCTCTCAATTTACGGCATACAAATTAAATAGATGATCAATGAAACCTATTCAAAGCGATGCGTATGATTTTCGAGGGAAGTAGACACAACAGTTATACATTTTCAGCTTCCTGTCTTCTTTGACAGGCAGTTTTCGCCACAACACAAAAAAATATCGATGCACTGAAGGTGTATCGTACGGTAGGTAGGATACGCGGCGGAGAATTTAATCAACTTCAGCAATGCTCTATCGCTTGCTAATATAAGCTCATTTTTTCCGTATGCCATTCTAAGGTGTCGAAAGCGTGTGCTTCTTTGATGAATTTAAAGAAGGAGCACTTATCTCTCTTTCACTTTGGAGGCTGTCATATGTCGAACTAATCAGTTCTGTCGGTGCTTCGTGCCCTGGTCGGCTAAAGTTTGGAATTTGTTGTCTGCATCGGCTTTTGGTCGTGTTGGCCTGCAGGCTT
>LQNS02278094.1:27310714-27322594 GCA_001587735.2 Parhyale hawaiensis
AACTGCCACTTGAACACGCCACACCGATCAACAGGCAGGGGCGCTGGCAGTTGTTTGTTGTCTTCCCTGGACGAAATAACATTAAAAGTCTAAATTTTTGCAGCGCAGGCGCTGACCGAAGGGACGCCTTGGCGCGGCGCCTGCAATTTCGGAAGGTGAGATGTTTGCTGAAAGGCAACCAAGCAGAATATTGGACGGAGACAGAGTCCCGAGGGAAAATTTTGAGCTCATCACAGAAGCTGCACAGCCAATATTGGTTATTGCGCGGGGCAGAGCTTCCTTGTGAACTGAGGGCAGGTAGTGTATAAAATGAAGGTGAAGGTACTTTCTAACATGGTGCCTGTGTTAGTGGAAGACGGCCAAAGCTGCTGTCAAAACTGGAGCTCGTGTATCACATAAATAGGAGCTTTTATGTTATAATAATGTGGCTTTCATACTATAATATGTATATACGTCTATACTAATAATTAAAAACAAGTTGAAGCTTGTGGAAACTCCACAGAACAAAATCGATGTTCTTCAGTAATATCCCATGCTCAATTCATGCATACGAAGTGTGAAAACATGTTCCAAGTCAGAGAGTAAATCTTCTACCTATGACCCGCGAGCAGTAGCAGCTTATAGGCTAGAGCAATAATAAAAAAAGATTCGTGTTGTTAGCTCCCGAGATCGTATACAGAGTACCCAGAGTTTTCTTTATCTAATACTGAAGGAACCCGGGCAAATTTCACAGAACAACAGCATTGTTCCTCCACTATGATGCCCTCGGACCCGTATCAAGCATACGAAGGTTGAAAAATGTCCAAGTCAGGTGAATCTTCTTCCTAAGACCTACGAGAAGAAGATGGTCACTTAAATTTGAACTTTACTCTAACTGAACCATCCCCAGGTCGTGTCAAGGATGCTCCAGTAGTGGGTAGATCACTGAAATACCCGCTTTTGAGGGTAGGTTCCGGCTCCATCTGCTTCTGGTTTCCAAGGCACCGCCCACTTCCGGTTTGTGCCCCACAGATAAGGAGCTTCTAATGGGAGGAGCAAGCCCAAGCACCCTCTGGGCGAGTAAACACATGGCTTTGTCACGTGATCGAAGCTGGCGTTTGGAGTCCTTGAAGTGGCTGAAGTGGCAGTGGTAAGCACATATAATTAAGGAAGATACAGACAGGTAGTTCTTCAATATCTTTACAAGATAATCGTGTCTGAACATTTACATCCCAGTGCTCACCCTGTTACCTTCATCATAAATTTGTTACAGGATACAAGTTTCCTTTACCTACTTCCATCCGCTCGGAATTTCGTCGATGGTTAATGGCTTTAAAATTTGAGCTCAAGACTTCTTCTTATAGAGGCTGCGTGAGGCAATGCCGCTCTCCAATTGGATATGCCACTCAGCCAGTTGAAGTGGAAAGTTTACTCGAAACGCTCCCGTAGGGTAAATAGAGAGGGTGCGCTCCTCCCTATTAGAACCTCCTTGCCCACAGACCCCCCGCTATACCGGTAGTGCATTGGCCGTTATAAACCGGAAGCTCACGCGCGAGGGGAGCCGCGAGGGTAGCTTACCCTCAAAAGCGGGTATCTCAGTGCTTTACCCACCATTTGCTCCAATTTTCCTAAACCTAATACTGATGAAAGCGTCACAGTCGAATAACTAGCAAACTTACGAACGGAGGACAGGGAGAATTATAACATAGGTAGATACAAATGGGAGTGGAGGTGCCTGAAATTGCATGCAGTATAATTCAACAGTTTAAAGCTTTTTCCAAGGTTTCTTAAGCAGGTTTTTGCTCGTCGATGATTATAAAGCTAGTAGTTTGTGTGCTATTTATGACGATCGTCGCAAGTTAAATCCATGGGCATGGGCATAATCGTAAGAAGGCCGTACCCGCTTTCCCACAAATGGAGCTACTGTATTACAAACAATAACTTGCAGGAAAGGAAGACAAGAAGCGCAATAATATATGCTCATTTTAAAACAAATTGAATATCGTGAAAACGACACTTTGTAATTACTCAGGCGCTTCGGATTTCTGCCCAATTACGAATACAGTAAACACAAAACACAGAGTCCAATTAGACCACGAATAATATGTTGGGAGTCTCTGATCAGCGGTTAGGCAGAATAATTAGGCGGGGACAGAAGAAAGTCGCAGGCTGATAGGATATAGGAAACTGAAACACCCTGTTGCCGTTGCTGCTCTTTGTGATGTAAGATTTATGAAAATAAACGTTAATAAGATGAATGATGATGATAATAATAATATCATGTTTAACCTCCTATGGATGCTATGACTAATGCAATTAGGCTGAATGGCGTCGTGAGGGCCACAAAGGCTTAATAATTGCGATGATGGAAAAAATAAGCTAATGTTTGACCTCATATGGAATAGATACTGTGTCTTTACCGCACAGCACCGAGAGGTTTGTAAAACTTCTTGCTGACACGAGAGGACGCTGGTCGTTGGCCAAGGCTTACATGTTACCAATGATATGATCCAGTTAACATTTTCCGCTGCTGTACACGCAGCTGCATGAGAGTAATTGTTCGTACTTCTCGAGTTTAATAAATTTATTTGAGGAGACCATTCTAGCACAACCCTACGACCGACACAGTTTACGATCGACAAATACGGAGTCATATTCGTATAGTGTGGTCTGAATGCTACAGATCTTGACAGGCATTCTGCCGTACTTTACAATCGGACATGTAATATAAAAAAGCTCAAGAAGAGAAGTATAATACTGGCAGATTATGACCTTTATTAAGTCCATTTATTTTATTCGCTTGCGCCTGCAAAGAGTCCGTGACTTAACATGATTAGCTGCCGTGTGTTTAGCAAAGGCTGAGCGAATCGCTTAACATTCAAGAAGAAAGCGTCATCAGTTTTCACATAACTGTTATGTTGCAACCGACGAGTACAGGAGTGAATTTACCTACAGTTGCAGTGAAAGCTTGCACAATCGCCAGTATGAAGTGAAACCCAAGTGAGTACATCCATTTTTGCGACTTAAGTATGCGACACAGTTGTCATGAATAACGGGAGAGCTTAAAGCGTATAAAAACAATATTCCCAAACTGTTTGCGTAAGACATGAAGTGAAGCAAAGATATCGTGAATTCCTCCAATCTCGCGCTGCAGGTTTACGACACAGCTGCACTGAAGCAAAGAACGCGTGAATCCTTCAGGAAAACAGAACGCTGACGGGCAACTGATGTTGCGAAGACACGGAGAATTCCTTTACATTTGCGCTGAAAGCCTACGACGCGGATGTGTTGTGGCGAGAGTAGAGTCCGTGAGGGGGTCGTCGAATGGAGCGGGACGCCGGACGGACGATAACTCGCGATTAGCGGTCGGGAGAGTCGCAGAAGTTTCTCACCTTCTTCACCAAAGCCTGGACCCAAGGTACCACGCGTAAAGTGTTTGCAAGAATAAACTTTCGCCGGCGGACGTATTTCCGGAATGTTGGTGGCGGCGGCCGTAAAGAAGAGGCCGCGATGTTGGTAGGCCCAGGCGCTGTCAGCGGCTGATGGGCAGCAGCTTGCACTAACCAACGACTGCTGCTAAACGCTCCTGGATGGCCTCGACACGAGCCAAGTTTGAGTTTACCCAAAGTGCTGAAGGCCCGGCGGGCGGGCTGGCACTTACCAGGTGCCAGGGCAGATGCATGCCTTTCAATGGAGGGAATTTCGGGGAAGTTTGGGCTCGCGTTTCCAAACCCTCGGACCTAAAATGGGAGCTTTTTGGGACTTTAAATTGCTCTTTTGGAGAGCCGTCGCGACACGAACGCTCTTTCAGTTTTAATGAAGCTTGCTACTGTAGTAGATACTCTACCCAGCTGGTAACTAAAGTTTCTGCCGCTGTACAAACAAGCGCGAGCCGCTGCTTTTCTGACGGCGAGGTTCTCTTGTTCTACTTAAAAAAAATCATTCGGCATGAGCGATTAATTGTGCGGGCAGAAGTAGAAATACCGCAGACGGTGTTGACTCTGGCACTGCTCAAATAATTGGCAGGCACTGCCGATGGAAGAAAAATGAATCCCCAACACAAATTATGCCCCTCACTAAAGCTAATGAATGTGAACATTAGGAACAACATGTAACTCTGATAAAGAAACGAGATATTTTCAAATGAAGAACAGTGCATGTACGAATCCTGCTGGTGGAACATAAAAATCAAATTGTACCAGAGAAATTAGTACGAAATAATCTATGCTGTAATATGAACGCACTACTTCACTCTCAGTCACGTAACTAATGAGGTATACCAAGAACAGCTCATTACCCTATCACGATTCTTTGTCGCCCGAGAAGTTGAATTACGGTTATAGCTAGATAAGAAGCTTTTGATATCCCAGGATAAAACTTTCAACAGATTTTACCAGGAGATGTTGAGTGTAGTGGAGGCCTAATAACAGTAACAAGAGCTTTAACGATCCGACTGTTATGTGCAACATTGGGAGGACTGTGACCTGTGTAGTCTTTTAGATTGAAAGCAGACAGCCCGTGTTTTGAATTCCGCCTCAAGTTTCGCCCGAGCGCAATTCAAGGCAGAAAAAGTTCGGCATGGCTATTGGCCTGATTCATTTCGGTAAGTTCTACGTTGCATAGACCAGGGGAGAGCAATGGTAGGCAATGGCGCCCCAGCCGTAGCTATACGCTGCCCATATCTGGCCTTTTTTCAACCTATTAACTGCGAATGACGGAAATATCCGTTCCCGAAACGGTGTAAAGGATACGCATGCCGCAGTTAATGGGTAACTCTAGCGACCCACCCACCAGATTAAAAAAAAGATCGTAGGCTGCAGATAGCAAACCTTTTTTCAACTCTTGCGACCTAACAAGATCTAGATAGAGAAGAAAGGGCCGCAGGGAGCAAGTCTCCGCCTATTTTAACCGCTAGGGTTAAGTCGCACGCACCCAGTTTTGGTAAACACCAGGAAGACGATATCTGCTGAGAAGCCTACTTTTGCAACCTGGTTGACGTTGCGGCTCTCTTCACAACGGCATAGTAGGAGCGGTAAATTAGAAGCTACATTTCAGGGCTATACTTTTATTTTCCTTTCTGCGGAATGCGTTACTGCGAATACAACGCAATTTGATGCACGTTCGATCTTTATGTGTGTACTGTTGTACTGAACTGATGCGTTGTAATTAGTTGGAGTGTTAACGAGATATCGGCCGCTTAACCCTTCATGTACGTCCGTGTTACTCTCCGACGCATGCATGCAGAGCTCGATTTCAGTCTTAAGGGGCGGCAATTATGATAATTTTTTACACAGTCTACAACGATATTAGGACTAGGAAATCTTCACATCACTTAAGATATAAATTTTCCTACATAATATTACTACTACATAATTATACATAATAATTGCACATAATTTTAATGACAGTAGAATTAATTTTCTACATTTATGCAATTACATAGTTTTTATATAATATAAATCGACAGTAAAATTAGAGAATTTTTTTTACATAGTTTATATCGATACTAAACCTAATAATAACTTGAACATAATTTTGCACAATAAATTGTTTTACATAATATAGCATAAATATATAGTATTCTATAATTTCAATTAGGATGGAATTTTTACATAATCCTACACAGGTATAATGTTTTTAAGCAGAAAATTTCATAATTACACACTTTTTACATAGTACACCATACAATGATAGCAAAATAAGATTTTTACAGATAATTTACACTGATATTAGAATTTAAAAATTTACATAATTTCTAACGACATTAGAGGTACTAACTAAATCTTTCGTTTAGAGCGATCCGGGGTCTTAAGCAATTCCCGTGAATTTGCCAGCTGAAATATACATCATTGATAAACGACTTATATCCATACAGCATAACCAGTCCACATAAGACTAAAAGTTTTATGTATACCATAGCGGGCAGGATTTCTTACTAAATAACGCATGGGACGATCTGTCAACTTTCTTTCCAAGGCGGCTAAAAAACAACTTCGTAAGAATAGCGTCGAATTTTACTCGTCCGGGAATTGGTACTAGTGCGTTAGCTTCGTCTTGTTCCAAGTTACGGACTCTAACCCGCAACTGATTATTTATTATTAGTGATTAACCTCGAGACTTGTGAATATACAAAATTCCTCCGCGTACATAAGAGGTTTATAGCTGTTTTAGATGCAGTTCGGTCAGTTCTAATATGTTACACGATTATGCAAGAGCCAGTTCGGGTTATTTGCTCCCTAAAAAGCAGAGCACAAGCATCATGCGATAGCATATAGTTCATCAACGTCTCAATAGTTTTTTTTTTTTTCACGACAGTTATATAAGAGCGGCCGCATGTGCATTTTTTTTTTTTTGTTCAATGTTTGAAAACACAATTACAATTTTCTGGTACACTTCACATACGGTACGTTTCAAGTTTTCCCAAACAGATTATACTGAGCACGCTATAAATTTTTAAAGTAATTTTTTTAATATTGTTAAGGACTCTATGAAAAACAGTGAAGTTTACTAAGGAAGCCTAGATTTGGAAAATAAGTTACAAACAGCAGTTTCGTTTTCCTACTACAATTAATTTCTACATACGTCAAGCACTTAGACTCTTAAAGCACAATATGTATCGCAGCTGATTTTCTTAAAATAATTAACTCTACATGCGCCAATGATGTGTTGAATCGAGATCAAATATTTAGTTAGAATTGCCATGTAGGTACGCTACGATCGAAGAGCAGTTCATCTTCCTAAATTGCTGTATTCTAGAATTGTTCAACATTCCATGAGTCGCAACTGATTTTCCAAAATGTAAAACTTGCTTTAAGTTTGTCAAGCGCGCATTAAGAAAATCATGTAGTCAATAAAATTGTGCTACTTCTGTCGCCCCAGTACCAATGCATGTGAGGCAAGCCAAACTATAAGAGCAGAAGAAAAAGTCATGACAGAGTTGCCATATTTTCCAATGTAGTTGCATCTCAAGACTCCAACATCATTTTCTAGTCAATTTAGTATTGGAATTCGGGCGCATTTTTCAAGAATGGCAATTTGGGAGCAGATTTTGCGAGGGCGATGACGAGGTGGGAAGACAGCCCCTTTTTGCAATGCACGCGCGCACACACACACACAAACACACACACACACATACACACACACACATACACACACACCTTTACACACAGTCCTGCCGAAGTCGTTTCTGAGCAATTTCTTTTAAAGAATTGAGACAGTTTAAGCTGATCTGTGAATAGCGTTAAGGCTAGACCAAGGAGCTGAAAGGGAATATTAGTTTTTGAAGACATATTTGCATCAAAGGATTGACCAAGGGCTCTCCTGTTCCACTTCGGAGCTAATGGACGCCCCCTCCAAAGGATTCCCCAGCTCCTCGTCGTGATACAAAAAACTGTGTTAAAACAGCTCGGCTAGGAAGAGCGAGGGAGTAACCGGGGCGTTTCAAAGAAACGCTCTGCAAATTTTCAGCACTCGGTATAATTTAACGTCAATATCTGTGAGGCGTAAGAGCGTCATCGTTATAACCTTTCACCTTTAAACACAACCTTCTCTATAACAACGTTCTTGGGAACTAAGTCCTTGCCGTTTTCTTTATTACATGTTTTTGAAAATTTAGCAAAAAATAACCACTTTCTAATCAATAATATATTCTCCATTACTGTTCACAATTATTTCCTAACGTTCAACAAAGTTTTCAACACCTCGTTGGTAAAAACTACACGGTTTTGACTCAAAGAATTCACCCAACCAGGCTTCAATTCTGCATCAGTATTAAACACAACTCCGCGCATAGCATTTATTGGTGTACATGTATCATTTTTCCATTTCAGTAATGATTCCGTAAAGAAATCCCTGCATGTGTCCATGAGTTGAGGGGTGACGAACAAGCAAACCGGCGGAGATTGTAGTTTGTTGATTCTTGTTGATGTCACATAAAGCATGCGGACCTCATGATCCATACTTCAGAACCTCTTCTATTCAGTAAAAATGCTTCTGTGCAGCACTGTGGGAGCATTCCATATTCTCTGCCAGCTCCCTAGTCGTTCGATGAGGATTTTCTTGCAAGCGATGGTTTAATCGTTCATCATCGATCGAAAGTGGACGATCAGGAGGAGGTGAGTCATTGAGGTCAAAATTCCCATTTGTGACATCTCTATTCACACCAGCTTTTGTGGCCGCAGAACCTTGGTTGGAAGCAAAAAGAAGGCGATGCCGAAAATGATCATTGTTTTCCACTCGACATTCTATTTTGGCAAGCTGGAAATACACAGAAATAAACTAGGGATACTCGAAAACCAGGAAAAAAAAGACTGTAAAGGTTTTCATAAAATAATTTAAAAACAAAGATTCCATAAAGTACAATACATTCCAAAAATGTTTTCAAAAACTGAAAAACTTAGTTTCCAACCCATTAATTATATCTTCTGCTATAGTCAGTTACTGCAGGCTTATACGGCTAGCTAGATAATGCTGTACAGTGTTGTCTCTAAATGAGGAACAAAAAATTAAAATCCGTTATATATTAAAGTAATCGAAAAATTTCTCTGAGATTGTGACTGTTCGTAGACATATCACTTCTACACTATTTTTCAAGTGTTGAGGTTGAAAGTACTAATACAAAACAAGTTATTCTAACTTTACTCTTTCCTATCTAAAAAATAGGAGTAAACTTTAATTTTGAAGAATTTGATTTAACAGTAAATATAATGCGAACACCCATTCGATAACCGTTGGGCATCCACGAGCACAAGCTATCACCAATTATTGAGAGTCAGTAGGTTACTTATCTTTGCACTTTCATCCTTCAATTTCAGCAAAAAATCTCCATATTTCGAATCCCATCCCTTGCAACAACGTTTCATCCCAAAGTTGTCCATAAGTTCTCTATTCGATTCATATCTCTAAAATGTGCTCCTTGAGATAGTTAATTACCAGCTTCGCTTTATGGCAATGAGCATTGCCATGCACAACAACAGGAGTATCAAAACCTCGGAATTTTACAGTACTGGTGCAATTGTTTCTACTATCTTTTTTTTATATTTCAGCGTTAACTCTGGTATTAAATCGTACAAGCGGTGACATACCTAACGCAGACATCAGACCAATAACCATTACGTTGCCTCTCTCAAATGTACCAGCTTTCTCGATAACACCTAAAATTCACAGATTCACCATTTCGTCACCTCCCCTACTATCCACCGCTTTCAAGTACATTAAACCAATAACACCAATGATAACATTTACTGTTTCCATTCATTGACGTCTGGTGTCTAAATAGCATATAACTTAACGCTTTTTATTTCTCAATGCAAACTAGGTTTACTCATATACTGTAAATTATAATTATTTGCTAAGGATTTCTTCATCTTTATGGACCAGAACTAGACGGCAGTTGCCAGTATACCTATTTTTTTTTAAAGTTCTCGCATCGCTAGCCGAACTTGCGCAAAGCAGCGGAGTATATCCGTCATCATACTCTCCGCCGAGCGTGGGCCTCATGAGTAAGGAACATACACACTCCTGAACATAAGTTTATGACCACCTAAAAAAAAGAAAACTACGATGTTGACAGGATAAACCTCAAAACTATTCTAACAAATGTTTACTTATTAGTGAAAGCGAAGAACGAAGAAAATAAATAATTTCTGGTAATTCAAATGAATTACATAATAACATTTTAAGTAACTGAGGTCGGTTGTCAGTCACGGTGTAAAGGTGTCATTATGCCCAAGGCCAGTCAAATATCCTCTAGCTTGTTCTCCAGATTTGAATCCGATAGACATCGCTTGGCATTGGTTGGTACGGAATGTCGGCAGAAAATCACAACAATAGGAGATAGTAAATAATCTTCATGATAACATCCTTACTGTTTAGATGAATCTTCTCCTTAACCCTCTTGACATTCATTATTTCAAGTATGCTGCAAAGAAATTTTAGGTTATCAAGAAGAATGGAGGCATTATTCATGACTTAGTCCTAACTTGGGTAATTTCAACAAGGTTATAAAGAGTGTTTCTAATTTTTCAGTTACTAGTCTTAAATTTTCCATCAGCTGGTAAGCACCTCATTTACTTAAGATGTAATACTCTAATAAAGGCGATTAGACAGAAGCTGTTTGTCTCATTCACCCTCTATCTTTACCATTGAGTCAACTTTATTCAGAAATGTATCAGAGTCTATCCACGCAAATTAGTACTTTTTTCTCGGATATTCAACTGATCAGGAGTGCACATCATTGTTAGGTGCTACCAGTCCAATTAATTGAGCTTTTATACATCACAGCTTTGCTTTCTGTACAGTAGATGTTGCGAATTATTTGAAAAATGCACTAATTCGACCGTCCAATAACAACGTTTGTTCATCGATGCCACCACAGCTACTATCAGAGAGAATCTGTCAATACGCCCAACAAGGAAGAAGAAACTACACAGGCGAGCAGAAATGACTGCAGAGAAATACATCAGCGCGCATCCCGAATCTCGACGGAGTGCTGCAGGTCAGGGCCTCCTTCTCCCTTCAGAGCTAGGCACGACAAAATCCACTCCCTGACCCACCAGCTCTTCTGCAGATCATGACCTCCTCTTCCCTGCAGCGATAGGCACCTCCAAAAATTTCCCGCTCGGCGGCCCCCTCGAGCGTCTCTATAAAGGCTTAAGATAACCGTTACAGCCAAGCAGCGCTCATCGATCCTCGCACTGCACCACACCTAAGCCATTTCTGAAGCGTTTGATGGATGAACCCTTAAATGGGATGCAGCAAGGGAGGGAGCGGATCACCCCTCGCTAACGGCTGCCCCAAACAGCCTGGATGATGTGGCCGCCTTTATAGGATATCAAGCAGCATGCCCAAAGTTTCAACAGTATCTGAGCTTACGTTAATATTACCTAAAACTAAATTATTGCTATTGAAAGCATCAAATTCAAGTCATCCGTAGAAGTGCATCGCAGATGCTACCAAGATAAACTGAAGACAAGTAGCTGGTGAATATAGCTTTTTGGTACCTTAGCCAGGCCTGCGGAACGTCTATCTTTCGCGACCACTTGGCGTCCAATTCCATACTCCTGGTGATGATACGCTGTTATGTTCTTCGTCCTTTACAGCGTTACCAATTATAAGGCCATTTCTGAGATTTCGTCTGCCCATATCTTAGCCCCGCCCACTACCTGTATAAAGAGAAATCTCAGAAATATCCATAAAATTGGCATCGCTATTAAGGAATTTGACCACGACCGAACTGCCTTGATAAAATAGACTATAGTTTTTCCTATGCTAGTCGATCCTGTGTGGGAACAAGGTCGTGCGTGGGTTCAGCACTTTAACGCACTTTAACCGACATACTAGATGTCCGTACTTCTTCCTCTGCTAGATCGCCGTATAGCATTTTGGTAAGCAGTGATCTCTAGATGTGAGAGACACAAAGCGACGCAGACACACGGCAAAGGCATCGTTTTTCATAAAATATTGATTATATCAATGCTGGACAATGATCTCGGACTAAAAATGTCAGTTCAATCATTTGAACCCCAAAGATTATGAGACACAACAGGTTAACCCAGGGGGCGGGGCCAAATCTGTAGTGCATCAAGGGAAATGGGCTTGTGACGTCATAAAAACATAGTACGTTTTTCAGTAGCTACCTTGCATTGTTTCTTCATCACTTCATTTGAGCCTCCAGAGTGTCCTACAATCATTATATGTAGTTGCACAAAAATGTGTATCAAAGCATTTACGACATTTTTTAGCTCTCTGAATGATTATTATTTATTATTATATTGAGTAGTTTTAGTCTCCGTCTCCACAGCAACGGCGATCTAACAGAGGAAGAAGCAAGGGACACATAGTGTGACGATAGATACGTGGAACCAATGCACGAGGGTGTTCCCACACAGGATCAACGCGCAT
>LQNS02278094.1:27345939-27359216 GCA_001587735.2 Parhyale hawaiensis
TGCTTCCGTCCCTGTCTACAAGATTGGAGTCGCTCCTATGAGCAAAACTTCTGCCTATTAGACAAAGACAACTTCTCAACTAACGATTCGAGTTCATTTGTCAAATCCAGCCACGAAAAGTTGCAGACCGGGAAATCTTGCGCCTGACACGTGTCGAATTTGACGCAAAGCAGCAGCGGCAGAAGCATTAGGAGGCATTTCGTTAATTGCAATTCCTCGAATGCTTTACGTATTTACGCATGGGTAACGACTCCTAATGAAATTTATCTTAAACAAAGGCTTAATGGGGCGTAACTGATTCGGAACTATACAAATTCAAGTAAAAATATTATTTCAGCAGATCCTAAGTCAGAACGTAACACGGTACAAAAACATGGTGTAGCTTATCACTAAAGTTCAATTACATTAAGAGAACCCTCCATATTGCCCTTATATACTATGTTGCATTGGGCTCACTGTTTTCGCTCCGTCTGGTGGCATTATTCGCTCCATTGTTGGTACATGTTAGATAGTTTGTAGCAAGAGGCCATTACTGATCGCCTGTGGAAGAGTTGTTGAATGACTATATCTTGATATACAGGTCCAGAGCACACTGCATGGACCTGACTTCAAGAACGTCATACACCTTTGAGCAAATACAAGACTCGCGAAATACGGGACGCCCTTACATATACACGTAAGCGCTCGATGGATTTCTTCTTGAACTTAGACCATAGCAGTTATAAAATGAAAGGCGGTAGTAGTTCCAGAAAAAGCATTTCTGTCAGAATATTGACCGTTTTTTTTTAAATAATGTGTTGCCAACTTCATGGAGCTTTCGCGCTTGGAACATTTTACTAGCTCCGTCATGGTTAACGCGCCCCTAATGAAACTTATATTAAACACATTGTTAAAGGCAGAAACGTCTGGCATTATGAACTATATATATATATATATATATTTTAAAACTGACATCACTATGCGTTTCTGATACCACAAAGAACATGTTAACGAAACTTAAATGTAATTAATTCGTAATATATAGTAACGGGATGAAGTAAAGCAAGACAATGAAAACGGAGTATAGAGGGGCATCAATGTGCCACGAAAAAGTGCGCTTAACTATGGGACATAATTGATACTGACAATCGACTGCATCGCTGAGTGATAAATGCATTCTAAAAATAGTGCGCATCAAAGCATCGCCAAAAGTAATGTGTCAGTGCGGGCTACGAGGTGCTCATAAAAGTAATGTGTCTTTGTGGACTACAAGGTGCTTATAAAAGTAATGTCTTGAAGGTTTTAACTCAGGGTCAATGCATAGAATAAATTTCTCAGTTTGCCACAGTAGGCCGAGTTTTATTTCGTTTTAGCCAGGTAAAGGTACATGCTCGTAAACTGCGTGGAGGGAGTTCACAGTTTAGGTGCTTTTTCGGAATCTAACACTAAGAATGACCGTCATGTGTTTATATATTAATTTATAAGTTCGGTGTCACGCTCTTTAGAATAGATGGGGTAAAATTCCTTCTTTTCCAACGTTGACATTCACTCAATGCAGATACATAAGTAGTGTATAATGATGCGAGTCCTTCGTTTTTGAGGGTAGGTTCCCCTCGCGGCTACCCTCGCGCGCGAGCTTCCGGTTTGTAACGGCCAATGCACTACCGGTTTAGCGGGGGTCAGGGGGGGCGCTAACCGGAGTGGGCGAGGCCTGGGAACCGGAAGGGGCGGCGCGATGACCCGGGGGGCGCGAGGGGAACCTACCCTCAAAAACGAAGGACTCGCATCATTATACACTACTTACATATATACAGACAGCTTCCCTAAGCACTCCGTTGCATCGTCATTTGTACTCTCTTCTGAGGTTTCCTTCATCCAATATTTTTTCCTGCTCGCTCTCAACGAAATAGGCGAAATATAGGCCAGGATGCAGATTTCGTATAATCACGATGAGGTTGCAGAAGATCAAAGTGAAATCCTTACCCCTTTATTATCTGATGCATTTCTTGCCCCCGTTCGCGATCCTGTTCCCTTCCGATGGGATTCAGTAGGCAATAAACCATATTGCAGAAAAAGGTTAAATTTGGAATACGGTACTTATCGCTATTAACATTGAATGCAGTTCCTGCTCTTCCAGCTTCTTTTGCCGTTCCCGTGGAGTCTGATATTCATTACGTTTTCTCTACATTGAAATTATATTTTCTTTTGGCTCACGATGTACCCATTTTGTAGCAAAACAGCGAAGCGTAGAGGAACCGATTTTTCCTGTATATTAGACGTAGTCATTCTTTATTCCAACTTTTCGGGAGCGGAAATTTAGATCTGCTGAAACTATCTCGCTGTTTATTCTGGATACGCAGCGGAAATGAAATTCGGTGTTATATCAGGGCTTACGAATACAATTAATATTTTGCATGTCATCTAAGGGAATGAAGGAGTGTGCTGAAGACGAATTGAAGTGTACTGCTCAGAAGAAAGCACGCATCTCTTACGATAATAATTTGAGTTGGCCGTCGTAGCTTTTTTCCTCTATATGTATTTTAGTAAGGAAAGTGCAGTCAATGAAGAAGTGTCATCAGTCATCACAAATTTCTTGTGATGAAGAAGAAGCAAGTCAATGAAGAGAGGATTTTGTACCGGCCTATATAAAGCAAACAAATATATCGATTATTGCGTGAATTTTTTCACCCGCGGGTCCACTATAGTATCTATCAGATATCTGCATAGAGCCATAACACAGAAAAGAGCTGTGTGGTGCAAAGATATATAGCAGTTCTCCTCTCGCAATCAAAAGTTACTAGCTGGGACCTGTGGAAATGCCACACAACAAAAACACTGTTCTTCAGTGATACCTCAGACTCGTGTCATCCCAATTTTCCCTATCTAATTCTGAAGGAACCTCAGGAAATTCCACGAAACAAAAGCACTTGTCATCGGACCCGTATATGTATGTATACGATGTATGAAAAATATTCCAAGTCAGGCGGTGAAGCTGCTACCTAAGACCTGCGAGCAGTACTAGCTTAAATTTAAACTTGACTCCTTCTGCTATTGATCCCTCCCCAGGTCGTATCAAGGATACCCCAAAAATGACCTAATTTCCCTTATCTAATCTATACTATAATAAGAGAGCTGTCTGTCAGTCCGTCCGTTCGTCCGTCCGTCTGTCTGTCCGAAGCCTTATTTTTCCCCTATCTAATACTGAAGAAAAAATCCAAGGCACCGAAATTTTATTTGCCAGACCGTATCCAGGATACGATCGAGCCCGGGAATTCCCACGGCTGTGAAGGCCTGGTCACGGGCCTTTGTGAACTTGGTTGCTTCTGTGCACTTAATTGGTGAACTTCGTGGATTTTGTGGATACGGTGAAATTTGGAGTATTGTGAACTTTTTCAATAAGACGGTAAGATAATTTCAAATACATACTTTTATGACTTATTCAACAAAAGGGTTGCGTTTTGTGCACTAGTAATAATAATATCACGATTGTGCCAAGTAACTAACTAACGGTGAGGCAAGCAGAATTATAATAAAGATTTGTTTTTCAAGCTAAAAAAAAAAACACCGATCGCAGCTGATTCTCGGTGGAACGGAAACGGTACCACTCAGATTTCTCATCATCATCAAAATAGCATGCAGAGAAATTTTGAAAAAGCTGAAGCAAAGTATATTTTGAAAGTATTCTTAAAAATGCATGCTCTTTTGGTGGCGAAGATTCATGACGAATCAAACGTTCGAACATTGCAATTTCTATATATCACTAGAGTGCTGGTGCTGTCAAAAATGACAGCGTGGAATTTGAGATAAACCTTTTTTATTGATCATACTTTCGCTACTAATATGCTACAAAGGCCAACTCAACCTGCCATAAAAGATGAGTGCTCTTTGTTTCTATTTATCTGAGCAGCGCATCCTTCTTCCTCTTAGCTAACACTGGAAATAAATCAGCTGATATTTGCAAGCAATGAACCACCACTGGATTTAACTAAATTCCCCGCTGCGTATCCAGTACAGGCGATGAGAAAACTTAAGTACAACAAAATTTTTGAGCTCAAGCGATAACTGCTCCTTCAAAAGAAGAAGAAATTTATATTATAATGCTGCTTGAGGCTCTATCCATCCATACGTGACGCTTTTCACTATTATAGTTAGGGGCAAATTCATCTTGCCTGAAGTTCTGCTTTTCGCTGGGAGGAAGCTCAGAAATTTTCACTCAGTTTCGAAGCAAAGGCAAGAAGTTCCTTTTACACGTATGGCGTACCGTACCTACATGTACATGCCGTACCGATTTTCATATCTCGAAATATTCACGTTGCAGAGATCGCATAACGATCCAAATATGGGAAAATCGTATCCAGACTACGATGCAGCGAGTTGTTCTGAACTGCTTCATTCTAAAGCATTTTAAAAGTGACAGCGCGATGTTTAATTAAAGAAATCCCGTGAGCTGACAGAAAAAGTGCATTCGGCGGCACGAATCAATTATTGAAAAAGAGGCTGAGTCTGATGTATTTTAATTTCGTGGGAACGCGCTCGCACACATAAAATACAAAGTAGTCAAGGGTTCCGATAATGAATCGAAATCATCAAATTCACCGATGAAAGATGAAAATGTAAAAATATGTAAGCCTAAATAACAATATCTTCAGACGACGAGAAATAAAGGTTAGCGAAGGCGTGTATATATACAAGAAAACTATGAGAAGAGCACTTCCGCAGATTGAGCTTTTTATAGTCCATTGGTTTTTATGCTCTCTTTATGTCTAGCTATATAATGAAATACTAGGGCGAAAACTTTGCTGGTAAAACATCTGCGAGGTCCACCGTTGCTAAAGTGTCTGGCATAGACGGATAAGTTAGGCCTACTGCGTACGAGTCGAAATTCGGAAGCGCTTCACGTTCTTGGAATACATACATTTTTTTTTGTGTGGGGAACAACGGCTGTATCTATTAAGACATATCGATTCGAAATAATAACAATTGCGAAATGAAACTCAATAGAAATTCACAGAGAGATTCGAAACTGAGCAATTAAGTGACCCTCGTTATAGCAGAATAGCTGCCGCGGCTCGGGGTTTAAACTGTTTTTAAATACAGTAATATTTGACAAGCCGGAACTGCATACACAGCAGCTTAATGGAATGGATAGGTAGAAACGTTCCTCTGTTTCGAGGTTAGATGGAGTTAGTTAGTTATAAACTTTGTTTAACCTCCGTAGCCGCAACTCAGGCGTTCCAACAGAGATGAGTGTGTAGTATTCAAATACCACAAAATTTGTCGCGTGGCCTACGTGCGCTACTACGGNCCGCTCGAGAGCGCCGGCCGCTTGGCACGCACCGCTGACTCCTCTGTTGTTCGAACAGAAGTGAACCTTTTCTGATGCTGCCTGCCTTTTCTGCAAAATCTCCAATTTTGTTGTCGTGCGACACGAATCAAAGCGAGAATATTTTACGACAGAAACTTGAGTCATTGGAAAAATTAGAGCAGGAAAACCGTCGTATGGCGCGTTGATGCACCACAGTTTCATTGTGGACACCAGCACCACGGAAGTGTGTCACAAGGACGCACAAAACAGCCTGTTTGCTTTGTCTTGCACTATTGAAGCAGTAGCCAAAAATACAGAAGCTGCTCGAACAGCTCATAGGAGGCTTGCTGTTGTTCGTGTCTACCGCTGATCTATAACAAAAGGGATCAGTTTCATCGCAGGTTTCATCCATGGACCTCCGTTGGTACAAATCGCGTTATAGTAGCAGAATCGATCCTCTTACCGTTTGCTTGCCAACGGGTGCGAGAAAGACCGTTATCTGTTCAGGCAAATGCAGCACTTGATGTGCTAGGCACCGTACCACAAACATCAACAACATGAGACAGTCGAGTGGCACAGCCACCAAATGGACGAGTCGGTTCAGGTAGTTTATCAACTCCCCATTCGCAGTAAGTACCTTAGGCTTCTTGCCATAAGGACCTTCTGTCTCCTTCCACGCCAATGTAACCCCTAAGTAAATTTATAGGCATTTATCCGATGTTATCCGATGCCGCTCACTATTTACACGTAGGCAAACGATAAATGCCTATAGATTTCCGATTGGGAAAACTGTCTCTGTTTGAAAGAAAACTACTCATTACTGATCATATTAACAAAACGGTAGCTACTTAACTTTCGAACAGCAAACGAACATTTTGACTAAACATTGAAACTTTAAAAAATTTAGGAATACCAACAAGGAGCTGCTATTGAGAAGAAACAGTTGAAGCTGGAATGAGTGCAATGAAAAGCCACGCAAGTCACTAGGTACTGCAGCGATGAAGTTCCTGCAAAATAACATTGTGTGGAGTTTCTCTCTGCTACATTTTGTAAGACATTTAGTATTTTAAGGAATTCATCTAGAGTTTGAATAAAGTCAGTTTTAGTTTAGTTATGTCAGTTTTAAGTTATGTCAGAGTTTTCAATTATGTAAGTCATTAATAGTTTCTAAAAGAAACTCATACAGACACTCTAATCAACCATTTTCAGATTTTAATTAAATCATGTGGAGATTTCAATTATGTCACTTAGAGGCTTTAATTAAGTCACTTAAAGTTTTGAATGAAGTGATTTAGAGTTTTTAATTATAAACACAGCACAAGTTGGACTACGAATAGCCCATCCATACATACACAATTTTTTTTTCGCAACGGGATTTACTGTTTCACTATATCTCTGAAATAATATGGAACGTATGGGCACAGTTGAACATCGCGTCTTGTATTCATTCAATGAAAACTACATTCGCAATATTCAGCACTAAATAAGCGAAATTGCACCATTGCAAGCGCACTGTGGAACAATATCACAAGCTTTTCAAAGTAAAGCTTGGAAAATTTTACGCGTTAGTTCGTCGGGAAAAAACAAACTTCACGCACAAGTTTATATTAAATAAGCCTGCATGGTGAGCTCGTCTCTTATTAAGAAACTTACTTGCTTTCATTGCATGAAAAGGCCGCTGTTGCTTCTCATAAAGTGGCGCAAACTGGAGCTATCCAACCTGTAAGCTGGCAATACAGATGATATTGCCACATCTTAAGAGTCCTTCTTGGAAGTTTAAAATGGAGGAGAAAAGATAAGCAAGAAATTAGTACATTTTGAAGGTTTAGTTAATCGTCTAATTGTGAAAAATACTAGAACGACAGATGTGCCAGGTATCACCAACCAACAAGCAGTTTACTTTTGGAATTTTTCTCCAACCATGTTTTCATCATAGTCTCTTTTGTAGTTCTCAACCTGAAGACCGTCTTCGTCTATAAGTAAAAATACGTGCTGTTTCTTGAATTTCATCACCGTGATTCTGGCACCAGCTCTATATATATATATATATATATATATATATATATATATATATATATATATATATATATATGTATGTATGGGAGCATATAGTGACGCTTGATGTAATGCTATTCCTACGAGAATGTCAGCAAGAATGACAGAGGAGAGTATATCTGAAAATCCGAGATGTGAGCTAAGCTTCCACTGCAGATCTCCGAACTGCGCTCAATAGAGAATAAATATCACTTAAGTTCGCTTAAGCTGGGAAATATATATTTTACGCCATTGCATTGGTCTGACACTGGGTATTACGCGTCACCAAACGGTGCGCCGTGAGGGACACTAAAACCTTGCGGCTATTCGCGAGACTGGAAGACAGAGGCATTTAGGAGAATCTTATAGTGGGTAATAATCTCTTGATGTAAACTAACCCGAGATATCACGCGGTTTTAATGTCTAATAAGTTTTGTGCTCACTACAAGACGTCTCAAGTTATCGTAAACTTAGTAGAAGATTCCCGTCATTAACAGTGTGGTAAAAAAACACCCCCCAGAATATAAAAGACGTTTTAATAATCTTCAAGGAATTAGGAAGTAACTCAAATTCAGAGCGACATATAATATTAATTCTTCTGAAAAAAGTTCAGATCCTCTCGATGTTACACGTAAATAGATGTGTAATGAATAAACTTATAGTCACCCAAAGTACCAACAAGTAGGGTGATGCATATATGGGAATTACCCAATTACCGAACTAACTGTATTTCCAAACAAACAGTTATATTTGATAGGTGAAAGTAATAATCCCATCAAATAGTAACTTTGTTCGGAAATATAGTTCGGCAATTGGGTAATTCCTAAGTCACGCACACAAGTGCACTAAGAGCGTATGGAGTGCGTCGAGTCACGTGACATTTTACCTCCATTACCCAATAAATACGGTGTCCGTGTAGTAGTACAACGGGTATTCAATTTCATATATCAGCCATCTCAATTTTTCGTGATACAAAACTTTTCACCGATAATAACAAACCTTGAACTTCAGAGGAACGGAGACATGCGAGATGTGAGAACATGGTTCCTCTGGTATGAAAACAAGCTGTCCAAAACAAGTTCCGTAGATTAGTTAGGGCCTACTTTTGCAAACACAGATATTTTGAGGATATCATCATTGCAGTTTGCTAGTATTTATCTGCTCAATACACAGCATTTGACAGTCGAGTGAACCCTACTGGTACCTTGTCCTATAATAGAACGAAAATAAACAAACAACAATTGAGTACAATCATAAATGAACTAGCCACTGTTTGAAACGACCCCTCTAAGCTTAGCACGGCCCCTAATTACCTCCGCCAAGGAGGTTATGTTATCGTCGTGTTTTCTCTGTCTGTCACCAAGATAACTCAAAAAGTTCTGAATCGATTTCGATGAAATTTACAAGGACTGTTAGGTATGTTAGGAGGAACACACAATTAACTTTTGGTGAAGATACGTCCATCCGTTTGTTCGTTTGCCTCATTTTTCTCAATGCTATAACTCAAAAAGTTACCGATGGATTTTTATGAAATTAACATGAGTTGTTAGGTATATATCAAAGAGTAAATGATCAAACTTTGGTTATGATCTGTTCGTTCGTTTGTCACTGTTTTTAATTTTATGCTTGTTAGCACAACAACTCAAAAAATAATGAATGGATCTTTATGAAATTTATAGGGGTTGTTAATAACGTTACAACACATAAATGACTAAATTTTGGCGCAGATCGGTTCGTTCGTTTGTATGTTTGACTCAAGCTTGTCATAACGTTTGTTAGCAGTATAACTCAAAAAGATGTTAAGTTAACGGATCTTCAAGAAAATTGCACTAGCTGTTATTACAATTAAAAGGCACAAATGATTAGATTTTGGGGGTTGATACAAAGAAAATTATGGTTTCAGAGCCAATTTGAATTTTTTGCAACTGCTGCCTCGCTTGGCGGATTTACGGTATGCGCTCTCAGAGTGCTCTAGTTTATTTTGTATAGTATATTAAGCTCTCTATACTTGTATTAATTTCCCGCCGTCATACAGTAGAGCATTCAGAAAGTCACTGTACAAGTTAGTTAGTAGTTTTTTTCCATCTGAGAGGTCAGTCCACTCATGGTTTGACCCCACTCAACATGGTCGAATTCTCACAAACAAAACAGACATCTAGTTCGGTATCCTGCCAACTGAACCGTCCGTTTTCTTCCATTAGTGACACCAAGTCCATATCTGAAACGGGCTTACTAGCGCTGCGAGAAATGCACTCGCCTAGCGCCAAATTATCAATGATTTTTATCTCGGGTTTTCTGCCGGCAGGTCTTAGTATTGTCTGGAGCGGCCAGTGCGCTAGTGACAGGAAACAATGCATCTCTAACCCCTAGGATTAGGGCACCGCTAAACGATTTCTCTCAGCCATGCCACACAGAGGCCAGAAACGAATTTTCTTCCATTAATTAATATATACTCAGATAAGTCTGCTTCATTAACTTTTCACAGTGATTAAAAAACATATTAATTTCCTGTCATTTTTATTGTTTCATTTGTTTCTGTCATTAAAAAAAAGTCAAAGAGTCAGTTCGCGTTAACAAGCGAAGAACGTGTATGACTCGTCAAGCACGTATTCCGAGACCGTGACAGAATTACAACACATTTACTTAGGCGCTTCGCTTTGAAACACAATTCTTTTTTATTAAATACGTACATATAGACACTCCGAAATGCATGTAAGTAGGGAATTGCTTAATGGTGTCTCAACTTGGCGCAATTTCGGACGGCTTTGGTCCACAACTTTGATTATATCGAAGTGCTCCGGTTGTAATTCTGAGGAAGCCGTAGAGCTACGGAGAAGAGCCCCTTGTGTATGAAGCCACCAACTTGCAAGCACTATCCTATAATGGCGGATAACTTTTGAGTTACCCATTAGTGTTACCTAACTTGTGCCTGCTTCACTGGTGATAACTTAGCAAACTAGTAAGTTTGGACTTCCCATTCGGGAGCCGAGTCAGCATCAAGCAAGCAGAAGCACAGGGATGAATGACAAGATTTGGAACCTCTTTGATTATCGAAAATATAGTGGGCAGAAGATAAGTTTTTTGTTTCTTTCCTGCTCCATAATTTCATGGAAAATCTTTTTTACCATATACTACAGTGTGTCTCAGAAGAACATGGGAAATTCTAGATTTAAATTATTTTGCCGTATTGTACCTTATTGAAAAATAAATAAATACCACAAATTTCCTACTTTGTTCTGATTTAACAAAGGTTCTGGTAATAGCAATGATTTTATTTATCGAGTTTTTAGATAAACTATATTTGTTCCTCGTCTGTTGCGGGGACCTCTGTTGTGGAAAGGACCATCAAATTGAATGTAGCAAGGGAACAGCAACGAGCTTTCGATAATTTTGCAAAACCTAGAACATCGTCCAAATCTATATTGATGACATATAGTTCTTCAAATATGCTGTTGTCGTCGAAAACCCAGTTTTGGCAATTGATAGCAATTACCAACAAAAAAAAAAAAAAAAAACAAACGGTTATCGAAGTTGATGCTCTGCAACATTATGGAATGCTTGCATGTGTAGATATTACAGGTTAGTAGCAGGTTAGAGCTTACGTATGTGTTAGGCCCGGTCAGCACTCTGTATTCGCAAGCTTAACTGGATGCGAGGATGCACAGTTCGCACCGACTTGAAATAGGCTATCCATCGAGACGATATGCGAGCTGAACATCCTTGCATGAAGTTGTACGTGCGATTGCATAGTGCGAACTTGGCATTAGGCGTCAGAGGTTAGGAACCGCTGGTGTCTAGTGGCAGTTCTACTTTGACAGGTTGGGTGTGAACCTAACTTTACTATGTTTATATTGTTCCGCTCGTGCTTTGAACTCGTAGGGAATCTAGAGTTGATTTCAAGACCAACAATAGCTAAGCAAACTGCAAGAACTTTCTTATTTGACGTAAGTCTGGCAGCACAAAAACAGTCTGTAAGGCGTACCACCGAGCAGTCATGCACTATAGCGTACTTGAACTTGAGTGTATCTACAATTACTGGAGGGAGACAATAATTATGCACTTCAATTGATGCTTGAAGCGATAAATACACATGACATATGCTTCAAAGAGTCTTGCTGTAACGGGATATCTGTGTCTCATGTGAGTGAAAAGTATATCTCCGTATAGAACACTTAATTTTCTTCCACGCTCCTCTAAACTAAAACTGACTTCGATGTGGCTCGGGACAGTAGGGCGGAAAGGCTTTTCAGAATGCTATCTACGCCTCTGCCAGCGAGCGAAAAGACCGACATGCTAGCAAAAAGGAAACTGTGTATTATTGCCCCCGGCAAAAAGTTATCTTTCCATCGGAGTTTGTTTATCTAGGTATGTAAGCAGGAATAGATGTTTACCTTTTGGTGAATAATCGTTCTACCGTTTGTTGTCTACCTGTTTTTTCTTGGTAACATAACTCAAAAAGTTAAAAAACGGGGTCTTCATAAAATTTTCAGGAAATGTTAAGAAAGTAACGAGGAGCAAACAACAATATTTTTGTGATCTGTTAGCTCGTTTGCATGTATATTTGTGTTTCTGTTGATCAGATCCAACAAGTTATAAACGGATCTTCATACAAAAAATTGCAGGAACCGTTAGGAATGTTGAGATGTTCTGTTCGTCCGTTTGTGTGTTGCATTCTTCGTTTGTCACACTATAACTGAAAAAATTATGGCAGCATCGTCAAAAAACTTATAAAAACTGCTAGAAATGATATACGAGAAACATTTGACTACGCTTCGGTGATGATAAAAAATAAATCCTTCATTCAGGACGAATTTTAATTTTCTTTTCGCTAACATTGCATTGCTTGACGGAGGTTCGCTGCCTCAGAGTGCTTCTATAGTTATACAGTGGGGTCGAGTTGATCTTAGGCCCTACAAAACGTATGCGGAACACCAAAGACTGTTTTAATTTCCGTATGCTCGGTGGTACCAACTAATACGGCCTGGGAGGCATGACACCGGTGCGTCAACTCACATTTCGAACAAAAGTATATCCACTAAATTTATTCAAAGCCCAGAAGCTGTTAACTCAGGACCGGGACCTGTTTTCTCTGCTGTCTGCTCGGCAGCATAAATACGACCTGGCAGGCGTGACAGCGGGGCGTCGTCATCCCCCCAAGGATTAGGTTGTGCATTTGCAGCAAGTCCCCCAGCGCATCTTTTACAGCGAGATCACCGGACACTTCTGCTGGAGCTTCTCTGAGCTGCCAAGGCTACAGACGAACTCAACTTAAACACCATACGGCGAAGAAGAAAAAGAGAGCAGCACTAATCACGCTTTGCTACCGGCGTCTGGTTATACCTAATCATAGAAGAGGAACGTCTGAAGAAGTTAAGTAACCCACCAAAAATAAAAACCCGAGCTAGAAGCAACAGGTGTTCTTAACTCTCTGCAAACTTAAAACTTCCATCTTACAAAAAAAAAAAACGTGTCACCAAGTCACAGAGGTGAAACGTCATTAAGATCATAAATCACACAGCAACTAGTTTTCGAACGCAGTAGTGAAACTCCAATGTATGATATGCCACTAAATTGCAGAAGAAGTAAGTTCTTCACGTTCTTAATGCCTTCATTACAATAAATATTGGTTGAATGGAGCATACAACTCGTGGCCTAAAACCCCGGTTCTGTCCACATAATCGCGATCACGATGAATAGAACATCAAATCACAAGAGTGCCTGGCAGATCTTTCACATTAGATACCAAATGCTTACAGACTTTCAGCCCTCAAGAGAGGTTCCAAGCTTACAATGCCACCTTCTTCCTCTCCCTGCTGCCCCAATGAATGTATCACCATACCATAAATGTGGCAGGTTTTTACTATGAGATGCCAAAAAGTTGCTAGGCTTGCAGGAGGATTGCCAGGAGACAAGGAAACGCTCTATGTGCAGTCGTAAAAGTCCTGCGTCGGGAGACAAG
>LQNS02278094.1:27396520-27414397 GCA_001587735.2 Parhyale hawaiensis
TATTATTTATTATTATATTGAGTAGTTTTAGTCTCCGTCTCCACAGCAACGGCGATCTAACAGAGGAAGAAGCAAGGGACACATAGTGTGACGATAGATACGTGGAACCAATGCACGAGGGTGTTCCCACACAGGATCAACGCGCATGAGAACAGCAAGTCGGGAAAGAAGAGCTCTCTGAAGGATAAAATGTTATTATTTAGGTTGTTTTTCCGTAAGAAGCACGCACCCTGTCGGAGAGTGTCGGCATAATGTTGCCCTAAGTTGTGCCGTCCCATACGCGCCATTAACACATCCGCCTCTCCTAATCGTAAAAACTACAGCATCATTGGAAAAATTATGGATTTAACATTCGCTAGTTTCAACAACATTGTTCCGTAAAACAGTTAAGTGTGGGGATACGGTTAGGTAACTTTTTTGCAAGTTAGTTAACGCGAGTCAGACGCGACCCTACTGTTATACTGCTGTAACGCGCGCAGCGTATAGCAGCTGATGTTTATTATTTCTTTCTTTTCTAATTTTATCGAGCAATTGTAAGGCTTCTGCGTATGATGTATAGACTTTTGCTTTAATATTACGTCGCCGGAAGGAAAGTAACTTTTTTTTTGTCCTTTGTTTTTCGTACAAATCTTGTTGAAAGTTCTTCTATCTCGGCGTTCAATCGCTCGCATCTGAGCCAATTTTTGTTGTAACGCTTTGAAATCATAGAATATAGCAGATCATAGGTAGAAGACGATAATGAATCAAACGCATTGCGGTATTCACTCATATAAATCCATCTTTAGAATGCCATATTACTCTCGATAAACTCACTTGAGCTTTTGCATTTCAAAGACGATAAACTTGGTTCTAAAAGTGCTTCTGACACATGCGGGCATTTGCCGGTTGAATTCATCTGATCTTTTTCAAGCCTTGTAACCAATGTTCTTTGAAAATTTTATCCTTCTGGGAGCTAAAAAAAAAGTTCGTAGATGTTTGATACACATTTTTGTGCAACAATGATGATTGTAGGACATGTAGGACGCTCTTGAGGCCCAAATGAATTGATGAAGAAACAATACAAAATAGCTACTGATGAACGTACTAGGTTGTTATGACGTCACAAGTCCATTTCCCATGATGCACTACGGTACTACGGTACATTTCCTTCTTCTCCGCTTCCTTGTCCACGATTCTGGAGTCGAAGGGGATTGAGCCGTCGATGAGTATTGCCGACATCTACTGAATGTCTTCTACGACGATGTCAAATCGGTTGGCGTGAATTTCTTGATCAGTTTCCATCCGCTTGTCCCAGTAGATTAGCACGGCTTCGTTTAAAACCACGGGCGCAGGTTCGTGCTCGTACCACCTCTCACTAACCGAGAAGTTATGGAGCCGCCAAAACGTCCGTGGAGGCGTCGAGCCACTTTATCGTGCCTGCGCTTGTATTCCTCTTTCGCCAGCACTCCGCATTCGCTTATCACGTGGTTGATGGTTTCATCCGAGCTCTTGCAAACTCTACAGGTTGTTGGCACGTTCCTTCTGTCTATCTTGTTTTGGATATACCTGGTTCTGAGGAGTTGCTCTTGAGCTGCCAAGATGGTGCAGCTCACTTCGAGTCCAGGGATTGATAGACTCGCTCGTAGATTATGCCCGTCAGCACCTTCCGCATGAGCGGGAGGCACGTTATAGGGCGGTAGTTGTTGACCTCCGTGCCCTTTGCCTTGTCCTTCTGTATTAGGATGGTCTTCCCTGTGGTCATCCAGGTGGGCACGATCCGCTTTGGAGGCACTTGTTGAGCTGTGCAGCAATTCAGGAGTGCAGCAAAGTGAAAGTTTTGATCTAGTAGTCTTGCACCATATCTGGTCCGGGTGCTTTCCAGTTCTTGGTTTTGCTCAACTGCTTTTTGAGATGGTGACTGGAGATGGTAAGGTCTGCATTTGCAGCGACGTTCTGCTCCTTGATGTCGTGGAGCCATTTTGCGGTATTGTGGCGTACCTCTTTGCTCGATGTCACTCCAGAATCGGATGCTCTCTTCTGCGTTGAGTGAATCAGATCTTGTCTTTTCTCTTCTGAGGGTTTGATAGAGGCATTCTTTGTTGGCATTGAAGAGCTGGTGCTGATAGAATCCAGCTACTATGGCCTCGAAGCGTCTGACTTTGCTCCGTTTAGTAGATAGCCGCTGCTTCAGGATGTCTTCTAGGTTGGTCCGTCGACCCGAGCAACGTCTTCCTTTCCTCGTCGTGGAGATTTCTTCTGCGCCATTCGGAGACCCAGCTGAGATGTTTCCTGATCTCAGCACTGTTGTTCTCGAGGTGGTGCTTCCAAGGAGGATCCTTTCTCCGCTGGGTTCGTTGAGGCCGGGGTTGAACCTCAAGGATCCTTACTGCGAGGTCTGCTGCAGCTTTGATGAGGGCGTTTGTCTTCGTGATGTTGTCGGTGTGGATTTTACCAATCACTGAGTTAACGCGGAAAGTAGCTGCTCGGATCTTCGGTTCTGGTAGATGTCGTAGCCTGGGGTGACCTTCTGGCGTTGCTTCCACACTGGAGTTCCGGAGTAAGTCCCGTGGTTCCAGCGAGTCACTCCGCTGCTGGTCATAGAAGTCGGGATCTGTCACTTCGTCCTCTGATTCGCCCAGGCTCATGTCGTGGGCCGGTAAGTGCCGAGGCCCACGTGAGAGCGACCGGATGGGGTCGGCAGAGTCGATCTCAGACGGGACAGTGCCTAAGTCGAGGGTTTCCTCTGATGGAATGAAGGGCCACTCGAGCTCTCATGGACAGGTAATACAACCCAAATGAAGCACTTTGCAACACCGAGAAGCAAAAACGCTGCTGAAGGAAATCCAGTAAAAAGCCATAAACTGCTGACTTAAACGCCTGCAGGCCAATACGACCGAAAGCCGATGCCGGCAATAAATTCCAAACCTTAACCGACCAGAAAACGAAGCACTGACCGAACTGATTAGTTCGACATCCAACATCCCACAACGGGAAAGAAAGCTCGCCGACCGCAGCACGTGTTTCTGTAGGGACAGAAGAAAACAACCAATGCCTCTCATTATTGTACCCCTTATAAAACATACTGTACAGAGTTCGGCCACCCTTCTCCTTTGGGACAGGTTCGCCAGATGATTATCAGCGCACAGCCTGCTGGATGAATTAACAAGTCGGTCCAACAGACGCAAATGAGTGTCAGCAGCTGAAGCCCAGACCGGTGAGCAATACTCCATTTGCACGACACACATCCGTCTACCGATAGAAGCCAATAACTGCATATTATTAAGAATTTGTATTTTTATGAACTAAAAACAGATAACAGCAGAAAAACCTTGTCAATATAGCTAACTAAAACTCAATAAAATTAAAAAATGTACCTATCTAAAAATCGATAAAATTTGCATCTAGTATTGCCTCATTACATACAGTAGTCTTTGCACTTTATTTTGAACTCCAGATCATTTATTGGTTACGTCGACATGTCTGGAATTGAATCATAGCATCGAACACTCTGAAAAAATAACAAAGTTCTTCAGTACCTCCAACCTTGCTGTGGTAAATTTTATCTCAGGTGTTAGGTACTAAACCCATGATTCGGTATTAAACTGCCATAGTATTTACATAAAATATGTCTCCCTATAGAGCACATTTCAAAAAATTTTAATAAAAAATATTCATAAATTTGCTTCCGAATCTGGTTCGACTAATCAGAATGTTTTAATACCGAGTAACTGATGCAAATTGTCATGAAAGGAGAAATTTACTAGCTAGGAGGATACACGTGCAGACAAACATATGCAGATAATATGTTTCGGACGACTGAGTACACCCCATCCTTCTTTACATACCGAAGTGCAATTAGGTCATAGAGTGACAGCAAAGAATTGACAAGGATACCGTTCATTGCCCTTGTTTGAGGCATCGACTTTGCCAGTAAAAATGTAATTTTTTAATTACATATCTGTTATAATTAATTTACGTTAAAAAAAGATGTCCCTGTCACCAGTCGCGCTTTGTCAAACCGCAGCTGTCCTGTCCTATAGGCTATAAACTCGAAAATTAGCAACATGCAGGGGTGCATTATAACGGGATACAAAACACACTCAAGTAACTTCGCCGCAAATATACCAAGAAATCCCTACATCCGCTCCCAAATCGCGGTTCCATAGAGCACCTAAATGAACTTCCGAGCGTAACTTCGTTAGATTTCCTTTTAATTTGCACAATCAGTCCGAGTGAGCACCGAGAATTGCATGGCAGTTCGGTGCCGACAGTCCATCTAATTTGTATACTTTTGGCTCAGTAATTTAAAGGAATGCTCGGTGACATTGGCCTGCCGGGACCGCTGTAATTGTTTAACTTCTGATCGCGTGTAATTCTTATGGACGCTGCAGAGGAGTTTGGCCAAAAGCTGGATTCGCACGACCGACAAAAGCTAAACAGTCGCTAATCTTGGATGCGAAAGTCCGACAGGAGTTAAACATGCAGTCGCTAAACAACAAGTGCTATTCCGATGGCTCAGCCGCCACCGCGGGGTCCACTTCATGTGTTCGAATACAATTATTGCGTATTGCTAAAATATATCACTAAAATTTTGAGAAGTTTCAAAAACTGTCTTTTACTGCTGCTTGTGAAAATTATATCCTGTTGCGGAGGCTCACGTCTTAGTGAATTTTCTGCATGGCAAATAAATACGGAAGCCAAAAGGTACTCGCTAAAAATTGTCGGATGATAGGTAGGTACATGTGATCACACATGTGCACTGGTTTTTATACGAACTTGCGGAGAGCCGATACAGTAGTGGGAGGCTAACGACGGTGCTTTTTCATTGGTCTTTTTGAATATTCCGTCACTACACTGACATTAGCGGAAACTTTCTTTGTATTGAATTTCTTGTTAGTATTGAGTCTTTTTATATGTAAATCATTTTTAAAAAGTAACGTGCAAAATAACGTCGCATGCAATTAACTATAACTCCAGTAATGAGCTGTGCCTTGTGTACCAAGTTCCTATGTGTACCTAATAGATTAGATAGGCGGCAGTAGACGGACCAACAGGCCCATCCCCAGAGAAGAGAAGGGCCGGAACTTACGCCCCGGCCCTCTATGAGCTATTGCCATTATGTCAGTGTCATTTAGCTGACTGAGGGAAAAGGAAGAAAATGGAAACACTCAGCCAAAGAGACGAACGTGCAAACAAACAAACAAACAAACAAACAAAAACACGTATTTTCCTCCTCTGGATGCATATTTATTTTATTTCAAAGTACCGCATATATCGATCTGGCGGGCAAAGAGGCTCCACCATCCCTTGTAGCGAGCTTGAGAGCGACTGATAGATAAATACGTGTCTTCACATGGCTATTTGTAAGTGCTCTAAGTGTTCCCTGCTTTCAGAAATATAAAGGCTAGAAACTAGTCAATTCAGTCAACTCTAAACTGATTATGCCAGTAGTCGCTGGCATGGAGGACACGGGCCCATCTCTCCGCCAGGTGGCTCTGACGCTTGGCTCTGGTCGCTGTGTGACGGGTGGGCTGCTTGGCTCTGGAGACAGAGTGGGCTGCTAGGTCTCTGGAGACAGGGTGGGCTGCTAGGTCTCTGGAGACAGGGTGGGCTGCTAGGTCTCTGGAGACAGGGTGGGCTGCTAGGTCTCTGGAGACAGGGTGGGCTGCTGAGAGCCAACTGGAGGTGCGATAGACCATGCACTTTCCATCATACCACCTGAACTAAGTTTCTCTTAGGTCGACAAATGTTGTCTCCTAACCTTTGCATTGAAAAGTTTCGGTTCCAAATATACACCTTTAGTCCTTGCTTCTAATACTTAACTTGAAAGTTTAACAACGAAATTGTCTGGGAAAAATAAAAGTATTGTTCTCAAGTTTCTGTGAGTAAATAATACACAAATTTGGGTTAAGCAGCTTTTAATCCCGGCTTCAAAAACAATAGTAATCTGCTCACAATGCAGGATTAACAATTGAGTGAACCCCATTGACACTTACTAAACGCAATAGAATTAAAAAAAAAAAAAAATACAGCGCAATCACGTAAGCGCTCACCAATGCTTAAAATAATCCTTGAAAATTCAGCATTGCCCCCAACTCATTTTAAATTGTTTGCTAGGTTTTAATGTCAGACTTCAATTACAGTGTACATCAAAAATGGAAAGTGTTTGCGAATAAATCAATTTTATAAAAACGTTTATTATCTTTGTACTCGTTACAATCAACTTCCAAAGAATGAGTTATCAATACAGTCTATTGCTTACAGAAAAATTTTTGAGACTGAAGACAATGCCGAATTAACTTATAAAATAGAATGCTCCCTTTGTTCGAATTGAAGAGAGACTTCGAGAGCCCAAAAACATAGCGTAAAGAATCTTTGGCTGCCGTGTTCGTATATCTTGTTAGCATAAATAATCTATAGTTTTGGAAACGCATAAAAACTAAGTTGTCTTCTGATGCACTTACAACCAGCACAGCAAGTAAAACTGTTGCAAACTCCAGTTTGTTATAAAGAAAGCTTGATTCACAGTACACTCGAATGCATTATATTGCATCTATTTATAAAAGCAACAAAATCAGTATACTTTCTGAACATCGGTAGATGTACTGGCGCTCACACAAGCAGTATAGAGGATCAAATTATAGTAGTCACGAAATCACAAACTTACTGCAATAATAGCAGATCTCTTTATGATCTTTGATAGAGTGGACCAATAAAGTAACAAAACCACAATTTTTAGTAACAAAAACAGGTAGGTATTCTGTTACTGCCTGGTACAGCATATCGAATGTACTTCACCTCAAGGAGCTGTAGTGCGTATGATAAAAGTAAGGCAGAGTCCCTGGTTACACACCGGAATATCCAAACGCACTAGTGCGTGCTGCAGGGCCCAAAGGAGTGAACAGCTTCAGCTGACCAGATATTTTCAGAGCTATGGCGAAAGACCCCAATGACAACTTCTACCCCTAGCCACTAGAGTTGCTGGCCAGGTCAGTGCCCCTACAGTGGACTACGAATGTCAGAAACGCTGATGCTGCAATGTCAATCGCATGGAGACTTGACCTTCTTAGCTGAGAAATGAACTTCGGACTCAGAGACGATGAGAACAGCTCTCAAATCTCTCTGACACTAAATTTATTGCAGCGACCGATTCAGCATTTTCTCTTAACTATATAACAAGAGCAGGGTGCAGTGTTTTCCTAAAAACAGACAGACTGAATAAGAAACCTCAGTCGATTACGTTCCTTGAGGTTGGACAGAAGTTGTAAAGCAGCGGCAGTTGCTTTAGAGCTTCCTGGCCGTCAAGAAGCGTGCAACAAAGAAACCTCAGATGGCCTCAAAGCAGCAGCAGGGGGTCGATGGCTCCAGTTAACGCGAAGAAGCTTCAAAGAAATGAACTGTAACTACAAGTCGAGAGTTGACGGGATTAGTTTATAAAAAGAGAAGAGGTTTTTTTTTAGGAATAAATCCCAATTCTTTTTTCCAGAAAAACTGTGGAAAAAAATACAACTTGAGCCGTAAAAGTTTTGGTACAATTAAGTACAACTATGATAGCGAAACATTTTTATACTTTAATTTCGTAGCTACTTATTTTATTTCTAGCTGACTAAAACAAAATGCAACAAGATGCGTATTTCTTCAAATACTTTATATGCGTGCAAATCATTAGCGGCGCATCATTTTCAAGTATGAGTATTTCCTATCGCAATTCCGCTTTGCCGGCATCTTATATTCTAGATTCCTATATAAAATACTTTTCGACCGTTTTTATCAGTCATCTACAGTACGTAAATACTGAAGATAACGTACGTTTCCAAAGGATGAAACATTGTTGCTTTGCAAAGTTGCCATTGAGTGATAATAGTATGTGCAGGGAGATACCGTCAGTATAGTGTCAACATTAAATTCAGGTAAAAGAAAGCAGCCTATAATTTTTACCGAAGTTATTAATACAATCATAACAACATTCATGGCCGCCCTAAACGCTAATATTGTAAAACAGCTTCCGGGCGACCGGAAATTTTGCTAGGAAAGCTGCTGGCGGTCTCTCCCGTGCAGGTGTTCCTGGGGACAATGTCAGCAGAGAGCGGGTTCATTTTGAGTGAAGGTTGGAGGTTTTTTATTGTTATTATTAACACTATTACTATTATATACTGTTGTTTATTTCAGTTAACACTTCCCCATAACCACCGCAACGGTGTTTCAAGAAAATGGGGTAGGGACACGTAGCATGCCAAGAAAAAAGTGATGCATAGAGGACATCACATCAAGAAAGAAAAAGAGCAACAGTACAAGGGCTATTAGTAGGAGTAGGGAAAAGAAGCCAGGAAAGTGGAGAGTGCGGCAAAACTTCTATGATGCTATGATCCGGCGCAGAAATTTTGCAATTTTTTATCAACTTTATGCAGCTGTTGGTAGCAGACAGAGCTCGTGGAACCTCAGTCAAAATGAGGTTATGTTAACGCTGGTGTTTGTTTTCTGTCTCCTGGCAACATGGCTAAAAAGTTATGGACGGATCTTTCCGAAAGTTTCTATTAGAAATTTAACGAGAAAAAGATAAGGAAATTTCGGTGATGACCTGTTAGTCCGTTTGGTTGTCTGTCTGTAGTCTATTACAACCGTAAGTGACACAGTTATAGCTTATATATGTTGATAACAGTATATCTCAAACAATTATAGCTGGAGCTTTTGGAAACTTACAGCAACCATTAGCCAGTTATGAGGAACAGTTGATTTAATTTTGATGATGACCCGTTCAACCGGTTGTATATCAGTTCTTCTTATTGTCCGTAGCTCGAAAAGTTACCGACGGATCTTCATGAAATTTACAGGAAATGCCATAATGTTTTGAGCCACAGATGATTCAAATTTGATGAACCGAAAGAAATCCTGAATTTTGGACTATTTTTTTGGGGGAATTCTTTACTTTAGACGAGCCAGTCTATTTTCTTTATTCATGGTCAGATTGTTTCGAAACTTGCACAGTATATGTAAAAATGATTTTTAAGAACATTTTATCCGTGTAAATTATTTGATTTTTGCATTAGTTTTTAAGTAATGTTGACATTAAACTTTTGGTATTATTTTACTTTCACTTACACATGATTATTATTGCGTTCAGTATGTAAATTGGGTCAATTTAAGACAATTTACAGGAATAACGTTTTCGTCGCAAATGCTTAGTTTTGGAGATATATGGCTTTGAAGTTCCCATTGTTTTTCTATGGGAGAAAATACCGAGCGATCCCATACAAGAGAAATTAGGGTTGGATTAGCTAAGTTTAGGTTACGTTAGGTAATATTAGGTTAGGTTAGGTAAGATTAAGCTAGGTAAGATTAGGCTAGGTGACATTAGGTTAGGTAAGATTAGGTTAGGTAAGATTAGGTTGGGTAAGGTTAGGTTAGGTTAGGTAAGGTTAGGTTAGGTGAAGTAAGGTTAGGTTAAGTAAGATTAGGTTAGGCAAGGTTAGGTTTGGTTAGGTTCCTTTTAGGTCGCTAGCAAGCCTGTGATGTCATCTGCTATTTTTTCCCATAGGAAAACAATGGGAACTTCAAAGTCTAATATCTCAAAAACTATTGCAAAAATGAGAACATTTGCTTGTATAAAATGTTCTTAAAATTCAATTTTACGTATACGGTGCAAGTTTCATGACAATCTGACATATAGAAAATAAACTGACTCCTCCAAAGTAAAGAATTCCCTTTTTTTTCATTTTCGTTAGCATTGCGATTCTTGGCGGAAGAGTAGGCTCTGCGAGCGTCTCTATAATTACAGTATTATAGATTGTACAAGAATTCATAATTAAATATATGTGTACGTAAGAGATTGCGGCAAATACTTTAAAACGTTCTTTATAGAGTAGCTGGTTAAAGAGTCTTTTCGTCTTTTGCAGAATCCATAATCCTACTATTTAATGTATGGTAACTATAGCAAAAAACTGAGCCTTGTGCACTCGTACGTATTTATTTACAATTTCCAGCCCTGGGAATGGGTGTAATAAAGATGCAAGGTTCAACTGAGATATTCGACGCCACTGCTTCGCGCTGCGGCTAAATACCCGCTAAGTCCTAGAGAAGCGCACAGCTGCAGTCGACTACAGAAGGTCCGAGAGAAACGAAAAACTGAAATCCAGTTTCAACTCTAAACAAAGACTAACAGTAGGGGCAGGAATGATCTAGCACGAACAAACGTGCTGCTACCATGGGTAAAAAAAGGAGCCATTATGTCCATTTCTTTATATCCCAGGTAAACTGCAAACCTCTTTGCTCCCATATATTTCAACTATGAATGAAGTGATGGTAGCAAAACCAACTCGGTTTCAGCTGGCCCTCTTGTGGTTACCACGTGGACCCGATACGACACTTCTGCAGTAAAAAAATCAATATGTTGGAGCAATTATTGACACCAACAAGACGAATCTATTAACATATTAGATTGAGGGAGGCACGGTGACCTAATGTGACATGAGCTAAGCGTGTATCTGTGCCCAGCGGGAGGGGTCAAGGTCGGTACAGAGCCCAGTGAAGGTGAGACTCTGGCTGCGGGAGGATATGCTAAACTACGACTGGTGGGTTTCCGTGAGGTGTCTAGCTTCTGCACTAAAATCAGTTCCCATACACATACCTACTTAAAACGGCGCCAAATTGCATTCACCCGGGCGAAATCGCCATGCAAAAGCAACAAGCAAAGAAATTTTAACAATTAAGAATCAATTTGGTCCTAAAATGAATTTTCTGTTTATCAACACAAAAATTTGGTCAGTTGTGTTTGCGACAGTACTAACAGTAACTGTAATTTTTTTAAATATCCGTCCATAACTGTTTAAGTCACGGTCTGAAGAACGCTAAAATAAAAACATTAGTCAAACATACAAATGGACAAACCGATCATCCCGAAAATTTTGTCTTCTGTGTTTTTTTTAGTATTTCCAAAAATAAATTACTACAAACTTCTTAAGTTATGTTACTGAAAAACATGGAAACAAAGAAAACAAACATTGAGGCAACAAACGGACAAACAGATCAGCAAAAAAATTTTGTCATTTGCTAACAAATCCAACAATTCCTTTAAATTTCATCGAGATCCGTCCATAATATCTGAGTCAGGCTGCCAAGAAAAGAAAGGCAGACAAACCAATACGGTTGAATGAAGTTTCACCAAAACTTAATCCTCTGTTCCTCGGAATGTGTCTAAAAATCTCTGTATATTTCGTAAGAATCCCCCCAAAATTTTCAGAATTATTTTGGTGACAGACATATACTCATACACAGACATGCCAACTATAAGATACAAGTTCGACAAAAAATAACTCTTAGGCGGAGGCGGAGGTATATAATTAAGACGGATGAAGCATAGAGCAACTTTTTCAATGGTTATGGTTTACCGTAATATATTTTTCATTTTTTATTAATAATTTTTGTTGCTACGCTTGCAGGAGAGTATACGTGCGTTGCAGTTCAAATTCCAGGCTGAAGTTGACAGGATTACCCTACAGCCACTTCGAGGCCTTATTCCATCAGGATGATCTTCACTAAGGATACTTTGAAATGTATTAAACAAGCTTTCTTTCACACTGTTGCCGTAGTTATAAAAATTGATAAGGGAGGCATAGTTCGATTAATATGTGCGGCCATCTTCAGGGCAAAAAAATATTACGTAGTAGCACGAAAAGGAAAATTCTAAACGAAGTGAACGAGAAAGGTAATTTTGAGCTATGGAAATAGATCTTACTGAACTCGTTTCGTCCAGAAGTTGCGACAGAGATTACAAAATAGAAGCAAGTTTACCCTATTTTCAAGACATAATGTGTAGTGCGTCTGAAGAGGGTTCACGCTATGGTCTTCGTTCCCTATTCGCATAAGTAGTACTTTTTCAACATACTTATATATAGTCACATTGAGTAGTTCAAGCCTCCTTCCACTACAAAGGCGACCACGCAGAGGAGAAAATACCCATAGTATATCGACAGAAACGTGGAACCCATGCACGAGGGTGCTCCGTCACAGAATTAACGCGCATGGGAAAACGTCAAGAAAGAAAAGGTAACATTAGTAGAGGTATAAATGAGGAAGGAAGCAAAGTGGCCACGAAGGAAAACTGCTTTGAAGGCCTAGCTAAGGTAACATACAGGATCCTTATCTAGGGCGTTTCTTCCCATAGAATAGGCGACCTTTACTACCTAACCCTATGACCCACCCTCTGCCCCCTGTGGGGGTAGAAACGTGCTATTACTTCCTCATACCACATCGCTGCATGTCCACCAAAAGACTTGCTACAACCCTTGCCGAAATATCAGCTGGGTCATAGTAAGCATTACAAGTGATGTTTTGGATGTTTCTTTAAATCCAAAATGAATTACCTAAAACTCAAAGAGCTCTGAACTTTTCCATAGTTTACAAAGGAATAACAAAACATTTGGATTAGTGACAGGTATTTATCATATATTAATTGGCGGTGTTGGTAGTCTTTTGGGTGACCTCGGCTTCAAGCTACGTATTACTAAGCCTAAATGTTCTTAACTTGCCTCTCATCCTAGTCGATAGGTAACATTGAATTCATATCTTTAGCCAAATGCTGTTGAGACAGACGGCCTTCATCTTCGTAGTAGAATTGTGAATAGCAGTCAGTCGTTTTCTGGATTCAGATCCAGAGTACTGGGTCGCAAAATAGTCTTTAGTACGAGCAATGGCGTGCCTTCACACGTTATGCGAGCGCTTTGAGACTAAACAATGACTGTGACGAGAATCGTTCAACGGTTAGTTCAGGACCTCCATGGCAGCATGCTGGTCTTGAGAATCTTCAAAACCTTATAAGTGAGTTGATCTTCACACTCGAAGTAAATTTGTTGTTATAGCGGCTGATTATCTCACTCTCCAAACGGTTGATCACCTCACTTCGAAACGTTTGATCAATTCACCATCAAATCGGTTGAGCAGCTCACTATCGAATATTATAAGATACAAATCAGACAAGCAATTGAGCGGGCGGCGTCACTCAGTCCCGACCCGAAGATCACCAAGCATTAGAGGCAGGATACTGATTGACAGCTTTTTCCACTAGCGTGACAAGCACTGCAATTACAAAGCATGAAATTAAGCTCATGAAGATTGCGTCACAAGTGATCCTGACTGAGAGATGCGGCAGAGACCGTATGTTTCCATACATTGTTGGTCAGTCTATTGCCAGCTATCAATTCTACTTTTTGATTCTTTGCTTAGGATATTCTACTAAATTATTTTACATTCAGTAATCATTGGCTCACCTGTACAATGCAAATACATGCTTCTAAAACTTGCATTAGTAACAATTGAATTCACAAATATAGGAAGGCTTGAACTGTAATATCGTAAATCAACTGTTGATGACATTCTTGGGTATTTGCAGTAAACTCCAATGATTTCGCAATAGATAGTAAAATAAAAAGTCTCATGTTGTAGAACAGAGACTTCTGAATTTGGTAGTACAATCAGATTTGTAATGATAGGCCAAACAAGCAGCTATTGAAGTTGATAGTGAAAATCATTCGGCATTTGCGCTAAACGTGAAAATCAGAACAAGCCAGCAGAGCTGAAGGTTGAGTTGGAGCCATGAAGTGATACAGCATTGGTAGCCATGAAATGAGAGAGCATTGGCTGCCACGAAGTGATATAGTACGGTATTAGCAGCAATGAATTGAGATAGCATTGACAGCCATGACGTGATTCAATATAGGCAACAACCGTGAAGTGATTTCACAGACAACCATAAAGCGATTTAACTTAGACACACATGAAGTGATTTAACTCTGGCAACCATGAAGTAATTTACGAGTGACGTAGGCAACCATGAAGGGATGTAACGCAGGCAACCATGAAGTGGTGTGCTTTATCTAGGCAGTCATGTGAAATAACATGGACAGCCGTGATGGGCAACTTGAGATGGTTCCAGCAGTAAAGGGTGGAATCAACATCAAAACGTCATGTATTAGAGTTATTTGACGGTTGTCCAGGTATTTTTATCTCATGGTTAATAATGCATTTTTAGTTCATGGCTAAAATGTTGTTTCACTTGTTTTACTGTGGTTTTAATTTAGTTTTTCAGTATTACTTGATTTTCTATATCTCCCTTTTGTTGCGAGCATTATAATGAGCTTAGTCGAAAGCTCTAGATATATCAATTCAGGGGAAAGCTTCCAATCCGACGATGGACAAAAACACAACAGCATGAGATACTAACGTACATTCATGTAGTACTTATGTGCTAATTTTTATCTATAAATCTCTAATACTCTTAGAATTATGACAAAGCTCAAATTAGTCTTAACGTCCAAAATTGACGTTCCTCGCCAACTGGTGATATATAATGATGATGATTTGTTTTTTCTATTCTGCAGCACATTCTTTATGGTAAGATGCAGAAATTAATTTCTGTTTGAGGTCTCTGTGATCAACAGATCTCATTTTATCAAAGCTTAGGTAAATTGGCCTCCAGACTCGCTGCGAGAGGCAAGGTCTTAGTGGGCTGTCAAGGTATGCCGTGGTGTACGACTATATCCTTCTATACGGCAAAATCGGATCTATAGCACCTCCTTACACAGTGTTAACTTTACCAAGAATGAAATGAAATGCATCAATATTACAGCGAATGCACCGAAGCGAATCATAATGGCAAAGCCATCCCGCCAGTTTGGGGTTTTCCGGTTGGTGCGTATGATTTTTAATTTTTGCTCTACTCCTAATAATCCATGGCAGTGGCCCAGAAAGACTTGAAGCCCAGGCATATAGCATAGCCATCTCTGGGCATGAGCTACTTGGCGCCCCCTCCCCCTCCCCAGGTACGGAGTGATCTGAGGGGCGGTGAAAGAACGGGTGCACCCAGGTAGAATTATGTCTAAGTGGTACACAGTACAGTTAAGTCACATATGCAGCACCAGATCAGTGGGTAACGTGTCGTTGGTTCACCCTGTGCTGAAGGAACGCTGGAAACCCGCTTGACAGCCAGCAAGGCGACAGACTGGAAGGCTATGGTATCATGGATAAAGCGTGTGGTTGTAGTATGCATCCGTGTTTTCCCAGGTGACCAATTAATGTCGACATTATACTTTTTGTTGCCCAGCTTCATCGAAACAAAAAACGATATTTTTAAATAGTTTTTTATGTACCGTATTCAATTTTGACTTATTAGTTTCGCCATCTAATTCTTAACAGGAAGAGTTCCGAGACCGCTGCTGGATGGTACACCAAGCCCTCCGACTTTTCTGTCGCGGCCACCTTACTTTGAGAGCTGACTTATCGAGTGACACAGCTCAGGAGTGAAGCTACGCTGATAAGACGAAGTATACAGTCGTCATAACTTTTTGGAGAAGGGAGTTAGGGCTTCGCATTACTGTCATGCAACTTTCAAAGTCGCCTTTCTTGCTTGATATTACTCTTTGCGAGACCGAGAGCGTGAACAGACAGCTTGGAATATTTGTCGCTCTATTCTTCGGAGCAAATTTCTATACATTCACAATTTTCTACTAAATTGCTGGTTGAATAATAGCTCGTTAAATAGTTTGTTTAAAAAGTCATCAGCACAAGCTCCTAACTCAGCGATGACTGGAGTCCGCCAGGAGACTCGAAGCTCACTGCTACAGGGGTTTGTACTAACAGACGAACTGCACCTGTAGCACAGCGCAAACTTTCACCGTAAGCGTCACAGGAAATAGGACTTGAAAAACACAACAGTGCCATTGTATGCTTGCTACTTTCTGGCAAAACAACGGGAGAAGCCGACGCTTTTCGCTCGACAACTTCACTTTCGCTTCAATACAACGGGAAAAAAATACATCCACTAAAGCTAATCAGCTCTGCATGTGTGGACAATCTCAAGAAGAGCAATATGAAATACAAAATAATAGCTATACAGCGGTGTGCGTGCTTAGGCCCCACACACAACCCGCCGTGGGTGCCTGTACACCACACAGCCACGCGAGTCGTACACAAGGTCCACTACAAGCGTCCGGCGCAGAATTTACCGAATAAAGAATGTCTTATTACACTCTCCGAGTAACCAGTTTCTGCTGTAGCTCTTATATAGTATTTTCTTGATATGCTGTAATGGAGAAACGAGTTTCTTCAAACGATTTCTGTGGACATGGGCAAAAATTAGCCCCAGGGCATATATTTACAAGGCATAGAATTACAGTTAGTTTTACTGTTCACTGTAAAGGTGCTCCGGCAATACTAAGAAAAAATAAGATAGCGACAAATGTGCCGAAATAACGCGTAAAATATACATGACTTTTTCGTTCTTTAGCATAGAATAACACAAAATTGACATATATTTTTCAAATCTCAGGATAATTCCAAACAAAATGCCCCTAAAGCAAACAATAAGAGACCAGAACAGAAATTATGAACTAAAAAACAGCTGAACATGAAAAAACCTGCCGTTATATCCATAGAAGATTGTAACTCGGGGGAAACAAAAGGTAATGTGTGCGACATCAGCTAGCTCAGTTCTCTATTTCTATACGATCACGTCGGGAACAGACTTTCCGTGGTACCAGCCAATCACTGTATCAGGTAGGTACTTAAAAAGTTAGCACGATTTTCATTCCAAATTGCCTAACAGAGAAGCGTAAAATCTTTCTACGTTACGGTATGATTTCAAACTTGCATGACCGATGATTATGGGAACTACGATGTCTGTCGCCGTATAAGGACCAGCGTATTACATAAACGACATATCAACCAATGCTATTCCTACGACAAATAGATCGTTCATTTAGTCTTTACTGGGATAAAATAAATAGCCAATAGGATTGTGCACAACCAGGCTCAGTTGATGAGACGGCCTAGATAACTGTGCTGCACAGACGTAAAGTAAAGCTAAGTTTCCTTTAATGTCCCTGCAACATCTGTACATTCGGCAACGTAAAATTGATATACTGAGGTTGAAAATTGAAAAAAGTCATATCGCATGATGATCCGCTATAATGTACTTCGCAACAAGTACAGTATTCCATAATATGGGATTGGCAGGAAGCAGAGCATCTGTACAAGATAACACAGTAACGGCATCATTAACAGTTAGGGGCGATGTTACAGCGGGACTCGAGGTCCGCTGATGAGGGGCAGTTCGCATAATAAGAGCGACCTCTAGCTACAGCTTGTCGAAGCTTTAGAGTGGACAAGGGAGAATAGTACTTATACTAACGAAAAGCAGTCACAAGAATAAGAGCAACGTCTAGTTACTTCTATCCCCTTAACGTACTAACCTGAGAATATTCGTCCAACAGTTCCTGCTGTTTTTACAGTTATTCTTGCCAAAGTGACCAGATTTTGTAAAAAACTTAGTTCGTTAAGAGGCTAAGGAGAAATAAAGAGAGAGAGAGAGATGTACAGTTGCGAGCATAATTAAGGGACAAAAATTCAAAAGGGACAAAATTTCATATCTCAAAAACTGGAAAAGGTTCAACGCTGAAATTTTAACACAAAAGAGGTATTGAGATACCTAATAATATGCAAAAAATTTAATACGATCCGAAGGATACGAAAAAAGTTATGTATATTGAACTTATAATTATGAATTTAGTGTGAGCAGAATTAAGGGACACTTGACAAAAAACGCAACAAAACAACAAATATAACAAAAACCTTCATCCTTAATCAATATTTTGTGAACAATCCTTTATGTTTGATGACTTCAACACATCTTCGAGGGCAAGATTCAATTAAATTGTCGCATCGTTCAATATTAATCCTGCCCTATTCCTCTTGAAGCTTTATCCACATAGCCTCAGTGTTTGTTGGATTTCGAGCCATGACTTTCTCACCCAAGACTTTACACAGGTTCTCTATGGGGTTGAGGTCAGGACTTTGAGCAGGCCAGTCAAGAGTCTCCACTCCTTCCTCATCAAGAAACCTCAACACACT
>LQNS02278094.1:27420163-27432516 GCA_001587735.2 Parhyale hawaiensis
CTGTCTACAAGATTGGAGTCGCTCCTATGAGCAAAACTTCTGCCTATTAGACAAAGACAACTTCTCAACTAACGATTCGAGTTCATTTGTCAAATCCAGCCACGAAAAGTTGCAGACCGGGAAATCTTGCGCCCGACACGTGTCGAATTTGACGCAAAGCAGCAGCGGCAGCAGCATTAAGACTGTGTTTGCGGAGGCACTTCGTTAATTGCAATTCCTCGAATGTTTTACGTATTTGCGCATGGGTAACGACCACTAATGAAATTTATCTTAAACAAACGTTTAATGGGGCGTAACTGATCCGGAACTATACAAATTCAAGTAAACATATTATTTTAGCAGATCCTAAGTCAGAACGTAACATGGTACAAAAACATGGTGTAGCATATCACTAAAGTTGACTTACTTTAAGAGAAACCCCCATAATGCCCTTATATACTATGTTGCATTGGGCTCACTGCTTTCGCTCCGTCTGGTGGCATTATTCGCTCTATTGTTGGTACATGTTAGATAGTTTGAAGCAAGAGGCCATTACTGATCGCCTGTGGAAGAGTTGTTGAATGATTATATCCTGATATACAGGCCCAAAGCGCACTGTCTGGTCCTGAATTCGAGACAGTCATCCACCTTTGAGTAAATATAAGACTCGCAAAATACGGGACACCCTTACATATACACGTAAGCGCTCGATGGATTTCTGCTTGAACTTAGACCATAGCAGTTATAAAATGAAAGGTGGTAGTAATTCCAGAAAAAAAGCATTTCCGTCAGAAAATCGACAGTTTTTTAAATTATGTGTTGCCAACTTCATGGAGCTTCTGCGTTTTGGAACATATTCGGTAGCTACGTCATGGTTAACGTGCCCCTAATGAAACTTATGTTAGACAGATTGTTAACGGCAGCAACGTTTTGCACAATGGACTATATATATATATTTTTTTTTAACCAACATCACTATGTGTTTCTGATACCACAAAGAATACGTGAACGAAACTTAAATGTAATCAATTCGTGAAACATAGTAACGGGATGATGTAAAGCAAGACAATGAAAACGGAGTATAGAGGGGCATCAATATGCCACGAAAAAGTGCGCTTAAATATGTGACATAATTGATACTGACAATCGACTGCACCCCTGGGTGATAAATGCATTCTAAAAATAGTGCGCATCAAAGCATCACCAAAAGTAATGTGTATGTGTGGGGTACGATGTGCTCATAAAAGCAATATGGCTATGAAGACTATGAGGTGCTCATAAAAGTAATGTCTAGAAGGTTTTAACTCAGGGTCAATGCATAGAATAAATTTCTCAGCGTGCCACAGCAGGCTGAATTTTATTTCGTTTTAGCCAGGTACAGGTACATGCTCGTATACTGTGTGAAGGGAGTTCATACTTTAGGTGCATTTTCGGGAAATATATAAGATATCTGCATAGAACTATAACACAGGACAGAGCTGTGTGGTGCAAATATATATAACAGTTCTCCTCTCACAATCAAAAGTTACATGCTGGGACCTGTGGAAATGCCACACAACAAAAACACTGTTCTTCAGTGATACCTCAGACTCGTGTTATCCCAATTTTCCCCTATTTAATTCTGAAGGAATCTCAGGAAATTCCACGGAACAAAAGCACTTCTCCTCGGACCCGTATATATAGGCATACGAGGTATGAAAAATATTCCAAGTCACGCGGTGAAACTTCTACCTCAGACCTGCGAGCAGTACTAGCTTAAATTTGAACTTTACTGCTTCTGCTATTGATCCCTTCCCAGGTCTTATCAAGGAAACTTTAAAGATGACTTAATTTTTCCCTATCTAATAATAATAATAATAATAATCTGTAATAAAAACATCACGATTGTGCCAAGTAACTAACGGTGGTGCAAGCAGAATTATAATATAGATTACTTTTTTCAAGCTAAGAAAACAGCGATCGTAACTGATTCTCGGCGGAACGGCAATGTTATCACTCATATTTCTCATCATCATCAAAATAGCAAGTAGAGAAATTTTGAAAAAGCTGAAGTAAAATACATTTTGCAAGTATCTTTATAAATACATGGTCTTTTGGTGGCGAAGATTCATGACGAATCAAGCGTTCGAACATTACAATTTCTATATACAGTATCACTAGAGTGCTGGTGCTGTCAAAAACGACAGCGAGGAACTTGAGATGAACCTTCTTTATTGATCATACTTTCGCTACTTATGCTACGAATGCCAACTTAAACTGTCATAAAAGATGAGTGCTTTTTGTTTCTATTTATATATATATATATATATATCTGAGCAGCGCATTCTTCTTTCCCTTGGTTAACCTTATAAAATGAAAAAAATCAGCTGATAGTTGCAAGCAGTGAACAACCACTGGATTTAATTAAATTCCCCGCTGCGTATCCGTATACGCGATAATAAAATTTCACTACAAGAAAATTTTATGCTCAAGCGATAAGTGCTTTGTCAAGGGAAGAAAAAAAATCTATATTATAATGCTGCTTGAGGCTCTATCCATCCATGCGTCTGTACGTGACGCTTTTCACTATTAGCTAGGGGAAAATTTACCTTGGCAGAAGTTCTGCATTTTGCTGGGAGGAAGCTCAATAATCTCTGTCTTCTTCTGGTTTGCTCTTAAATAAATTTCTTAGTCAGTTTCGAAGAAAAGACATGAAGTTCCTTTTACGCGTATGACGTACCGTACCTACATGTACATGCCGTACCAATTTTCCAATCTCGAAAATTCACGTTGCTGAGGTCGCATAACGATTTAAATACGGGAAAATTCGTATCCAGACTACGATGCAGCGAGCTGTTCAGAACTGCTTCATTCTAAAGCAGTTTTTAAAGTGACAGCGCGATGTTTAAAGAAATCCTGTGAACTGACAGAAAAAATGCATTCGGCGGCACGAATCAATTATTGAAAAAAAGGCTGAGTCTGATGTATTTTAATTTTGTGGGAAAGCTATCACACACATAAAGTACAAAGTAGTCATGGGTCCCGACACTGAATTGAAGTCATTAAATTTACCGATGAATGATGAAAATGTTAAAAATATGAAAGCCTACATAATATCTTTAGACGATGAGAAATAAAGGTTGGCAAATGTGTGTAAATGTAGAAGAAAACAATGAGAAGAGTACTTCCGAAGAATGAGATTGCTATTTTCTATTGGTTTTTATGCTGTCATTATGTCTTGCTATATCATGAAGTACTAGGGCGAAAACTTCGCTGGTAAAACATCTGCGAGGTTCACCGGTGCTCTAGTGTTTGGCATACACGCGGCTACGTTAGGCCGTTTTTGTGTGGGTGACAACAGCTGAATCTATTATGACATATCGATTCGAAATAATAATTGCGAATTGAAACTCAATAGAAATGCACAGAGAGATTCGAAACTGAGCAAGTGGCCCTCGTTATAGCGGAATATGTAGCTGCCGCGACTTGGAGTATAAAACAGTTTTTATCTACAGATATATTTGACCAGCCGAAACTGCATAGACAGCGGCTTAATGGAATGGATAGGGAGAAACGTTCCCATGTTTCGAGGTTAAAGGTTAGACGGAGTTCGTAAGGATTAAGAGACAGGCGCTATATATGGGGCAGGTAAAGTTGAGGTCCTGTGTTAGGTCAAATGAAAGTGAGTTATAGTAGCGTAGGTTAGGATTGCTTTATTTTGCAACGTGAGGACATTAACCAACCGTTGAATTTCCACTGGTCTGGCTAGTCTACAATAAATAATTGCAGGGTAACTGCACCCTACAAAATCGCGTCTCCTATGATTCGTTGATCATCAACTCGATTTTTAGGTCATGCACTGAGAGCAAATATATTTAGGATGCAGGGTGAAAGTATGAAAAATCAGACTTCCTGACAGCGCTAAACGAAGATGTAAATATCTTCACCACTTGGATCTCAACGTTGACTGAGCAGGAAGTGCATTCAATTAAAATGATAAAAATGCCAACCGCGGCCATCTTCTGCAACCTGGTCTAATTTTTGCTTATTTATCTCCATCAAAGTGCAATATACATGTAATTACAAAATTTGCAACCTGGCCTAGTTTTCGTTTTAACTATTTCGTTAAGAGCAACATGAAACTTACCAATATATAAGCATATAAACACAAGACGGTGTTTATTATATTGTTTTGGGTTGTTTGATGTACGGCAGCGCTTTTCAAACCTTTCTAATCCAATAGGTAATCTATCGTCATAGTGCCGAACTGAACATCACCCACACCTTTGTAAGCTTTCCTAAAAAATTACAATTCCTTTCAAAATTATTAAAACTAGCAGTAGAATAATCCAGTAGATAGAAAACACCTAAAGTTATCCCGATATGCGTAGATTCATTGCTTCAGCTCTTTCCAGACCGTCGCACACAGCTGCTTCCTCCCTGACCCCTCCGAAAAACTTGTTACTAGATTAACAAGCCACGTTCAGTCTCTAGTCTAGTTAATGGACCTCTTGACTCAACAACTAAGCCGCACGGGACCAGCCTCACGCTTTACAAAAACCCGCGATGGCGTCCAGAGTTCGGGTGTATTTCGCCGATAAAATTCGTTCACAGTTGAGGGGAGAGAGAGCCTTCAATCCTGGCATGGAATCCCAAGTGGATTTGAGAATTTTCCTGCGAGTCGCTTGTTTATTTTGCGAGTGAGACCACAGCATTTGGCTGGAGCCAGGCTGGTAGCATCGACCTAAAGTCCACCTCGTCCTAACTGGCCAGCGAAAGAGCATTTGATCCGCTCGAGAGCGCCGGCCGCTTGGCACGCACCGCTGACTCCTCTGTTGTTCGAACAGAAGTGAACCTTTTCTGATGCTGCCTGCCTTTTCTGCAAAATCTCCAATTTTGTTGTCGTGCGACACGAATCAAAGCGAGAACATTTTACGACAGAAACTTAAGTCATTGGAAAAATTAGAGCAGGAAAACCGTCGTACGGCGCGTTGATGCACCACAGTTTTATTGTGGACACCAGCACCACTGAAGTGTGTCAGAAGGACACACACACACACACAAAACAGCCTGTTTGCTTTTTCTCGGATTTTTGTAGCACTAGCCGGCTGGCAACAGCAGGCTGGCTGTTGTTCGTGTCTACCGCTGATCTATAACAAAAGGGATCAGCTTCATCAATGGACCATGGTTGGTACAAATCTCGTTATAGTAGCAGAATCGCTCTTCTGACCGTTTGCTTGTCAACAGGTGCGAGAAAGGACATTATCTGTTCAGGCAAATGCAGCACTTAATGTGCTACAAACAAACTACAAACATCAATAACATGAGACAGTCGAGTGGCACAGCCACCAAATGCACGTGTGAGCACAGGAAGCGTATAAACACTCCGCTCGTAGTAAGTGCCTTAGGCTTCTTGCCATAAGGACCTTCTGTCTCCTTACACGCCAGTGTAACCCAGAAGGAAACTTATAGGCATTTATCCGATGTTATCCGATGCCGCTCACTATTTACACGTAGGCAGACGATAAATACCTATAAATTTCCGATTGGGAAAACTGTCTGTGTTTAAAAGAAAACTACCGTATTCATTACTGATCATATTAACAAAATGGTAGCTACTTAAATTTCGAACAGCAAACGAAAGTAGCCAGAACATTTTGACTAAACATTGAAACTGTAAAAAATTAGGAATACCAAGAAGGAGCTGGTATAGAGAAGAAATAGTTGAAGCTGAAATGAGTGCAATGAAGAGCCACGCAAATCGCTACTGCAGCGATGAGGTTCCTGCAAAATAACAATGTGTAGAGTTTCTTTCTGCTACATTTTGTAAGACATTTAGTATTTTAACAAATTCATCTAGAGTTTGAATAGTCAGTTAAAGTTTATAAATGAATCATTTAGTTTTAAGTTATGTCATTTAGAGTTTTCAATTATGTAAGTCATTAATAGTTTCTAAAAAAAATTATAAAGATACTCTAATCAACCATTTACAATTTTCAATTAAGTCATGCGGAGATTTTTATTATGCCACTTAGAGGCTTTAATTAAGTCACTTAAAGTTTTGAATGAAGTGATTTAGAGTAGTTGTGCTCCGAACAGTCCATCCATACATGCACAATTTGTTCCGCAATGGGAACTACTGTTTCACTATATCTCTGAAATAATAAGGAACGTTTCACAGTTGGGCATCGCGTCTTGCATACCTTCAACGAAAACTACATTCGCAATATTTAGCACTTAATAAGCGAAACTGCACCACAACAAGTGCACTATGGAACAATATCACAAGCTTTGCAAAGTAAAGCTTGGAAAATTTTACGCGTTAGTTCGTCGGGAAAAAACAAACTTTACACACAAGTTTATATTAAATAAGCCGGCATGGTGAGCTCGTCTGTTATTAAGAAACTTACTTGCTTTCATTTCACGAAAAGGCCGCTGTTACTTCTCATAAAGTGGGGCAAACTGAAGCTATCCAACCTGTAAGCTGGCAATACAGATGATATTGCCACATAATAAGAGTCCTTCTTGTAAGTTTAAACTGGAGGAGAAAAGATAAGCAAGAAATTAGTACATTTTGAAGCTTTAGTTAATAGTCTAATTGTGAAAAATACTAGAACGACAGATGTGCCAGGTATCACCAACCAACAAGCAGTTTACTTTTGGGATTTTTCTCCAACCATGTTTTCATCATAGTCTCTTTTGTAATTCTCAACCTGGAGACCGTCTTCGTCTATAAGTAAAAATACGCGCTTTTTCTTGAATTTCATCACCGTGATTCTGGCACCAGCTCTATATATATGTATATATGGGAGCATATAGTGACGCTTGATGTTATGCTATTTCTACGAGAATGTCAGCAAGAATGACAGTGAAGAGTATATCTGAAAAACCGAGATGTGAGCTAAGCTTCCACTGCAGATCCCCGAACTGCGCTCAATAGAGAATTAATATCACTTAAGTTCGCATAAGCTGGGAAATATATATTTTACGCCATTGCATGGTCTGATACTGGGTATTACGCGTCACCAAACGGTGCGCCGTGAGGGACACTAAAACCTTGCGGCTATTCGCGAGAATAGAAGACAGAGGCATTCAGAAGAATCTTATAGCGGGTACCTAATAATCTCTTGATGTACACTAACCCGAGATATCACGCGGTTTTAATTTCTAATAAGCTTTGTGTCACTACAAGACGTCTCAAGTTATTGTATACTTGATAGAAGATTCCCGTCATTAACAGCAAGGTAAAAAAAAAAAACATGCAGAATATAATCTTCAATGAATTAGGAAATAAATAAAAATTCAGAGCGACATATAATATGTACTATTTTGAAAAAAGTTCAAATCCTCTTGATATTACACGTAAATAGATGTGTTATCAATAAACTTATAGTCACCAAAAGTACCAACAAGTAGGGTGATGAATATAAGTCACGCACACAGGTCCACTAAGAGCGTATGGAGTGCGTCGAATCACATGACATTTTTACCCTCCATTACCCAATAAATATGGTTTCCGTATTCCATTTCATATATCAGCCATCTCAATTTTTCGTGGTAGAAAACTTTTCACCGATCATAACAAACCTTGAACTTCATGCGAGATGTGAGAACATGGTTCTTCTGGTATGAAAACAAGCTGTCCAAAACAAGTTGGTTAGATCAGTTAGGGCCTACTTTTGCAAACACAGATATTTTGAGGAAATCATCATTGCAGTTTGTTAATTTTTGTCGGCTCAATGCACAGCATTTGACAGTTCAGTGAATCCCACTGGTACCTTGTCCCTATAATAGAACTGAGAACAATCATGAAGGAACTAGCCATTGTGTGAAATGGCCCCTCTAAGCTTAGCACGGCCCCTAATTTATTTTGTATAGTATATTAAGCTCTCTATACTTGTATTAATTTCCTGCCGTCATACAGCAGAGCATTCAGAAAGTCACTGCACAAGTTGATTACATATTTTTTTTCTATCTCAGAAGTCAGTCCTCACATGATTCGACCCTACTCAACATGGTCGAATTCTCACCAACAAAACAGACATCTAGTTCGGTATCCTGCCAACTGAACCGTCCGTTTTCTTCCATTAGTGGCACCAAGTACATATCTGAAACTGGTTTACTAGCGCTGCGAGAAATGCACTCGCCTCGCGCCGAATTCTCAGTGATTTTTGTCTCGGCTTTTCTGCCGGAAGGTCTTAGTATTGTCTCGAGGGGTCAGTGCGCTAGTGACAGGAAACATGTATCTCTAACCCCTAGGATTAGGGCACCGCTAAACGATTTCGCTCAGCCATGCCACACAGGGGCAAGAAACGAATTTTCTTCCATTAATTACTATATACTGAGATAAGTCTGCTTCATTAACTTTTCACAGTGAATAAAAAAAAAAACATATTAATTTCGTGTCATTTTTATTCTGTGTCATTTGTTTTTGTCATAAAAAAAAGAGTCAAAGAGTCAGTTAGCGTTAACAAGCGCAGAACGTGTATGACTCGTCAAGCAAATATTCCGAACCGTGACAGAATTACAACACATTTGCTTCGGCGCTTCGCTTTGAAACACAATTCTTTTTTATTAAATACGTACATAGGGACACTCCGAACTGTATGTAAGTAGGGAATTGCTTTATGGTGCCTCAACTTGGCGCAATTTCGGACGGCTTTGGTCCACAACTTTGATTATATCGAAGTGCTCCGGTTGTAATTCTGAGGAAGCCGTAGAGCTACGGAGAAGAGCCCCTTGTGTATGAAGCCACAAGTTGCAAGCACTATCCTATAATGGCGGATAACTTTTGAGTTACCCATTAGTGTTACATAACTTGTGCCTGCTTCATTGTGATAACTTAGCAAACCAGTAAGTTTGGACTTCCCATTCGGGAGCCGAGTCAGCATCAAGCAAGCAGAGGCACAGGAATGAATGACAAGATTTGGAACCTCTCTGATTATCGAAAATGAACTGGGCAAAAGAAAACTTTTTTCGTTTCTTTCCTGCTCCAGAATTTCATGGAAAATCATTTTTATTACTACGATGTGTCTCAGAAGAACGTGAGAAATTCTAAATTTAAATTATTTTGCCCTATTGTACCTTATTGAAAAATAAATAACATAAATTTCATACTTTGTTCTCATTTAACAAAGGTTCCAGTAATCTCAATTATGTTATTTTTCGAGCTTTTAGATCAACTATATTTGTTTCTCGTCTGTTGCGGGGAACTCTGTTGTAGAAAAACAACAGAGCAGACTTGAAAGCAATTGCCAACAAACAAACGGTTATAAAAGTTGATGTTCGGCAACATTATGGAATGCTTGCATGTGTAGATACTACAGGTTAGTAGCAGCCTAGAGCTCACATATTAGATGTGTTAGGCCGAGACAGCACTCTGCATTCGCAAGCTTAACTGGATGCGAGGATGTGCAGTTCCCACCGACTTGAAATAGGCTATGCATCGAGACGATGTGCTAGCTGAACATCCTCGCATGAAGTTGTACGTGCGATTGCATAGTGCGAACGTGGCATTAGGCATCAGAGGTTAGGAACCGCTGGTTTCTAGTGGCAGTTCTACTTTGACAGGTTAGGTGTGAACCTTACATATGCTTATATTGTTTCGCCTGCACTTTGAGCCTGTAGCGAATCTATGAGCTGATTTCAAGGCCAACAATAGCTAAGCAAACTGCAAGAACAGTCTAATTTGATGCAAATCTGGCAGCACAAAAGCAGTCTGTAAGGCGTACCACCGAGCAGCCATGCACTAGCATACTTGAACTTGAGTATATCTACAATTACTGGAGGGAGAAAATAATTATGAACTTGAATTGATGCTTGAAGCAATAAATGCACATGACACATACTTCAAAGAGTCTTGCTTTAACGGGATACATTCATCTTTCAGCTGGAGATCCCTCTCCGTATAGAACACTTACTTTTCTTACACGCTCCTTAAAACTAAAACTGATTTCGATGTGGCTCGGGAGCAGTAGGGCGGAAAAAATTTTCAGAATACTATCTACGCCTCTGCCAGCGAACGAAGAGACCGACATGCTAGCAAAAAGGAAAGCGAGTATTATTACTCCGGCAAAAAGTGTTTGTGTTTGTTTGTTGGTCATCTGTCAATGCGATATTTAAAAAAAAATATGGACGGATTTTCGTAAAATTTTCAGGGATTACTAGGTATGTAAGGAGGGATAGATGTTTACCTTTTGGTGAATAATCGTTCTACCGTTTGTTGTCTACCGGTTTTTTCTTGGTAACATAACTCAAAAAGTTATATAATAAACAGGGTCGTCATAAAATTTGCAGGAAATGTTAAGAAAGTAACGAGGAGCAAACAACAACATTTTTGTGATCTGTTAGCTCGTTTGCCTGTAGGTTTGTGTTTCTGTTTATCAGACCCAATAAGTTATAAACGGGTCTTCATAAAAAAAAATTGCAGGAACCGTTAGGAATGTTGAGATGCTCTGTTCGTCCGTTCGTGTGTTTCATTCTTCGTTTGTCACACTATAACTGAAAAAATTATGGCAGCATCGTCAAAAAAACTTATAAAAACTGCTAGAAATGATACGAGAAACATTTGACTACGCTTCTGTGATGATAAAAAATAAATCCTCGATTCAGGACGAATTTCAATTTTCTTTTCGCTAACATTGCATTGCTTGACGGAGGTTCGCTGCCTCAGAGTGCTTCTATAGTTATACAGTGGGGTCAAGTTGATCTTAGGCCCTACAAAACGTATGCGGAAAACCAAAGACTGTTTTAATTTCCGTATGCTCGGTAGTACCAACTAATACGGCCTGGCAGGCACGACACCGGTGCGTCAACTCACATTTTCGAACGAAAATATATCCACTAAATTTATTCAAAGCCCAGAAGCTGTTAACTCAGGACCAGGAGCTGCTTTCTCTGCTGTCTGCTCGGCAGCATAAATACGACCTGGCAGGCGTGACAGCGGGGCGTCGTCATCGCCCCCAAGGATTAGGTTGTGCATTTGCAGCAAGTCCCACAGCGCATCTTTTAAAGCGAGATTACCGGACACTTCTGCTGGAGCTTCTATGAGCTGCCAAGGCTACAGACGAACTCAACTTAAACACCAAAAGGCGAAGAAGAAAAAGAGAGCAGCACTAATCACGCTTTGCTACCGGCTTCTGGATTTACCAAATCCTGGAAGGAGAATGTCTGAAAGTTAAGTAACCCACCAGAAATAAAAACCCGAGCTAGCAGCAACAGGTGTTCGAAACTCAGTGTCAACCTAAAACTTCCATTTTACAAAAAAAAAAACGTGTCATCAATTCACAGAGGTGAAACGTCATTAACATCATAAATCACACAGCAACTGGTTTTCGAATGGAGTATTGAAACTGGAATGTATGATATGCCACTAAATCGCAGAAGAAGTTCTTTACGTTCTTAATGCCTTCATTACAATGAATATCGGTTGAATGGAGCATAAAACTCGTGGCCTAAACCCCAGTGCTGTCCACATTATCGCGATCACGATGAATGGAACATCAAATCACAAGAGTGCCTGGCAGATCTTTCATATTGGATACCAAATGCTTCTAGACTTCCAGCCCTCTAGAGAGGTTCTAAGCTTACAATGCCACCTTCTTCCTCTCCCTGCTGCTGCCAATGAATGTATCACCATACCATAAATGTGGCAGGTTTTTACTATGAGATGCCAAAAAGTTGCTAGGCTTGCAGGAGGATTGCCAGGAGACAAGGAAACGCTCTATGTGCAGTCGTAAAAGTCCTGCGTCGGGAGACAAGCTATGCTAACTTTTTAATCTAAACGGCGTGGGCAATTTCTTATTCTGCTGATCCGGCAGATTTTGCACGAGGAGGCACCTCAGGGATGTGCGTGGTACAGAAATGCAACGGATCTACTTATGTGCGTCTATACCATATATAATTTTCAAGGTGTTCTAGAAGCAGAATTAAGAATGATAGTATGAAGCACGTTAGAATACGATATACGCACATTGAGTTTCAAAGTTTCGGTCAAGGCTACACACCACTAAGTGCGAGATATAAAGAAGCTCCTTAAAGCTTTTGTGGCGAATAGCTTCAAAGTAACTCGGTGTTGCTCCTGAGATTCTAACATCCTCCGTACGCACATTTATGTATCACGCCAGGGTATACCAAATTACGTCCTCGGGAGACAAAACTTGTTAGTTTCAAAGTTAGTTCCCAAGCATTGGCGCGATAGCGGGACGCTGAGTACAGATGGTAACTAGAGCACTCTGAGAGCGCATACCTCCGCCAAGTGAGGCAACGGTAGCAAAAAAATTCAAATTGGTTCTGAAACCACAATTTTCTTTGTATTAACTCCAAAATCTAATCATTTGTGCCTTTTTATATTAATAACAGCTTGTTCAATTTTCTTGAAGATCCGTTCATGACTT
>LQNS02278094.1:27432540-27452750 GCA_001587735.2 Parhyale hawaiensis
CTTGAAGATCCGTTCATGACTTTTTGAGTTATAGTGTTAACAAACGTTATGACAAACATAGGTCAAACATACAAACGAACAAACCGATCTGCACCAAAATTTGATCATTTATGTCTTTCAACACTACTAACAACCCTTATAAATTTCATGAAGATCCATTTATTTTTTTTTTTTAGTTATTGTGCTAACAAGCATAAAATTAAAAACAGTGACAAACGAACGAACGAACAAACATATCATTACAAAAATTTGGTCATATACTCTTTGTTATATACCTAACAGCTCATGTTAATTTCATCAAAATCCATTAACAACTTTTTGAGTTATGGCATCAAGAAAAATGAGGCAGACAAACAAACAAACAAACGGATGGACACATCTTTACCAAAAGTTAATCATCTGTTCCTCCTAACATACCTAACAATTCCTGTAAATTTCATCTAAATCGGTTCATAACTTTTTGAGTTATCTTGGTGACAGACAGACAAAGATACCGACAGATAGACAAACACGACGAAAACATAACCTCCTTGGCGGAGGTAATTAATGCGCGCTTAGAAGTTTTCGATTGGACGATACCATTCACCAGATTTTTGTATTGACACTGAACAACGAAAATCATGTGTTATGCCTAGCATAACTCGAGAAACAATTCTGGGCATTAAAAATTATTGAACAAAGAGCGAGGAGCACGGTAGACATATAAGAGGACGCGCGTTACTCAGCGGACAGCTGCCTTATTTGCAAAGGATTAATACGGTCAACTGGCCAAGTCCCACGGACGTGTGCTAAGCCATTCTGTAAGCAGTTGCGACTGTCGCATAAGTCGGTGACCTTCAATGCAAATGGCGGACTCTAGCTCATGCCTGACACATGAGGATCTGGAGACGATGCACTCGCAGCGAGGGACGGGCTAGAGAACCTTGAAGGTACAGGAAGTCCAAACGAGAGCATCCGATGTAGTAGTTCTGGTACAGTGCTGGGAAATGAACCATTGACTGAGTTTTGAAAAAGTCTGTTTAAACCATAGTCGGTTGACGCCGCAGGTGCCTGTCACGCGTCCGTCCTAATGTTGTGTTAAATCTTTGCACACACCACCAAAGTGCGCAGCGTTCCGATTTTAGTTTAATCAGAATTAGAAGCGTTATAGCTAAAATTTCACTATTGGCACTAGCTAAGACAAACTAACATAACGGGTAACATATTCACAAAGCTCGACGTACGTACCGTGGAGTTTACAAGGAAACATCACGTTCGAATACTGTGTAGTATGTACGGAGTCCAAAAGATTGCAGTGTGAAACCCGCTTCACGTTTGCGTCTCTAAATGTTTTCCCCCATCAAGTTTGCACTGAAATCACATTCGTGACACGTTGGCTTTACTGCGGCTTAACTTACGTAATTAGGAATGCTGCCGAAGCAAGTAATTTAGTGCTTTATGCACTTGCTAATGTAATTTTTTTGTTTTACCAGCGACATCTTTAACTAGCATCAGTAGTGAGTAAAGCGCTGAGATGCGTGCTCGTGACCTTTGACCTCTGGACCCCGTCTGCTTCCGGTTTCCCAGGCCCCACNCCCCCCCGCCCCTAACTTCCGCAACACCGAAAGTGCATTGGCCGTCCTAAACCGGATGGTCAAGGTCACGCGCAAGGTCGCGAGGGTGAAAGGTCACGAGCACGCATCTCAGTGCTTTACTCACTACTAGCATCCGAAAGATGTCCATGTAGACACCCATTAGTTTGAACTTTGGGCACAGCTACTTCTACTTCTTATCGACTAATTTGAACTTGTGTACTGCTACTTCCACTACATCTGACCAAAATAAAACAGTGAGGAGCTACTTTTTAACAAGAAGTTGTGCACAGCTGCTACTCATTAGCATGAAGTAAAGTTGACAGTGCAGGCAGACTGCTTGTTCGTCCGGAGCTACACCGGTGAGAACAACCAGCGCCTGGTCGGCGGTGCGCCGAGTCTCTTTCAAGACAAACTTTAAGACCCGAGTTTGAAGGCAGGTAATCTCATCAGGACTCGCCGGTTGCAGTCATAACTTCGGGACAAGCAAAGGCCAAGGAGCAGACGGGTGAGGCCAATTCTGATTTAGAAAGCGAGCAGTTTAAATCTGAAGGCAATTTAGATTTCGCAATGATTAGATTTGCATCCGATCCAAGTGCTTTGGACGAAACGAACCGGGCTGATCCTTGCCGTAAGAAAATGGGACCTGAGCCAAATTGCCAGAGGTATACGAGTACAAACAGTACGAGACAATAACGGTTATGAAAATAGACAACGAATTTAACATTGTTTCCTAGCAAGTTTGTAAAGGGTTACTATAAGAGACAAGGCAGTTCGACAGGAGGAACTAATGGCCATGACGTCAAGGACTGATTAGCTCCAGTGACGTAACAGCAACCGCAACTCGCGTTTCGTTACTCAAACTTGGACGCCACCACATAGGCCCCGACAACCGAATGCGGGGCCCAGCCTTTGTGCATAACTTAGGAGCCTTCGGGCGCGTTCGATTGACCGACGAAATTAAAACTTCGAGGCTAGGCTTATCCGGTAGTTCATATACGCAACGGCAATTCTACCCGCTGACTCGAGCTGAAGGCGTTGAATCTTCATTAGTTACCCTTGACACTTATAAGAACTCAACCTTGTTCCACAAAATGGAGTTTTGAAAAGGCTCGGCGTAATCAGGTTGCGCCCAATACTGGCAACACGATCCAAAGGAGAAGAGCCAACGCTCCTGTCTCAAGTTCCAGACAATTAAGTCTGGCCTTGACATCTCCAATGCAGTGGCTAATGAAACGCGCCCTTGGTTAGCGATTATATTTACCTTCATAGCAGAAGTTCGACTACAAGCTTTGACAATGAGGAATTCAGATGATTTAACAAAAGGAGGAACTTGACCGTTGCCATCTATATCCACTTTGAGAAAAGCATGTAAGACATAAATATCGAAGAGGCGACAGTCGGGCAAAAATTTATTCATTGCACATTCATGTATTTATCGTACTCGGCATGCAAAAGATATTGCAGCACGTTCGGTTCATTGTTTCACCAGCGCTTTTTGTGGCCATGGATATTGGTTTGTTGGAAGGGCTTTTGTGGCGTAATTATATGCACATCAACGGTAATACCGTACGTGTTCAAGTAACAAAACTAGCTTTCCGTGCTTTTTGATATTTTTGTTAATCCATCAAGTTTCAGTCTCTACAAATGCTTTGTAGTTAGCATGAGCTATCATCTACCTGAAAATAGGATTCAATGACCCGTTTTTTTAAATTCCTCGGCCTTTGGCAGCCACAGAACTGTGGCGTGGGAAGCTCTGCTGGTAGAAACGTGCCAACCCTTCGCATGCGACAATACCTCCGAGCGAAGATTTCATTGCATAACGGAGTGTTCAACTATAAATATTTATCAGAAATTTATATTCATACATAAGCTGTTCATGCTTTCCATTTCATGGCATTTTCGAAAACCGTGATACCACCCTTCCAGTCGTAAAGCACACCCTAGCTCCAAAGCAACACTAATTTGATAGTGATGTAGAAGCAAAACTGAAAAGAGCAAGCGCGGCTCCGACTGCCTCTGCAATAAGTGACAAATAAAACACGTGAACAGTTTTCAGAAACACGAATACCAGTCAATAATATAACAAACCACTAATGCCAGAGTATACTTGTGAGCACGAGATTATCCCGCTTGTCGCATCGCATCTCTGACAAAGGCAGAAGGCATGGCCTGGCGTGCAGGCACCGCTCGGAATACAACAACGTAAAATTATTCTTGGAAATGAAGAAGTTTAGGCTGGAAGATTGGCGTACGGCAGAGTCGGCCTGCTTTTAGCACTGTAGCCGCATACGAGCATGACGAATAGCTCCACTTTATTTTCGAAAATTAGCCTTTTATTAGCGGGCAAAATTTTTGCCACTAGTTTTCACAAAATAATGTAGCTATAAGTTAATGGAGAGGATGTAGATATCCACGAAGCAGAACTTAAGAATCACAGATAATTTTTTTTTCCTTATGTGCTTTTCCGGTGGTGTAGGAAGTGATTTATTATATGCATGAATATTCAAGAGACGATCAAAGAAAGACAAAATCAGCTAATTAATTAACTATATCCATTTTGAATGCTTGTCCGACTCTATTTCCCACTACGCAAATAATGAAACAGACAGCTAAATCATTCCAATTTTAAAGACTAAAAACATTCTGTCATTTGCCCCTATATTATGTTACAAGAAGACACAGAACCAGCTAAATATTTTTCCTTTGAGGATTGCCAACTCTCTTACATGACATTTGGTACGAAGTCTAACAAGCAAAAAGGATATAGCCAGGAAGATGATGCAAAACACTACATGGAGTGTGGAATAGGGCATGCATGTTCTCAATTACAACATTTCTAGGGAGCAGCAGTGCATCAGAACGTGATATGGCAGTCTGTATGGTCGGTAACCGATGACGTGACTAGCAGTGCAGCAGCGTGCTCGTGTTGTCCGGGTCAGCGAATCTCACAGTGAAAAGCATCGACTCCCCTTCTTCGGGGCACTAAAGAAATGCGAGGAGGTGGTTTGGCAAAAAGAACGTGGGGAACAGTAGGAAAACAGTCAGTTAATACCAGAATAATAACTAAAATGGATTTACCTCTGATGTCGACAGATACTCGGGGCCAATTTGAAGCCATGAAGGGCGTCAGTCTCGAAAAGATTGGGAGCCACACTGGCACAGTTCTAGAGCGTTATAGGCTTCATGACTACATCAAAATTTGGAGATCGCCAGGGATTTTCTTTTCTTCGAGGGCCAGAAAGGGAGCCAGAGAATATAATTTATTTTTTTCATACAGATGAATCGGCCAATTGGGCTCTTACCCCGTTAGTGAGTGCTACCATAGATCACACTTGGAAGGGGTCGGCTACATACTTCCAAAACCGTAATGAACTGAAAAAGTTTGAAAGCTCAGAAGACGTAGAAAGGCAAAACAATAAACATGGGCCTTAATGAAATTTAGGAAGATTGTACCAGCGAAGGGGTAATGTTTCAGGGCGGACTGTTGCTTCAAAACAGAAATTGCATCCGTTTTTGCTTCGCGGCGCAGGTATTGAGCAGGGAGGAAATTAAGAGCAAGGGAAGGCAGCCGATATATCGCTGTTGCAGGGAGATCGCTAAGGGCAAGAGGGGGTGTTGTTGTGTATCACTGAGAACGATTAATTACCTTCCCCGTAATGACATCGCCAAAAAAGATTTCCCTTCTGCCAAATGGAACGTGTCCAGCCAATGGAAGAAAAATGGATGTGCGATGGAGCGAATGAAGGCCACAGTGTATTGGCGGGCGCGAGGAGGCCCGGCGCACCAGCGGCAGGATGCCTACGCGACAGGTGGGAGACACAGGACGCTTAGATGTATTTCATATCACGAGGCACAGCAAACAAAAGAGAACTGAAGCGCTGAATTTATAAAAATCAATGGCAAGAGATTAACGAAGAATCAGATGCGAGCGATTGCCGTTATAGATTGACAGCTAGCATGCGGGATACGGTCCGTCCAGCTTATAGGTTAGTGGGACATTTAGGCGACCTTAGGGTTTGTGGTTAGAACTTGCCGTTGTTATTGCTTCACTAACAAGAAGAGCCTACGGTGGACTTAGTTTCAGTAATACGAAGAAGGTACGATGACATTAACTTCTGTAACAAAAAGAATCTAGGGATTTCATGTAAAATTTCAACCCTGAGACGGTGAGGAAGTTTATACACAATTTACCAGAAGATATTCGTTTACTGTATTTTGCACCGGATTTAATATTCAGATTCAAAATAAAAGCAACACAGTTTGCTTTAGTCACAAGTTTCGTCAGACCCATGATTATCTTCAGCCCCTATTCAAGTGCAAAATGAACTCTTTTGATATCATTATAACCTAGTCTGGCTCAGGGCAATATTCTGGCGAACCCTATCGCCTCTTCTGCATCGACCCCACAAATTCATCCTTTATTGCTAGGGTTGTTGCATTTGGCCGTAGTTTCTGCTGATAAGGTTTCTTTGTAAAGTTAAGCAGGTCGTCTTCTTATTCTCTACTTCTTATTCTCTTTCGCGAGGTTGAGGTTGGCCGTCGATAGAAGTAATTAACGACATATCCCAAGGGACTCCAACCTCGGAGGCCACGGAAGGGACCCTCCGTGAAAGTGCCTCTTTCTCAACCAAAAATTAGGGTGGCAGCAGCAGCAGATGCTTTAACCGTGATTCATCTTCTCCGCGGCGCCGCGGCAGCCCCACATTTTGTTAGGGTTCGCACAGCGTCCGGGACTCGATCATTGCTGCGATGATTGTTCACTTCTCACTTACTGAGGATGCCTAGTGAACGCTGACTATGTTCATTCGAAGTCGTCCAGTGCCCTGGTGAGATACAGTAGGTATATCCTGTACGTTCTGTGAATGTGCAGTTGCTGAAGGTTTACACCTCCGTCAACCTTTACTGGTTTGTCGCGGTGAATTTAGCATTGGGGACTCGTGCTGTATGAATTCTGCGCAGCTAAAGTTGTGTTCCAGAATGCACGTACAGACTGTGCATTCATCCAGCATTTATGACTCGTCAAAGCTTTGCTGCAGCAATGGCAAGCATTGCTGTCGAGAGGTGAAAGTATTTTCTCCGCCTCACAGCTGTAATTTTCCTCTTTTATAGTAACTATGACTATGTTTTTGATGTTTACCATCTTGACAAGCTTTAGTAATATTGTCCTCCTGCTTTCGACACGGAAAATAACTAGTGATTTGCCAGTTTTTTTTTTTTATAGCTGGTTATGACCCGCGAACGAAGTGAGAGGAGTGATAATGTTTTCGTTGAAGATTTAAGTATGTACATATACAGTATATATATTAGTTATATTTACTTATCACCCGCGAACAAAGTGAGAGGGGTGATAATGTTTTCGTTGAAGATTTAAGTATGTATATATAGGCGGGTAAATTTCAACTATTTGGTAGAAAAACTCAAAATAATCTATTTTCATAATGATAAAATGCCCAAAACTCCCCAGTTTTCGAGTTATACTGACTTAAAGAAATTTAAAGCTTCAAGTGAATTACTAGCTGCGCGCCAATATTAGCACTAGTTTTGATAGTTCGGCACGTTTCTGACCCCACAAAAGCAGTTTACATTATTTTTACAATAAAAACTGCAAATATTTCGTGGTTAGGAAAAATTAACTGCAGTTTCAAACTTAGCATTTAACGTCATCACACTACTGTATGGCGGATACTATGTCGTCAGAGTTTACATAAGCAATAGAGAACAAGGGATCCCAACTTCTCCAAGCTGATTCTTTTTGCACAGATGAAGTGTATTTTATTCGCGAAGAGGTTTTCAACATTCTCAATACTCATCATTGGGCTCAAGCCTAATAATCCTTCTGTCATTCGACCAAATAATCATCAACATCGATACGTGTAAGCGCGTGGGCAGGAAAGTGGTCAGAAAACGTGCTGAAGGATCAAATTTAGCGCTAACATTGGCGCGCACCAAGTAAAATACTTACAGCTTTCAATTTCTTTAACTCATTATAACTCGAAAACTAAGGAGCTCTGGGCATGTTATCTTTCCTAAATATCGATATATTTTGAGTTTTTCTACCCATAGTTGAAATTTGTTCGCTTCAAAAAACACCCGGTATATATGTCAGAATGTCCTAATAGAGGTACATCGTTTTGTTTACGTAGCATTAACCTTGCTATAAACGCTATAACGACGACGATAATTAAGGATAATTAAAGATTGACGCTAAGTAACGAACGGCGAACCAGCAAATGAAGGCATCGGTTATACTAAGAGCTTTGTAGGTTAGGAGGCGTAGGTCTGGTTCTGCCAATATTCTAATTAATATACGGCATTAGTAGTAATAAACTAGACAATAGGCACACTAGACACTAGACAAACCAGACCTACGCCTCCAAGCCTAGAAGGTTTTAGGCAATGGTTTGAAATGCTGGCAAGCTTCGGTGGTGGTGGGAGGCAACTTCAAAAAATTTTGAACGTTTATCTGTCAAAGAGCGGGCGTGCGGTCGAAGGTAGACTTATTTTCCTTCAAAATGAGACCAAACGTGAGAAAATCTACGGTGTTTTGAATAGTTTTCAGGATATATAAACTACCCGAGCCGATAGATGTACCAGATTCATGGTACCTTTAAGGAGACGCCGACCATGTAATAATCCGTATAGAAAAATTTTTGACCACCTAATAGTCCGTATCGAAATATCTATATTTGTATGTCCACCCAATTAGTGGTCAAAGGAGTTGAGTAATATTCATAATTTTTTGCATGGAATCGACGAAATTTGCTACCCAGCCAGAAAAAGGTAGGGGGAGTTGAGTTATGTCCATGATTTTTTGCAGGGAGTCTGGTGGGCTGGCCTCGATGTGACTCACGCCCCAAAAAAAAAAAAAAAAATAGGACTACCCGACTATCAAAAATGACTGCAATGAAATTTACTCCCACTGCAGGTGATGGTCTTACGCCATAAGGCATTCTAGGTACAATTGGGTTTAGGTTTGCAATGATGCCAAAGATCGTGAGGGTTCAGAGGCTGATAACTAACCATTCGGTTGCAATAGCGCAACATAACAATATTATTATTTTGCTTTAGCCACCGTGCCTCTTCGCCGAAAGATTTGAACGTAGAATGCTAGTCTTGCGGTACCTCTACAAAAAATACTACAGGCATCACAAAAACACGTTTGTATAAATTCTAACCACACAAACACACCGCAGTTGTGAACATCGAGCACACCAAATTGCATTCACAGCTTCCCAGCGGCAACGTCTTGAAAGACAGACAGTAAAAAAAATACAGGCTTTGGGAAGAGGTTGAATTTTACGTGAAAACACAGTCGCTCCGCAAAGAAAGGAAATAGCTGTGGGCATTGGAACACAGAGCGCTCTCACAATCCAATGGCCTGGTAAAAGTCGCTCTTCATTGCGAATGCCTGCAAATCGACGAACCTCGAAGAATTTCCGAGGATTTTGCATTGAGCCGTTGATGGAGGGAAGGCAGGTAGGCACAAAAACTGTGTTTTAGGAGCGATAAAAACAAAGGAAACAAAGAGGTGCTGCTATATTTGCAGGTCAAAATGAGCCGTTAATGGAATGAGGTAAAAAAATTGCGCTTCGTGTTCCAGGAAAGTCAAATCAAGTTACCAGAAAGAAAATCAGTAACTCGATCGTAAGAGTGGAATGAAGGCCGTGAGCAGCGAAACGAACCAACGACGAGACGACGAAACGTGCGAGCACCCAGGGAAAACTTGCAGAGTGACGAAGATGAGTTAGATTTCTTTAGTAAAATAGGAAATAAATTGAGAATTTGAAAGACGCATGGATATCGCAAAAATGTATTTGGACTGTGAAAGTAAGGGAAACAAGGAAGCACTGTATTAAATTTGTCAAGAAAGGGAATACATTAACAAGTATTGGGAGCGGGCAAATTGAGAATTGGAAGAGTGCTTGGTGAATTTTATCCAGCACCGCTGTAACATGGGCTCACCGGTAAGTTAAGGGTAGGTAGGTGAAGCAGCAGAGTGGCAGCAATCAACAAATTCAAGAACCTGCAAGCAGAGGTCGGTGCTTGTGACCTTCTGAAGACTCAGTGATAACAGTAACAACGGCTGGAAGGAGCGAACTTCCATTAAGCCATTATTACTTCGGCCAATGATTATATATTTTTTTAGTGTGTCTGTACGTTTATCTGTCTGTGAGCTAGATAACTCAAAAAGATATAGAGGGATCTTCATGAAATCATTAGGGAATGTTAGGTATGCTGAGACAAATCAGATGATTAACTTTTGGTGAAGATCCATTGGACGATTCATATGTTTATTCGTCTGGCTCAGTTTTGAACAGGTCTTCATGGATTTGTAGGGGTCACTGGGAATGTTACGAAAATCAATTGACCAAATATTTGTACTGCTCTGTCAGTACGTTCGTCTCTTTGTCTCTGTTTGTTTTATGTTTGTCAGTAACTAACCCAGAAGATCATGAATGAATCTTCACGAATCTTCACATATACTGAAAGACACAAAAAATCAAATTTTGGTGATGATCGGATCGTCAATTTGTGTTTTTCACTTCATGTCTGCATTAATGTCTTCCGAAAACTCAAGAAGATCCGGACTCAACTCAACGAAATTTCAGGAACTGTTATTATTTACACGAGGCACAAATGACCAAATTTCAGTGACAGTAAAATGGAAATGCTGGTTTCAGAACCAAAATTACTTTTTCGTTAACATTGCCTTGCTCGGCGTAGCAATACCTTAACAATACCGTAACAATAATCCCTACAACAGTGCCAGCAAACAGAAAAAACTAATAATTAGCACGCATTATTACTACAATGATAATCATTGAAACACAACGTGGCATTTGTAAGCCATTTTCTAAATTCAAATACAATAAATAGAACAAGAAATTAAGTAAATAACAGCAGCGCATCATTCTCACATTCGAAAACTTTTTAACTTTTTTTGTACGAATAGCTCTCAAATTCGAAAAAAAAACAGCTGCAAATCTTTTTCAAATTCGAAAAGAAAAGAAATTTGTTGAGAATCAGTGTCAAATTCCAGAACAAATTTAAAGTAGGAAAAGCAAATAACAGCGACGGACCGCGCCCAGATAAGCATGCAAAAACCACACCAGAATAAGCAAATAATAGCGAAGTGTCATTTTTGAATTTTAGAACAATAATTGCAATACAATAAGCAAGCGACAGTGACGAGTCAGTGGCCAGATGTAAAAACAGTTCCTAAATTCAAAAACAAGAATCAGCACAAGAGAACAGTGAGCAAGACTGATGAACCTGGGGCCAAAGCTGACATTCATTCCAAAATTCAAGAACAACAATCAGCACAACATAGCAGCAAGAAGCAAGAGTGATGAGCCAGGCAGTGGGCAGATTCGACAGCAGTTCCTAAATTCAAGAACAACAATCAGCACAAGAGAACAGTGAGCAAGAGATTTGAACCATTGACCAGATTCGAGGAAAATCCAAAGACATTGCGCAGAGAGGAGGACTTTTGCCAGCGCCGCCGAGCAGAACGACCAGCAAACAAGGTACGGAAGCCCCCCGGTAATCCAGCGGGTCCAAGCAACGCTCAATTTTGCTATTCGCGCCCCGAATTTTCTTCGCCTTGGCCCTCTACACAAGCAGGAATTCGCCCAGAGAGTGAACGTTATTGATGGATCGGACGCAATGGAGTATGAACGATCTGATATTGCCCCGTGTGAGTGAATCAAGTTTTTATGGAAATTTTTATAGCGCAGATTTGCACTGTATGCTCGCCGGGGTCGAGCACATACGAGAATTTTGCTCGCGTAGCCAACTAGCGGCCGGACAAAGCCTGCAACGAAGAATTCTTTGGATGACGGGACGAAGCTTACGATAATTTTTGAAGAACTTGTACGATTTTCTTATACAGGTACGTTTTCCGGTGACAGGAGAAATTCTTAAAAGTTTATTAAACATTTGAGGTTTCAGTGACTAAACGAAGCCTACATTAATTTTTGAATTTTTTAGAAAATATTTAATGAAAAAAACTGAAGTTTTGGTGATTAAACGCAGCCTACAATAATTTCTGATATTCTTACAAGAGTTTCTAATACACTCGCATTTTCACCTCCGCTAAGAAGGTCGTGTTTTTGTTATATTTTGTCAGTTTGTCACTTAGATAACTCAAAAAGTTATGGACGGATCTTTAAAAAATTGACAGAGAATGTTAGGTATGATAGGAGGCACATATGACTAACTTTCGGTGACGATCCGTTCAACCATTTGTTTGTTTGTCTGCCTTTTTTTGCTTTTTCGAGGTAACATAACTCAAGAGGTTTTATGTAGGGATCGTGACCGTTTCAGGAATTGCTACAAATGTTAAAAAGCACAAACTACCACATTTTAGTGATGCGGATCTGTTTTTTCATTTGTGTGTTTGACTACATGTTTGTCTTAGTGTTTGTTAGAATATAATTCAAAAAGTTACAGATGAATTTACAATATAATTACAGGAACTGTTATCAATGACAAGAGGCATAAATGACTAGGTTTGAGGGATGATAGAAAGACAGTCCCGTTTCAAGAATTAATTTGAATTTTACGTTAACATTGCCTTGCTAGGCGGAAGTATGCGCTCTCAGAGTTCTTCTTTCGTTTTAACTATAACAGGACGAAGCCTACAATATTTTCTAAAATACTAGAAGAGTTTCTGACACATTCTCCTTTTTTGGTGACTGGACGAAGCCTATAATAATTTCTACAACTCGGATAGAATATTTTCTATTACACTTGCATTTATGTTGATAGGACGAAGCATACAAGAGACTAAAAAAATCGCACTTTTTAATGTATTCGAGTTATTGGTGATAGGATGAACTCTACGTTACAGTCTATCGTACTCGGATGGTTAGGTGATGCGACACAGCTTACAATAATTTAGAGTATGTTATTAACTCCGCCAAGGAGGCTACGTATTCGAAGCGTTTGTTTGTCTATCACCAAGATCACTAAAAAATTTAAGGACCAATCCTTACGAAATTTACATGGATTCTTTACGAAATTTACATGGATTGTTAATTATGTTAAGAGGAACAGATAATTAGCTTTTGGTAAAGATCCTTTCATCCGTTTATTGGTTTCTCTGGATCAACAAATTACAGAAGCTATTATTACTATCAAAAGGCACAAATGACTAGCTTCTGGTGCTGCCAAAAATGAAGTCACCGAGTTTCAGAACCAATAAGAAATTTTCATTAAAGTTTTCTCGGTTGGTGGTCCTGGAGGTAAGGGCTCTCAAAGTGTTCTAGTTATTATCAATACTGTTTGATCGGACCACGTGCAGCCTACTCAGATTACTCTGAAGAACATGCAATTTGTTGCTGGAATTCTTTCAACCGTATTTTCACCAGTTCCAATTTCTCATTTCAATTTGAAAACTGTTTCGGCGTAACACGTCCATTTTCAAGTAATCACGTGCTGTGAATTACTGCTATTTCTGCAGAACGGCCACAGGGGATATTTGCACACGTGCCATACGGTACGTATAATGCTACTCCTACGAGACTCTTAAGTACGAGTATCTAAAAAAAGACGTGCTAGCAAAATTCCAGCGGCAAGTCTAAAATTAGCGTCCAAAAGTGTCTTAGGAGCTGTTCTTAAATAAGCGAAGACAGAAAAATCGGAAACACTTGCAACCCTGCGTTCTATTTAGTGACGAGACAAAGCTTCACGAATTAACCCCTTCACTACAGTGACGATACTGTTGTCGTCATGACGACCGCACCGCCGCTCTCCGTTGACGATACCCCTATCGTCGCGGTTTATTTATTTCTTCCCTGCATATTCTCTATGCCGGAGCACACAGCTATACTCATTGATAGAGCATAAATATAATTAGAATACTTAATGCTGGATAGCGCATCGCATGGCGAAACCGCGCGGTCGTGCGGAAGGGGTCAAGTGTTCTAAGTTCCAACCTACTCGGATTTTTTCCTGTGACCAGGTAAGGATTAATATAATTTTCAGATTTGCTCATTGTCATTAGTGAACGGAAATAGTTCGTCACCTTTTAAACGTACTCAAATTTCTTGATGACTTGAAAAAGTAGAAAATACCGTAATTGCTAATGTGTTCCGATATTTCCTGTCTGGAAGCAGCTTTATTACGATGCCCTTAGACAAGCGTTTGATATACCGTGTCTTGCACTCTACGAGAGGCAACCCAATGCGTAGGCAATCGGTAAAAAACAGAGACACTTTGCAGTGAATCTGGTAACACATCTCTAAGGCTTCGGAAGGAACTGCAGCAGTGGAAGTACGGTAACCAAATGAGCTGAGGGGGTCTGCTGCAACAACAGCAGAAGTTACAAAGGCAGCCTCACAATTTCAAAGGTTCTGTCATTACAGGACCAGCTACTATAAGCACAACTATGTCATCTCAGTGTTTCTGCCACATCAGGAGCAGCAGCTGTGCATGTAACTATATCATCTCACGGTTTCTACCACAACCGGAACAGGAGCCCTACAATGAGCCAACTGTTGACAAGTTTTTTTTTACCATAACTAGAGCAATTGCAGGTATATCGACACCAAAATAATCCGCAAGGTTTCTGCCACGACAACGGAATAGAAGCTACAGGGGCAGCCGAATAATTTCAGGGTTTCTGCCACAACAAGATCAGTATAAGCTGGGCAGGCAAACGAGGCCCGGAACTCAAGATAAACTACACGAGCATGTTTACTTTCCTCCTGGGCAACCAATAGGATCATTTCAGGTCCAGTGAACGTCTTACCGTCGTGTCGCATATCGGAGACGGCAGCAGGGGAGTCCCCCTCTCTTCCTCTATGCTTCCTTTGAGGAAAAGACGACAAAATGGAGCTGTCGGGAGCGTCGCCTCGACAATGTCGGGGGCCTTCGTACCCCTGACAAATTTCCCGAAACTCCCAAGTGAGAAGAAATTCCCGAAGTCTCTCGAGTGGCAAAATTGGGGATGGTCGAGAGTGGAGATGACGGAGCTTCGGAAGACGGAAAAACTTTACGAATAAATGTTTTTTGGAACTTCCGCAATGCCTGGAGTTAGGAGGAAAAGTGCTGATGATCAGCGTAAGAATTACTGGCTAAGGAAGACATACGTGCACGCCTAAGTTCCGTACGCACCTCATAAATAGCAAGTACACGCAGAAAAGTATGTTGTTTACGATAAAAAAAAAAACACCTTGTTTCTTATCACAAACGACCTAATATTTTAGCTACAAAGCAATAATAATTAATCGTAAGCGACACTGTTGTTCATCACAACGCTCTTATTCATATGTTGTTTATCCCAAACGACAATGTGCATTGACGCAAACTCAAACGACAAGGTAGTTTACTGTTAACTAATTTTGCTTAATGGCAAACAACCATTTTTCTGTGTGTATGTGGTAGCGTAACTAAAGTTTTTACTGCTTATGCTGTCACTGAAAATTTGAACAGAACGCTACCTCTTGTCGTTCGAATTGTTCAAAAGTGCATGTATACTCAAAGAAACTGATCAGCAAGTTGAGTAATAAATAAACGCTGAGTCAGGGGCGTGTGATAGTTGGGCGAGTATATCCTAGAAGTTTCCTGGCAGCAATAGTGTTACAAGGCGAGTGAAGTATGAATTTTAGGAGAATCCATTTTAACGTTTACCATGTCAGTATGGTTACCGATGTTCAAGCTCTACATGTCTTATTGGCAGCACAAACGTTTGATTTCTTTGTGCAAACGATGCACTTGGTCGTCAAACTAATGCTATAATTACGTAGTTCTACCACGGTGAAACTGGCCGTCCCCCAGGCGCGCACTCGAGCATATCAGCTGGAAGCTATCTAGGCGGTATGGTGGCCGTTCGCGGTGTATAATACCGTTTATTCCACTGAAAATCTTGCAACTTCTACGAAAGTAAGCAAAGATCAAACTGGCGCTGGTGTGGTGCATTTGAGTACTTGAACCACAGCCGCAAAACTGCAATATTTGTCCACATCATCAGGGGCCTCTTCGCAATTACACCGGAGTGTAGTTGACCGTTAAGTCCATTTCTTTCTTTTTTTTTTTTTGCTGCGTCGTGTCAGTTCGACAGCTCGATGTTCCAGCGATTGACCAGTTGCTGGTTTTGTCGAGAGGAACAAGGGATAAGAACATTGAGAACACGGAGGTTGCGCCGATCACAACTGCAGGAATGTGTTCAGTGTTCGCTTCGATCCTCAGAGAAGCCGGGATCGTTTTTTTGCAAGTCTGTTTTTTTTGCAGATAACGTTTTCGCTCTTCATCAGACTTTTTTTCGCCTGAGCACTACATGTCAAACTGGATGAACGTTTCTCATATTATGAATTGAAATTTCGAAATATGTTGAAATGAAAAAAATTTAAAAAACAGAAATTTTCAGCACTGTCCGCTATACCAGACGTACGATAACATGAGATATCAGGTCGAAATCAATTATTTAAAATAAATAGACCACTAGTGGAGTCTACGATTGGAACAATTCCATGAAGATAAACTAATCTCATTAGCTTTGATGTTATTGAAAATTCATTCATCATTGGCTTTGCTATTTCGAACAGAGTTCCGATAACCACGATAACTTAAAAAGTTATGGACGGATTTGGACGAAATTTGCATCCATTGTTAGGTATGTTAAGAGGAACAGATGATTAATTTTTCGTGGAGATTCGTTCATCCGTTTATTTGTTTGTCTGCCTCAATTTTCTCCTAAAAGTTATGGACGGATTTTAATGAAATTTACATGAGTTGCTGGGTACAGCTATTCCGAAGAGTAAATGACCAAATTTTTGTAATGATCTCTTTGTTCATTCGTCAGTTTTTCCGTTTTTATGCTTGTTAGCACAATAACTCAAAAATAATGAATGGATCTTCATGAAATTTATAGGAGTTATTAGCAATGTTAAAAGACATGAATGATTGTATTTTGCGGAGATCGGTTGATTCGTTTGTATGTTGGACTCATGTTTGTCATGTTTGCATAACTCAATAAGTTATGAACGAATCTGCAAAAAAATTCCTGAATTTGTAAAGACTGTTGAAGGGTAAAATGATTAGATTTTGATGCTGATACAAAGAAAATCATGCATGGGCTCAGAACCTATTTTATTTTTTCGTAACCGTTGCCTAGCGTGGCGGAGGCATGCGCTCTTACAGTGCTCTAGTTCTTATCTGTTAACGCCTGAAAACCGATAAAAAAAGAAACCAAGGCCCCTGACTGACCGAAGCTCCGGACAAGCTACAGCCATTGAGATTAGGTTAACCTCCATGGAACAGCCCAAATCTATATCATTTTAGGGATCTCCAGTGAGTACCATGGGTGGGTAATATATATGCGTCGCTGAAGCGAAACTCAAGACTACACAGATTTATTTCCAACGCACGGTGCAGTCTAAAGCTTTGGACTTGAACGTTCCTAAATTTACCCAAGAGTTTTACGTAACGTAGACACCGGAGGGGAAAAGATGAGACCTCAAAGTTCCAGCAGCCGAGGCTCACACCTGCGCCCCTGGCCATCTCTCGTGCTGCAGCACAAAGCCAGAACATGAAGAGGGATTTTTGTTGTCGCTGCAGACAAGGAGACTTCTTTGTTTTGATGGACAGGCAGGACTTTTGTAGCACGCATACAAAGTAATAGAGGGTGGAGCTGCAGCTACCTGGCGGTCNTCCTCGTGCTGCAGCACAAAGCCAGAACATGAAGAGGGATTTTTGTTGTCGCTGCAGACAAGGAGACTTCTTTGTTTTGATGGACAGGCAGGACTTTTGTAGCACGCATACAAAGTAATAGAGGGTGGAGCTGCAGCTACCTGGCTGTCATGTAGCAACACTACACACTTAGTTGACTCTCTTCGTGGAGCACACAGAAATGTCTTTGCAACACAAGTTTGAATTTACCATTAAAAGGTAAATCTACTCAAACAATCGTTCAGATTTATGTCTTTAAAGGCATCAAGTTGCTGTTCTAAAATTTTATGCGCGTGTCTGTATGTAACTTGACAAAAAAAAATTGCATGAAATAGGGAAATTTTTATAACAAAATGGGTGAAAATTATGGAAAGGACTTCACGACTCAAATTGGATCATTTGAGTGATGTTCAGCTCAACACTCTGGCGCCGGGTCACATCCTGTGACCTAAGGCTCAGAGCACTTTGCGAATGATGTGCGCTGTCTATTAATGTTTCGGTAAAATCTAATAAATTATTAGGAAATGTAGAGGAATGAGCTGGCTTCAATTGCCATATGTTAATATTAATTAATCAACTTAGGACGACAAAGTAAACTTGATATTCCCGCGCAAAATGTTGGTGGTAATGCGTAATGTTGTCAGCCGAGTACGGTACGCAGCCGAGTCCCGGCGGCTCTCTGCATGGGACGGCCTGTCAGTCCGTCTGCTGCCTCCTATCTAATCTAAACTAATCTATCGAAAACATGTTGTTTTGGTATAGCAAATATTCGACTGAATCTAAGCTGTGAAGTATTAATCTTGCACAGAGCATCTTTATAATTTGGTTAAGAACTTTATTAAAGAATCTATATCTAGCAATGGCATACTGTACAACAAAGCAGGGTGTGCTTTATTAGTGTTTTTTCATCATAACTTAATCCTATAAGCTTCAACTAGTCAAGGACTTCAATGCATTAATTTTCATTTCTACTCTGCAGAAATGGCTCTCTTTTCTGTAAATTAAGACTGGCGTCTGTACATCAAGCAAAAGTGGCTAATCGAACGCTCAGGATTAAAGTTTCGTACAATTATTTAAAGCTAACGGGAATAAATTATCTCGATTTAAAGCATGCGAATAAAACGCATCAAAACTCTTTGGTGCACACATTTTATCTTACGAGTAGTCTAGTGTGGTGAATCGACAAAATCCTTCAATTAACAGTAGTCAATGCTGTAGAATAATTGGGATTTGATTTAGAGGACACCTATTCTGTCAGTGTCACATTAAGACGAACGTCTGTCCGCTGGGCATAATTTATTTCGATGCTCCGGCCACAATACTTTTTATTTAAACAATCACTCATTAGTTGAAGAAGACCTCCATTGATTATCAATAAATAATATTCGGTTCGATGGGAGCTGACGTCACAGTGTTGCGTATAAAGCAAAGCTAATTAGGTGTGAGGAGGTACAGTGCGGGACGGATAGACAAGATAAAATAAGGATGGACTGCAAAACGTGTAGCAATATCACCGCGCCTCTGCAGCTGCAATTTTACATTTAATTTAATATAAACAGAACTGCACATGACGGTGATAATTTTCTTTTTAAATTACTTTTATCAATCTTAAAGGCGCGGTATTGATGTAGGCCGCAACACAGATTATATACACTTCATCTGACGAAAGTCAATTTCTAAACAGGTCCTACCGCTGCGTGATTGATGAAATCCCGATAAAATCTTTGCTATTTTGCGTAGCGTCCTGAAACAGAAAACAAACTTGTCATGGGGACGCGAACAATACATTCAATAGCGAAAAATAGTTATACATCTGAAGAGGTTATCGGCAAAAAGGTATATAGATTTTTAATAATTGTAGCTCATTTCAGTAACCTAATATTCACTGACTGTCGTCCGCCGTTAACCTGCCGTTAAACTGCAGGTGACTCTACGGCCGGAGCCCCACCGACGCAACAAGAGATATGATGCGATTTTTGCGAGAGACATGACGCCTGTGACGGACAGCATTTAATGCACGGTGTGTCGCGCGAGCTGGGTTGCGTCGGTGGGGTCAGTAGATTGCTGTACCCGCTGCTACGTTTAATCGTGCTACAAAATTAATGTGCAGCTCCGCATGTCACTCGTTGCATTCCTGCGCCGCAGGCCGTGCGTCATATTCAGGTAACCAATATTGACAAATGTGCTGACGCAGATAATTCTTTGGCTAATACAGTCAGCGCAGTTTTATTTCTGCATTTTGAAAAAGAAATCAGCTTCTTCGCAAATGTAATGCAATCAATAGGAGCTATCATCTGTAGGGAAAAACGTAAAACAAAATAACCTTTTCATTTGATATACCTTGGCTTTTGGCAAATAGTGACCTTTGGCAACAGTAGAAGACCTCGTTATCTAACTCTGACGCACGATGCACACAGACATATCGGATGAGACATGAACTTTGAGTACGTGGACATATAGGTTTTAATGAGAACTTTGCCATATGAAATATTGATCATAAACCATTCTCTTACATTACCTTCATGTAGTTTACTTTTTTGAATTTTTAGTCGTTCAAACTAGTGAAAAGAAATGGTAATTAATTCGTCAAAAGAGTTCAAGGAGATGAAAATTTTTAAGATCATTTATGTTTTAATATAATTTACAACATAAAATACGGTAGGTATGTAACTTTCAAATTATATGAATGGACTGATTTGTGAATTTTTTATATGAGCTTTTGATTGATAATTGATTTCTTCGCTGGCATTGCATGAATTTCGCTGTTCTGGGCCCTTGCAGCGTCTTGAGCTTCCAGCTACTGCATAAAGCTTTATTTGAGTCTCATTGCCTCTCTGCAGAGACCAGGGCGTGTAATTTTAATAATTATAATGATAGAGTAAATAGGATGCATATTAAGCAAAGGGGAGGTAATATTTAATATGCGAAGCACAGAGAATTAGGATCATCTAGCGGAAGGGATTC
>LQNS02278094.1:27487507-27501410 GCA_001587735.2 Parhyale hawaiensis
CATTTTGAAATCTGAATTTTCTCCTATCTTATTCCCATAGAGCGTGACAGGAAAGATATAAATATATAAATAAATATATAAATAAATAAATAAATAAATAAATAAATAAATAAATAAATAAATAAAAACACGACGTGAATTATTAAATAGTAGATAGTACAAACTAGGAATCTGTACAAGGTAGCAATTAAGCCTTGTTCTAGCGTAAAGAACTGTTTTAAACCCTTTGTTATATCCACATAGTACAAATTGGCAACCAAGTACAAAGTAATAATTAATTCATATTTTTGCGCAAAGAACTGCATCATAACTATAATTATTTTTTCTTTCTTTTTTTTCCTCTTTTTTCTCTCCTTTCATTTTTGCCCATCGAATATGTATCCTACATTCTCTTACTTATATACCAAAGTCGTGTATCTTAGATCACTCCCAAAAATGTTACCTACAATTTTAATTTTTCCCTGTAAATATACGAACTTCTAGGCCGAGTATGTCACATTTTAATAGAGAAATTGTTAAAATGCACCTTCCAGCTTTAGTAACACTGCTGATTTTATGAAGTTGGAAACATTTCATATTTTAGAACAGCTTTACCAGGGATACTGCAATTATGTAAGTTAGTACTTGGCAACTCAACTGACCAGTATAAGGCCGCGCGCGCTACCAGGCCAAAGTAATTTATAAATTTTGCCTGACTATGGGCGTTGTACTCCCGAAAAGTCGCTATTATGGCAGCTTTTATTAAAACCATTTTAGCCAAGTGGTGGTCTGTTACTGCTTCAAGAACGTCTCCTGAAGAACTAAAACTTAGCTTCCGACAATTGGAACGATTGGAAAGATAGCAAAATTAAACTAAAGTGTCATCTTTCGTTCAACGAAATCTGTTTAATCAGTGATCTGCTGCTCACCTACACTAACATATATATATATATATATATATACATACATGTGTGTGTGTAAACAAAACACACTGTTCTCTATTACGTGTCTCTGATTGTACCTTAAATGCTGAAGCTTCAGAAGCGCAAATAAAGAACCGTTGGATAAAAATCCAGGAGCCACTCGGCCGAGACTGTGCTACAGGCACTAGCGGCCGACTGAAGCGCGCCCAAGCAGCAGCTCCCAAACACTCCCCCCGGAATACTTTATGCACGCATATCCAGCAGCCTAGGCCTGGCCGTGACAGCTGCAGAGGAGCTCATTTATCTCTTCCTGACACTCAATCAGTCGCTCGGCCGTGAAAACGAATACGAGGCAGAAAAATATTCGCTAAATGTGTCCTCTTGTAGCCGACAGGCGAGCTGTGTGGGCCGTGTTGACTGCTTCTGTGCACCAATAACATTCACTTCTAATTGGCACCAGCAGTGCAAGAGGTGCGAGTAAAGTACATGTCCTACCTCAAAGTGTTGGGCTTATTAGTTAACAGTAGGTTAGGGGTTAGGAGAGGATCAGTTCAGTTAGAATAGGTGCTTAATGTAACTTATAAACCCTCATATCGTGCCTGCATCTCTGGCAGGTGGTGTCCCATTACTCCCATACCGACATCCAACGCGGATATGCCTCGACTCATTTCTTATAATCGATTTAGTGAATGAATGTGCGGTATCTGCAGCTACAGCAGGAGATCCGGCAACTGTAGCGGTGCTGCACAGCAAGCAGTGGATCCCGAACATACACGAACGTTAACAGAAGCAAAATAAGACTAGACTCAACGCAGCTCACACTGCGACGTGTGTGGATGTTAAACAAACAACCGACACTGGCCTTAACAACAGCAAATGTTCAAATTCAAAACAACTCACTTAAATGCCAGTAATAAATGCCAAGTAATAATTGCCACTTAAATGTCAACAATGTGACTTGTCAACAATGTGACTTGGGAGTCACTATTACGAACAAACTACAACACAGCAAGTTGACAAAAGTGTGAAAATGGCAAGCAGAGTAGAGGGATTCATCACCAGAAATTTTGAATACAAGACCAAGGACATCATCATTCCCTTGTACAAGGCGTTAGTACGGCCACACTTGGAATTTGCTGTTCAATTTTGGTCGCCACATCTGTGTAAAGATACCGATAACACGGAAAGAGTCCAACGCAGAGCAACGAAATTGATACCTCAGCTGAGAAACAAGCCGTATGAATGTCGCCTAAAAGAACTGGGTCTGATCTCTCTCGAGCAAAGACGACTCAGGGGGTAACTAATAGAAACATTGAAGTATTTGAATGGCTTCAGCGACGTACCTACAACGGGACACATTGAAAGAGACCTTACTGATCAAAAACTCAAGAATAAAGCACGAAGAACAACCTTAAGTCAGCAGTTTTTGATGTATTTCACAGTCAGCATTTGGAATAGACTCCTTTCCGACGTTGTTAGTGGGGAATCAGTCAACGCGTTTAAAAATCGTCTTGACATACATTGGGAGAGACATCCCCCACAGCTAAGAATTCCTCCTCCAAGAGTCGCACACTCTTAACGGCCAAAGCTTCTGAGGTCACCTTAATCCGTCTTCTTCTCTCTTCCGCTCTAACTACACAGTCTGACATCTTTCAATTCCGCATATTAGCGGCCATTGATCGTGCCTGCGTGCATTCATGATCGTCTCTTGGGTTGAGATTCTTCCCCCCTCTTTTTTCTCCTTTTTTCCTCAGTCTTCTATGTCTTACTAATATAGTGGCAATAGGTCATAGAAGGCCGGGGCATAACTCAGATAGCAATTATATATTATAGTAATATTAGTACAATGATGGAATGTTATATTCGTGTTATAGCTATATAATTTCTGGTATGTTATAATTAAGTTATTTTGAGATAACAACGTAATATTTCTTTGTTGTGTTTATATCTTATTCCATGATAATATTATAATAATGTTACTCATCAATAAATCTCCTATCATTGATTTAATGTTCAAAATAATGTTAATTTAACGTTATTCCAAATATTAAAAGATGTTTTAGACTAACAAGCAATAGTTATATACTTATTCAACATTAAGAACATATTAAATAAATAATAAAATGATTTACGTTTATTTTCTAATGTTTTGTCACTGTATACGAGAGATAAATGTTGGAATGTGTAATTTTAACTAGTATCACATGAAGTTCACATCTGTATATGTGCAAACCTACTGTAATGTCTAGAATTGAGTACATATCTTGAATCTGATTATCTGTTGTGTGATGTGTAAGACGGAGTCCATTCTGCTTTTGCAAATACGGTCCGATATATAACTGGCAAATGACTTTGTTTATGCTGAAACCTCTCTTGCCACGTTTTTCTCGAAGGACAGGTCACGCCTGAGTGGGCAACTTGTCCTAGGATCCCTTCGCTGAAGCCCTAGCGGAACCACACGGCGACGGCTGCACCCTCGGTCTTTCCAGGGTCTGCCATAGTCTGGTGCGTAATATTTTAATGTTGGTAAATTACGATGAAATAACATGGACATCATAACATTAAAATAATATAATTGAAATGTCATGGAACAATATTTCAATACTACTGTAACATTACAGAATAACTATGATTTGACAGGTATAAGGAGACAATAGTTTATTACCTCCGCCAAAGAGGTTATGTTTTCGTCGTGTTTGTTTGTCTGTCAGTTTGTTTGTCTGTCTGTCAAGAAGATAACTCATAAAGTTATGAACCGATTTGGACGACATTTACAAGGATTGTTAGATATGTTGAGAGGAACAGATGATTAACTTTGATGAAGAAATATCCATCCGTTTGTTTGTTTGTCCACCTCATTTTGCTCAATGTCATAACTCAAAAATGTATGGATGGATTTTTATGAAATTAGAAAGAGTTGTTAGGTATATATCAAAGGGTAAATGACCAAATTTTGGTAATGATCCGTTGGTTCGTTCGTTCGTTTGTCACTGTTTTCAATTTTATGATTGTTAGCACAATAACTCAAACAATTAAGAATGAATCTTTATGAAATTAATAGGGCTTGTTAATAATGTAAAAAGACATAAATGATTAAATTTTGGCGCAGATTGGTTAGTTCGTTTGTATGTTTGACTCATGTTTGTCGTAACGTTTGTTAGAAGTATAACTCAAAAAGTTATAAGCGGATCTCCAAGAAAACTGCACAAGCTGTTATTACTATTAAAAGGCACAAATGAGTACATTTTGGATTTTGTACAAAGCAAATTATGGTTTCAGAGCCAATTAGAATTTTTTGCTACCGTTGCCTCGCTTGGCGGAGGTATGCGCTCTGAGAGTCCTCTAGTTAATGCTAAAATAATATTAGAAACATTGTTTCAATATTAGTTTATTATTGCATCGCAACATAAAACATTATGCTATAACATATTTCAATATTTCCGAATAATGTTATCCTAACACTGAAATAATCTTATGAAAAATAATATTTCAAGGTTGGGGATAATGTAACCGAATGTTACATCATAACATTATTCTAATATTAACATAACAATTTTTTCTACCTGGAAAGTTCTAATCTAATCTAATACCGAACTACAGAAAACACATAAAAGTTGTCAAGGCTGCGTCAAACAAAGCTTTCAGGAGGGCATAATGGATAACAAACTACAGAAACAACAATATGATCAACAGAAGTTCCGAAGGCTGAGCGTAGCAAAGCTCTCACAGAGGCAGCGTGGATGCCAAGTAGCAAAAACAAGTATAAAAACATTCGTAAAGACAGCACACGACGACAGTCACACCGACCACAATATTAAAAAACAAGAGCTGTTCACATATCAAGCAAACTGCATTCTTAGACAGAAAAGAGACATGAGAGTATGTTCAAATTACGCGTTGTAGCATGTTTAAGCTGGCACCATTTAGAAGAAGTGATGAAATTTCTTCCGTAACTTTTATTCGAACGTAATTAAGAAAAATAAAAACTACAGTCAGTGGGGAACAACACAACTCGCAGCATAACACAAGCTCTACGACAAGGGTCTAAGAGACAAAGAGTCCTGAACAGACCCTGTTCTTGAGATGCACGGACAGTCGGACACACAAGTAAATTTAGAGCCCGTGCTGTCGCCAATTAATGTAGCATGGCTTTTACTTCACTTTGGCAAGGCTAGAATAGTCGGTTTTTAATATTATATACTAACTGCCAGTTGGAACCTGTGAACATTCTACAAAGCAGAAATAATGTTTTTCAGTGATATCTCTGACCAGTACCGTCCAAATTTTACCTTATATAATACTGAAGGAACCTGTGGATATTCCACAAAACAAAAGCGTTGTTGCTCCAATTTGACGCCCTTACACCCACATCATGCATACGAAGAGTGAAAAATGATCTACATCAGGCAGTGAATCTTCTACCTAAGATATGCGAGTAGTAGCAGCTTAAATTTGAACTCGGCTCCATCTTCCATTGATTCCTGCCAGGTCGTATTAAGGATACCCTAATTTTCCCCTATCTAATGTTGATGAAAGCGTCACGGTCGCACTAACTTAGTAACTAACGGAGGGACAAGAAGAATAATAACAGAGAAAAATTAGAAAAATATGTGCAGAAATTTAAAACACTCGTTTTACTAGTAATAAAGCTCCGCTTCCAAAACCCTTTGTTAGCTTTAAATGATAAAATCTTTAGATCCATTCATTATTTTTCAGCGGTGCAGCGAGCGAAGGCTTGAGGAAAAACGTCTACTAGTAATGCAAACATTCGGCAAGAATGAGGCGATGGTTGCCAGGGCTGCAGCATCAGGACCCAAAGCAAAATTAACTGCTACTATACATTAAAAATAAAATGAATTATCATAGGAAACTATACAGTTTTAAAAAGAACAGGATAGGGTACCGCCTGCGAAACAACGGCCAAAAATTGAAGCATGAAGCCCGAGGAACAACAAGTTCTTAGCGTAGGTATTTCATAGTGAAAATTGGGGATAGACTCCCCTGCGATGTTGTCGGTGCGGAGAGTGTCAACACGTGTAAAAATCGTCTTGGCAAACAATGGTAAAGACATCCTCCACAACTAAGAACACGTCCTCCAGGATTCACAAACTCTTAAGCTCCGCAGATCAGTGGCTACAATTTGCACTAGTGTGCAAGCATGATCGACTTTTTATGACTGAGATTTTCCTTCTTTTTTCATCTTTTTTTCCTCTGTCATCTATATCATGCAAACATAATGGCTCTTGCGTTTTCCTTGTACACAATTCTCCGTAAAAAAAGCACGAAGTTTCTTTGACTTCTGATATGCACGCACAGTATTGTATAGTCTGTAGTAGCAGAATTTTTGGCCTCCCCTTAAGTCAAAACGGCACAACAGAAGAGCTGGTGAGGTGGCCGGATATTACGGCAGTCACAGTCGGCAGACGCACAGTCTGCAGTCTCTCAATTAAGGTAATAGCGCCGCTATAGCAAGCGCGTATAGTTACCTAACTTTATTAGCTGCCGCGCAATTACGACAGTGGACGTTAAGCTAATAAGCTGGCCTAACTTTTCCAGACAAATACTGAGGAAAAAGTGAAAACATCAGACCGCACAATGTGCTTCATTTTTATGATTTACTTAACAAGGGTAAAAGGAGTAACAAGAACGGGAATGCTACTGATTCTACAGTAGCTAATGACTGGCTAACTACTAGCATATATATCGTTAACAAGTTTCCAAGTGAAGTACTCGCGCAATGCAAATAACTTTAATAACTTCCGATTCGCAGAATATATGAGGATAAATTTGACTAACGAGGATTTTTCAAGCAAGCGTAACGAGACGAGGCCAACAACTCCTGCCTGACAGAAGATTTGGATTTCACTAATGAGGAATTATGCCAGGCAGGCATAACGTAAAGCCTATAACTCGTCACGGACACCCGATATGAATAAGGAGTGTTTCCTTAACAAAGGCAGTGAAATATTTGCTGAGAGTAAATGGATTGAGATTAAAATTTTATCCACGGTTTCTGTCGCAACACTAACAGCGATGTTACGCGGCGGAATAAAAAAATCACAGTATTTAATGAATGGTGATTTCAGTTCCTTGGACAAGAGCTGTCAATACGAGAAAATGAAAAACGGGATTGAAAGTAGACGAAAACTCCATTTCCATTCTATTCATAGATCGGTTTTTTGAAACACGCACAGGCGAGTACATAATACACAAGTCTGGTAACAATATGTCCATGTAATAAAAGCTAAAAAGTGCTTCCGTGGCCAAGGCCGTAATGTGGAAAACACTTGAATAAAAAAAAAAAACAGCAGAAATTAGTACAGGACGATGCGTCATGCCCACAAAAAATGTCATCTATTCATTTTTACTTTTCAATTTTATGCAAACTGTAGCATCCGAATATGAAACATATCTACTGTAGTCGACGGGTTTCATACGCTACACCGCAATCGGAAATTTTCCGCACACGGCCCGAGTGTACAAGTGCGAGGTGTGAACAACATCGCCCGGCAGCAATCTGAAGAAAACATTACGGCTCGGGAGATAATTACGTTATGGAGCACTGCACCAGCGCCGTCCAAACTGACGGCAGAAAGTGCGCACCTTCGTCGTTCCTGCTCATAACCGTGGGTTTTACTTGGAGGATATATTGCACCATGTTAGAGTAGCTAGAGAAGGTGGAAGGAAGGAGGTTAGTGGAGAGCAAAGATGGATAAATGTGTCTGGTGCAACGCCTGGAGCTCCAACTTAACCCTTAGCCGCCGAGTGTGAAATTTTCTTGCCATTCCAAATAATACCGATCCTACGGGACCGCTGATCTTGATCCGTCGGTAAAGAGTTGAGTTTGGATCATCTGACACTAAATGGCGTAGAGTTCAAATTTACGGACTTCTGAGTGGCTCATATTAGGAAGCGGTCCAGGAGCTGGGAAGAACATCTACCTTAGGTACCCCTCGAAATATTTCTGTACTCCCACAGAAAATGTGTTTCATCCTGATCAGTTAGTTTCCATTTCCACCTAGTATTAATGTCGGAATTCCACCCAACTGACGCATATCGCGAACGCTGTTGGTTTTCTGACGTGCAATACCATCCATGAGGAAGGAATGGGGAGTACGGCTACGGAGCCTCGGTACAACGAGGAATACTTGACCCCTGCCGCCGCATCTGAGTTGGGTATACTGACCAGTAGCGCCCTCAGTGATGAAGTCATTGATCTGAACGCGTTCATTTAGCCACTTGTCCGAATATTTTGCACCGTGGTTGCCAGCACGACTTTGTGTTCGTCACAAAATGTTGTTAATATGATAACCGAACAATCAGTTTCCTCTGCAAGTGTCACTGGGTAAGTTACAGATATATCTTCAAATTTGGAGGAAAATGAAACACCGAAAACTGCGAACTTTCTATTATTTCTAGGGCGCAGTAACACATACGGACAAGCGGACGAGTGAACGCGTTCATATGACAGTCGTGTGAACTCGGCTGAAAAGCATCTCTCATTCAAATGGACGACGATGCGCGTTCAGCTATGACATCGCTGCTTTATATTTCTGCGTATATTTTGGGGCTGTTCGAACTTTAGAAGTCATACTTCTAAGCCATGATCCTATAGCTTGCCTTCAAGTGGATCAGCTTGTTGTTAGAATATTCATGGCCTGATGAACCGATGGAAGTGTAATCGCCACTCAGCAATCAGCTGTTTTTTATTCAAAACAACAAACATGGCGTCTTTCTTGTGCTCACAACATTTTCGGGTTTTCTAGCGTCATGCGGGATTACAGTCATTCTGATCATTAGAGTGGCCACGAAAAAAGCGTTTTATCGATCTGTGAACGCTACAGAGGATATATCCAGTATTTACGTTTTTTTTTTTTTTTACTGAACTTGACTCATGAAACGCGTAGAGAAAACGGACGTGCTTCATCCTTCAAACTCGCGCATTCGCCGCACCTCCTTTCGCCAAATGAACGCGCAGTGTCCACCCGTTGGAGCGAACGCGAGGAGATAACTGGAGTGCGATGCCTTACGATCATCACATTACGACTACATATTGCAGAATTTCGATTCATCATTCGCTAGAGAAAAATACTGAACCAGATCAAGTAGCATACGTGACAAGTAAGCACCGCATCCAATTGAGAAATCAAATTACATTGTATGATCACTAATATTATGAGTGTGCACTGAATGCGTTTGGCTGCAGTCGGTGAGAGCCCGGCGGTGCTAACAATAGTAGAGGCAGGTACTGATTGTCGTGATGCAGATTTGGTTGTGTCTTTCATTCGGCAGCTATTGCTGTTATTAATATTATATATTCATATAGTTTAGGTCTGTGCCCACAGCATACGCAGCTATTCAAAGAGAGTAAGAGCGAAGGGGCCGACAGTATGACAAGAGAAACATGGAACCCATGCACGAGTCAAGGCCCGTGGAAACTGCTATCAAGTCGAGAAAGAATTAAAAGGAAAAACAGCAGGTCGCCCGGCAGCTATCTGAAGAAAACATTACGGCTCGGGAGAAAAAAATACAAGCGAGTGCTAAATCCGAACTTCTCGTACATCAACAAAAGATTTGATCGTAAAACTCTGGTGAAAAGGGGAGCGATATAAATTTTAGTTTATTCAACAGATTATCTGAGCAATAAATCAAATGAGGAAAGATTCACTACAAATCCGTCACACTTAACCAAAGCGCTTCGTCCAGCCTGGCACAGAAAAAGCCCCGCAGCTTAGTTGAGAAGCCATTAAAATGTATTACAGGAACGAGGGTACATGAAAAAACCAGACTTATCAGGGAGAAAATCTGCTAGAGAAAAAGTGACGAACTTCACCTCACGACTTGAGCGATAAAAGCTGATGAAGGATAAGTTAAGAGAGTTAAGGAAGAAAAAAACGATGGTGGACACCCCGAGGTCGCTGGACGACAGCCGGGCTCAACTTGGACGGTTTCCAGTTGCTTGATTGTCTTGAGGAGAAAAAATGAAGCCATCGGGACGGCCGCAAACCTTTACTGGATAGCCATAACATCGGGGGGCCTCGGCACTGATGTCCCACCGGCCCTAGGAGCGCTTCACTGAAGCATCGTAAAGACCGGGGAGACTTTTGGAGTCCCTATAAATCAATACTCATTATAAAAAATGTCTACTGATGAGTCGCTGCATGAAGTCCAGTGTACACGAGGGCAGTCGGAGACACAAAAGTCAAGTGTATGAATTCACTAAGCTCAACGGTGTGTCTGCGTGCGTGCGTCTAGCAAGAGACTTAATAAAATGTTACACGTTAAGTCTTTGTCATATCAAGTATCGTCCGTGGTAAATTTAATTCTATCGCTAATGAGCGCTGATGCTCTCGGTGATGAGCATGAATGTTCTCGATAGTGAGCCCTCAAGAATCATTGGCTGGCCAATCTATCAATTGAAATCCTAGCAACGGAATCTCGAACCAGCCAATTTTGAAAACAGTAGCTATCTAAAATAGGGATAGCCTCATGTCTAAGTACAGTCTATGCTAACGACTGAAACGTTGTTGATAAAAAATATGTACAGAGACGGAACCCCGACTGGGGATGTTTCAATACTTTAGTCCACGACTTTCGAAAGAGGGTAACAGCCGAAGCTACTGATATCTATATGCATACAATGTGCCGCATCTAATAGAAACTTGAAATCGTTAACCAGTTTACATCATACAGGCGAATTTTTTTTTTTCGGGAAAAAAACTGTATTGACGTATGATACTCATGTGCATCCAAGATACGGGGATGCAGTTCACGTTTTGAGTGATTAGATTATTACATAGCCGGCAGTAGACGGACCACCAGGCCCATATCTACAGAGCTGCCGGGCCGCACAGACGTCAAACCCGCCAAGCACTATGTACAGTAAGTTTTATACGATTCTGTGTGTGCGCATCACTGTGCGTGCGGGCGGCGTTCAAGTTAGCGTGCTGTGCTGTTCGCTGTTTCACAGATTTGGTTAGGTAAGGTTAAGTTAGGTAACGTTAGGTAAGGTAACGTTAGGTTAGGTAACGTTAGGTTACGTTAGGTAAGGTAAGGCTAGATTAGGTTACATTAGGCAAGGTAGCGTTAGGTAAGGTTAGATTAGGCTAGGGGAGGTTTGGTAGTGCTTCTCGTGGTTGTGGCGGAGCAAGAAAGTTTACTTGAACGCACGCACCGTGATGAACGTACATAGAATGGCGAGTTTGGCGCCAGTGCTGCCGGCACTTTTGCCCCGGCCCTCTATGAGCTATTGCTATTACCTATATCAGTATCATTTAGATGAGTGAGGAAAAAAAAAGAAGCGGCTGTATTTTATCAACTGGAAAGAAAGGTTTGCTTAGCTCAGCAGAACTCATGAGGCCGGGCACATCCCATTTGACGAATGAATTGGTAGGTGCAGGAGGCAGTACGCTCCCCTACGGAAATTTTAAGGCGATTGCCTGGAATTTAGTCTGTCCCTTGTTTACGAATACTAAAAGACGTTCCCGATATTGGTCTAGCGATATACTAAGTACTTCTTCATATAAAGTCACGTATAAGACCCGACAATAAAAGCTGCCACCCAAGTGATGATTAAAATTAAATATACTGTAAGTTTGGTCTTTCTTCTAGAGTTTTTGTGTAGGCATGTATATGCTCCTCCTAGAGTTTTGATACTTAGTGAACATTGGGGACTTCTCTAAATAGTATTTCCTAAAGATCTAGGAACAAAATGCAGCTGCAATTAGAGTATTAGTATAGATAGATGGTAGTAGACGGACCAACAGGCTGTTCTCAAAGCAGCAGGGACGTACGTATAGGATAGGTATGAGAGTGAGTAGCGGTTTGTGCTGATAGCACCAGCACCTACTTACCAGTAGGTAGTATCTGTATTTACCAAGTACTACTGTACGTAGTAGCAATGTCAGTGCCATCAAGTTCGTAAAAAAGTACAATTCTTCACGTAGCGAATACTGTGTAGCGACCTCACTGTGTAGGAACTGGACACTGACCTCACTTTAGGACCCACGGCCCGCTACACGAACACGCTCGAGTTACGAGCAGCGGTGCCATCAAAGCTTTCATCACACAATAATTTGTGATGACCGGTCAAGGACGTCCGCCGACTTCTGAATGGATGCGCTCAATTAACAGAGATCCGCAAGTCTGCAGCTGTCGCCATCGCTCTTCCAATTATACTTAAGCGTCGAAGACTTGAAAGGCTGTTGTGACTTTAATAGAAGCACATGAGGGTCTCGAGGGAACATTGCAAAAAGGCTTTACGTACACCGATGACAAGCCTTGCTATGGATGTATTTTTGTAAAAGAGACCCTGTAAACTCTTTGGAAATACAGGGGACGAACACAATTACTTGCACAACTGACGTTTTTTGTCCAGTCGTGTCAAGTCCACGTTTTTGTTTACGATAAGGAGACTACCTACATGGGAAACTTGGGATACATGTAGTTAACAGAAGACAGGACTCACAAGCTGTTTTCAACAGTTTTTTTTTTTTTTTGGAACTGACACTATTCTAGTCGTAGAAATGAACAATTGCGCCCCGTCACTGAAACGGAAATATGTTGGGCAGAAAAGGGCTGTTAAGTTAAGCAGTACGTAGCTTTGGCTATTAGAAAATAGGAAAACGATCAATCCGGCAGTCACCAGACTTGCAATAGCGAAAAACATAAACTGTGTGGAGAAAATGAAACCCTTGCAAATAATGTCTCGGCTACCACGAACCAGAGGTAGATGGAGAAATAACATATCAAGCCAAGATAACAATTGTGTCATTTTTCTAAGTTATGAAAAAAATGACAGAACTGAAATTTTGTTTAACCTTTCTATCTCAATCACAGTTGCCCAACAATTGTATTTTTGCACACGTCTGAGCAAATTTTACCAAATGACATCAGCTCTACACCCATTCATGACACACTTGAAAGCTGGTAGCAGATTTCAGGAATGTAAGCAGTGAAAAATTTTGAAAGCTAAGCCGTAATCCAAGGCGGGATTCCCAGTCTGGATTCCAGGATTCCCCCCTGGTGAAATTATAAGCTCAGTAAACAGTAGTTAACACCAAGTGAAATGCGCAGTTCACTAAGCATAAATTAGCACAACGAGGAATTAATTAAACTTTTGGGTAGCAGAAATTCGCAAAATTTTCACAAGGTAAAATTAAAGGTTCAGTGCAAGCAAATTTACCCAGGAGGAAAATAAATAATTTAGTTCTTATTAAAAACTTCCCTGCAGCGTGAAATTTACGGCTTCTTATTATAGAACTCCTTACCCAGAGAATCCCTGAAAGAGAGAAAGTGCCTGAAACGGAGAAATCAGAAAAAAGTAGCCAATATATAGCTACGTGTTGGGAATTTTAGCAATAGCTAACGCCTTATTGAACATTTAGCAGGATTTTGTAGTGAACCCTAATTTGTAGCGTAAATTGCACTAGAGCTTCCCAATTTTCCATGGCGTTAGCTAAAGAAAACTATTTACACATGCAGGGAAACAGGTATACGTACTGTAAAATTTTTCTTTCTGAAACGGAGGCGAACCTCTCGAAACGGATACAATATTTATGTCAGCGCTCCAGGAGTTTCACTGTGCTAGAAAATTCACACAAAGATAAAAGTGCAATTAAAGCATCAAAATATTCAATTTAGCGCGAAAGTTTACAAAAAGTAAAATGAAATTTCTTCGAATACCCATCCCAGGGTGGAAGTAAAGGTATGCAACCGCAAAGAGAAATCGAAATATTGTTTCTGTAATTCCCATTGACTTTTATTGAAAGCCGCAAGACCTTCCACCAAAAAATGCCCCAGGAATCCTTCCCATCAGAACTGTTTCTACATCCCCTATCACTAGGGGAAGAGGTTTGCAATTTGCAGTTAATTGCATCTAAGTCAATTTAAGATCTTAGTTTAATCATAGACATCAGTACCCAACAAAATCTTTGCTACGATATCGCTTCCTATCTTAACTAACAATCAAAACTCGTCCCTCCGCCTAAACTCGATTAGAA
>LQNS02278094.1:27502305-27515286 GCA_001587735.2 Parhyale hawaiensis
GCAGTTAATTGCATCTAAGTCAATTTAAGATCTTAGTTTAATCATAGACATCAGTACCCAACAAAATCTTTGCTACGATATCGCTTCCTATCTTAACTAACAATCAAAACTCGTCCCTCCGCCTAAACTCGATTAGAACTTTCAGAAGACCGCACTTCGTTTCAATTTAATACTTCGATTATGGATTAAAGTTGGAGCGGCGATCCTATTTGCTATAAGATCGGCTATTTTTGAGTAGAAAACTGAGCTGGATAGAAAATGGCCAGAAGATGATGGTCTTACCCAGGGTTTAGGAACAGAACGCCTACTATATACATTGTTGGGTTATTGCCTGAAGCGCTAACACATCAGGACTTTTGACGACGGCTTGTTTCTTGGGTGCATTCCATGTTCCGTGGAAGAGACCCTCTCTATAATTTCCAAAGCAGACTAAAATAGAACTATTCAAAGGGCTCCCGTTAACGATAAGCAATGCCTCCTGTCTTTGGCTGCCCACGCGGGCAAGATATTAGAGTTTTCGACTCTTAGAAGCGACTACGGCAGTCTGATCCAGTCTGCCAGAAAACAGGTGAGTTCTGGCCGTGCTTGACTTGCTGAGTCAGCATTCTGTCGTTCAGAGGCTGTTCTGGGGGTACAGACCCTAACTCGATACTAAGAGAGGTTAGACGTGGTGTGAGGTCGACGATCTGCATAACGATTCACAGGGTTAAGCAGCGGACATTAGTTTAGTCAGGGAGGGTCAGGTTACAAGCACTGCCTCAGGTCAAACTAAGGTAAGTGAAAACATTAATTACCCGTGTAATTTCCACGGGTCCCGCCGTTCATGATTATTATCATTATCATCAATATAGTGGAGTTAGTTCAAGGGCGTCATAATGATACACATAGCACATTGCTGATGCAAGTTCATGTCTTGCACATTAATGCGCTAAAAACTCCCAAATTTTCTCAGTAAAGGGGTAAACCGAGTGTGCATCTTCAAAACAAATCTGGAAATAACGAGCTCGCATCTAATTAAGGGCCCACGGCCAAAATTTGAAAATATGCGGCGCTTATGCTAACAAAATCCCCAATATAACGAAATGGGAACTTTTCCCGTTCCTATATAGCTCATAATCCTGTGCTGTCAACACGCGTTTCCTACAGTGAAATGTAGGCGACGCGCAAGAACAGTATTCTGCTAACGTCAGCGACAACATGGAAAAAAGACGCAGAAAAACTCGTCATGGAACACCGTCATGGAGAACAATTACGGAACAGATCTACTCGCTAAGGAGAACAAAAAAAAAAAAAAAAAACGAAGTAGTTCTACTCTCCAGGATGAACAAAGACGAAACAGCCTAAGGCAGGGGCCCTACTGATACAACACGCGAAGCAATGCGATTTTTTCGGGAGATATGACGTCTATGAGCGACGGTGTGCCCCGGGATTTGGGTTGCGTCGGTGGGGACAGTACATTGCTGTACCCGATGTCACATTTTTTTGGGTAACAAATTTCTTGCGAAACACGTCGCTTCGATGGCGGCCCGGCCTTACTCGCCGGGGACAAAAAACCCCGCTGAAGTCCTCTCTACGAGCTCTCGGTGACCTAAAAACGAGCCGCGCGCAGTCTCCTAATTTCCTCATTACTGTAACTTGATCTGATGAAATTTTCCAATTTAATTCTTCAGAGAATTATGGCGTGGCGCACCAAATGCTAACTGATATTGCTGGTCTACAGCGGGAGAGCGAAATAATAATAACGTTGCTGGGAGAAGCAATGCAGCTACACCGCGCCCTGGTAATTTGTTGCTGAGCGCGTAAGTGAAGGATTACTGCGGTAATGCGGCTGTGCAGCAGAAGTTACTTTCAGCGGTAAGAGAAAGTGATGGATTACAGCAGTAATGCAGCTGTGTAGCAGAAGTTACTTGCAGCTGTGTAGCAGAAGTTACTTGCAGCTGTACACGTAGGTAAGGATTACTACATTAATGCAATGTGAACTGTAATGTACTGTTACTGCAGTAATTGAAGAACTGTTCCAAAAATGTTTTCTGCTGTACTGTTGTATTTGCCGTTCCCTTACTATAAAAAATATTCCTCCAGAAAGCACGACACTCTATGGGACGAGGTACAGTGCTGGACACGGGAGTCTAATTATGTAATTATTTGGCCAATATTAGCCCAAAGCATGGAGAACTAGTGACGTAATTCCCCGGTTAACTTACAGTATTCTTAGAAGATTTATACATTTAAAACAGGTATATGGGCCCATTTATAGTGAAGCGAGTTCCCTAGAAGCTTCGAGGGTTAATATATTAGAAACGTATTGCAGTACGTTTACCATACCACTTGCAGCAGACATTTGAAGAAAATAGACGACGTCGGCGACGAACTAAAAATTCCATTACGTGCCACGACGGTGTTTGCGTAATGCTAAAGGAAGGTTTTTTTTTTTAGTTTTTTTAGCTAAAAAGTTCGGACAGAATAAATTCTTTCCAAAAATTCATGTCATTTCCTGAATGGTATTTTGCATATTATACAAAATACCGTCCAAAAAGTCACATATATTTTCGAAAAAAAAAAAATTTGTCGCGATCTGCCAATGGAAAGATAAGCTGACACGATTGCAGTTTTCCGCAGGACTGTATTTCAAGGCATACGGTAGAGGTGTAGGTACCCAAACTATCGGTATCGAGAGCAAATGTGGTATCGGTATACTTCTAGTATACTCTACATGTGTAACAGACAAGAGCAATCATCGACCCATTGCAGTGGCTACCTCTCTTTCGAAAGTAGTAGAACGAGTGCTAGAGAAACGCATGTCCCCATTCATGATGACTGCGGATAACCAATTTGGCTTCAAAGCTGAACATGGAACGGAAATGGCTATATTTACCCTTAAACAGGTTATAAATCACTTCATTGACGGTGGATCTCCCACGTACCTTTGCTNGACAATATTCATACCCAACTGAACGCAGCAGGAGTAGGGTGCCATATTAATGGTAAGGCAGTAAATGCGCTAAGCTATGCTGATGACATGGTTCTTGCTGCTCCCCATTCCAGCGGATTCCAAAAACTACTTACAATTTGTGAAAATGAAGCTAGTAAACTTTGTATTGAATATAATACTGTGAAAACTGTCTGCATGTACATTAAACCTTGGAAACAAAAAACAAATCTACCGGCCGATAAAGTGACATATCTCAATGGCGTAGAGCTCAATTATGTAAACAACTTCTCTTATCTGGGCCACAAAATCACTGATGATTTTCAGGATAACCAGGGCATAGAGAAAGAAACTCGGAAGCTACACGCAGTAGGCAACATGCTAGTGAGGAAATTTAGTCACTGCTCTGAAGAGGTCAAGTGTCAGTTGTTTCGTAGCTATTGTTACCCTATGTACTGTAACTCTCTTTGGTCGAACTTTGAGCAGAAGACCATTGGGCGCCTACGTGTGGCTTATAATGACGTATTTCGCCGGCTTATGAATGTACCTAGGTCGTGCAAAGCTCAGCTGGTAATCAACAAGGAATCGGTGGGACTATTATTATTATTATATATTTTGTTTAACCACCGTAGCCGCAACTCAGGCACAAGAAACTACTTGTGCAGTATTCAAATACCGCATATTGGGTAGGCGTAATGGCCACGTGCGCTACTACGGGCAGGGAAACAAGGCGCAAAGTATAGTAGGAGACACTCAAGTGGTCGGCCCCATTTGTGTTCTTCCACACGAGAGAGACTAGAGATGTCCCGCGTACCAGGTCGGCTATCTCGATCGAAAGCCCACCTCACGGGATAGAAAGAGGAAAGTAGAGAACCTACCTAACTTTACACAACTAACCTCGTCAGCAGGAACTGCGGCAAGCTGCAACATCTCCTGCGAATAAGGCACTCGGGACCCTTAGGGCGTTATGCTCAAAAATAATGTGGCAGGGGCAGGGCCCTCCACAGTGGGACTATCTAAAGCTCAGTCTATGACATAATGTGCAAAGCTCCCTTGGTAATTAACAAGGAATCAGTGGGACTACTTAACGCTGAGCCTATATAGGACATAAGATGCAAAGCTCAGTTGGAAATCAACAAGGAATCAGTAGGACTACCTAACGCTCAGCCTAAGACATAAGGCGCAAAGCCCAGCTAAAAATCAACAACGAATCAGTAGGGCTTTCTAACGCTGAGCCTAGGACATAAGGCGCAAAGCCCAGCTGGTAATCAACAACGAATCAGTAGGGCTTTCTAACGCTGAGCCTAGGACATAAGGCGCAAAGCCCAGCTGGTAATCAACAAAGAATCAGTGGGACTATCTTCAGCTTAACGGTGGGATACAAAGTGCAGACCCAAGTTACTTCGCAGAATAGAGCGGCTCGGCAACTGTCCGCCCGGAAAGAGGGAAAGAAAGGGCAAATCGAGACTCCTTTCCTGGAGTGCAGCCGGAGGAGCTCCCTCTCTCCCTCTTCTCCAGCAGCTGGAAACAAAGCGCGGCAGTTGCCAGCGCTCGGGAACAATGCAGTTGCTATGAGCAAAATTCGGCAATGGCAGCAGTTGCGACTAGCCTGATCCGGCCAGGGTCATTACGTTCCAAATGAAAATTCACAACTAATGAAACTTGGAGATTTGGCAATGCAAATGAGCTAACTTTGCGATACCTATACTTTCCTGGGCCCGATTCGCTAATGGGACAAACTTGAAAACTTTCGAAAAAGAAACCTCGCCACTTAATTAAACGCGCAAATGGATATGAAAGAAAGAAGATCAAAGTTTTGCGGAGTAGGGAATTTCTGGAAGAGCTAGTCGGACTCAAATGATTTGCAAAACTCAAAACTAATTCAATGCATTTCCTTTTCGGAAAATTTTATCAGGAAAATAGTTGGTTCTATAGTGTGACTATATATGTATATATTGGAGCTCTTCCGTTAGACAATCCTGGAAATGGTAGTAAACAGTGAAAATATATAGCATGAACAATAATAATTTCATCATATATTCTCTGTCATTTTTGACGGCCGGGGACACTCATAGTAGATACAGACACCATGGTGTTTTTATAGTGTTTTGATATTATTATTAAAACTTCACGCCCGGGCCTCCACGGACAAGAAGTACAACACAAACGAAGCATTTTGCAACACCGGAAAGCCCAAAACGCTGCAAAAGAACATTCAACAAAAAGTCATTAACAGCTTACTTTAACGTCTGCAGCCAACACGACCGAAAGCCGTTGCCGGCAATGAATTTCAAACCCCAACAGACCAGGGCAAGAAACACCGACTGAACTGACGAGTTCTGCATCTAACACTCTTCAAAGTGAAAGAGTGCGCCCCAACCACAGCACGTGTCATCCTCCTTGAGACCTTGAGGGCCGGGACAGAAGAATGTAACCAATGTCTTTCATTATCGTACACCTTATAAAACGTGCAGAGTCCCGCCATCTGTCTCCTATGGGACAGATTCACCAGATCATTTTCGGCTCACAGCCAGCTGACTGAACTAACAAGTCGGTCCAGCAGACGCAAGTGACTATCAGCAGCTGAAGCCCATACCGGTGAGCAATACTCCAACACAGGCAGTAAGAAAGCATAAAAGCATCTGCACACAACCTGACATTCACCTAACAGAGAATTCACCTTACGTACCAACCCAATTTACTAAAATATGCGACACCAGTCGCCTAATATGCGGTTCAAAGGTAAGCTTATCATCAAAGACACCACCAAGAATCTCCGAGGAGCTAGACTCCTGAAGCAAAGTATCATCTATTTTCAGATGTGGATGCTGCAGTAAAGGTGACCGACACCGACTGACAATCATAGACTTGGTCTTGCTGGCATTCAGCTTCATACTCCAGGCCGAGCACCATGCACTAATGTGCGACAGATCCCTATTCAGAGACTGGGCGAACTCATTACGCATGCTGGGGGCATGTATCACTGCTATCAGAGTGGAATCGTCGGCATAGTTGATCGTGTTCTCTAGCGAAGAGAGCATGTCACAAGAATACAGAATGAATAGCAGCGGGTCAAGTACGCTACCCTGGGGGACGCCAGACTCCACAGCGACCGAGGCACTCGAAAAAACCGTCAACAGACACGCTCTGTGTTCGCTCAGAAACAAAATCACGAATGATTGACAGAGCCCTACCACCCACACCAAACGACTCCAACTTGTATAATAGACCCCTGTGGTTGATCTTGTCAAACGCCGTGCTAAAGTCCGACTGAACAGGGCGTGCCTCACACCCACAATCCAGCTCAGACTGTAAATTTTACTACACTGACAGCAGTGCGTCACAACAACCCAAACCAGTTCTGTACGCAAACTGACCAGCAGGCAGCAAACCCGTAGCCTCAGCAAAACGTCCAAGCTTAGAGGCGACCAATTTCTCGAACAAATTCGACAAAATGGGCGCCAGCGTAATGGGTCGGTAGTTGGCGACATGGGGCGACACTGGACTCTTGGGAATTGGAGTAATATTCCCAGTACGCGATCAACGGGGAATATTTCTTGACCATATAAGACGCCGGAAGATCACTCAAAGCTTAGGGGCGAAAACGCCAGCAAGCTGCTTATAAAACAGAGGAAACATACCCACCGGGTCCATACCTCCATAAGGATCAAGACCCTCAAGCAGCACCTTGATAGTACCAGATCTGAACGCCAAAGAGGTTGAACAAGGTTCAGTGTGACATCCATGAGGCAATAACAACACATCTCTGCTCTGCTTACCGTCAATGTGAGCCGACAAGAGTTCCGCCCTAGCCAAGGGATCAGCAATGATACCACCACTGAGATGAAGAAGAGGCGACAACGAAGGTTCAGCACCGAAAACTGAACCCTTTAGCTCACTCCACCAACGATGGGGACGGTCAATACTCAGTAGAGACTCCCTGGAACGCAACCTCTGACAATGCTGTGCCTTCTCATACACACGCTTAGCCTCGGCCCTACGATTCACGTAGGTCTGCCACAACGTGCGGTCACGTGAACGTGATACGGATACACGAAATGGACTCGAACTCTTACGAAATATACAAAAGAAGGATGAACTCACATGAAAATTTTACCAAATATACAAACATGTAAACAGAAAAATGTGCGTGCGGAGACATAAAATAAGTACACTAGAACTTTCGTGAAGTATATGAAACCATCAATAGAGATCGAACTCTCATGAAAAATATTTTTTTTTTTTACATATGAACACATGAATTTGAACACCTATGAATTAAATGGACACATGAATTCAAATTGAACGCTTAAAATAATCATATACAAACATCTCAATAGAATGCAAATTCTTAACATCCGTACGAACACATCAACTTTAATCGAACATTTATGAAACGTACGAAAGCAGGAACTGAAATCTAGACTGAAAGATACGAGCGTGAAGTTCACAGTTATGAAAGATCTGTAGAGTTCTTGATCACACAAAAACAACAACAAGTTTTGCAAGGCGGCGGCTTTGTGTGCGCCACTCAAACCAAAACGAAAATTGCTGTCAGGAAGCAAAAGTTGTGAAAGCTTTTGCTCGGCACGAAGTTTGGGATCGTGACATCCGTGCCATTCCAGGCCCTCGCCGCACCAGTAGTACTTTACCTGGACGATGTAACCGGATTACGGGTTTAAAGCGCATCACAGCTGCCGTAGCATCTGCTCCTGCCTCAGTAACTGGATTACGGGTTTTAGAACGCATCATGGCAGACGAAGCACGCTCCTAACTCAAACAAACAAACAAACAAACAAATATAACACACTCCATTGCCTATTGAACAGGCCATGCAGTAACAAAGCGTACGAACTATGACTATTCTAGCATTTGCATGGAATCACTAAGCGATCAAGGGCCTTTCCACCGGGCTTTTACTACAGTAAAATACAACAATGCATCGTTGAATAAGTTCCAAAGCAATGTTTTCATTCTTTAGACATTAAAGACAGAAGAATATTTCGCACTCCGTCCACCAGCATTGTTGGAAATACGCGCATAATGCACAATTTTCGATCTATTGAAGAAACATGAGCGGACACATCAAATTCTTCGCTATTGAACGTAGCTCTAGTGTACCCATGTGAATATCTTACTCTATGTTTCCCTAATCAGCTACTCAAATAACGCGCCGTAACTCAGAGCAAATAAAGTTTTGATGCGGGAAGAAAGCAAAAACAAGGATCCTAAAGAATAGTGAGAAATACCGTAGCTATCTTCAATGCTTGGATCAACTGTGTGCACAAATGACTCAATTTGTAAACAATTGCACCATTTGAATTGTCATGGAGGTCAGCTCATGAGCGTCAGCTCATATTTTGCGAGCTGGAGAACGCGACGAAATAACTAAACAAAAGTAACAGAAACTGGTTGTGCTCAGAATATGCTTGGCCTCTGAAGAGCATCAAAATCGGTCCATAACTTGCCAAGAAATAGTTGGAAAAGCAATATGGCGCCAATTCTCCAAACTATGGCGTGGCGCGCTGTTACGCAGGTATTTGCACCTGTGAGCAAGAGCAGCTTAGATCTGGCTCCTGCTTTGATAACTCTAAATCGTATCGATAATAACTTACCTTTGCATATCTAATCATCGAAGTGATCAAAGGGATGGATGAACGCACAAAACCACAAGCACAGTGATATTTCAAATTTTGCCTCCGAGGCTCTATTGCCATTTGCTGCAGCGCTTTGTTTTATCTCAAGAACTCGATGACGTCAACAAAGTCTTAACTGGGTAAATATTTACTTTTTTGTTTGAATGGGATAATGAAATGAGACTCGCTCCTCTTATGCTTCTTCCGTGAGAATGGACAGGCCTCTCTTCTGAAATGAACTCATTTAAAGAAGAGATTGCGCTCTTTCCTCTCTATTGAGCATCAGAGCAATCTGATAGATTGCTTGATCGTTCGAGCACTTCGTAGGTATTTACTCAACTAAGGATCTTTCTATTACACCACTCCCCTGCTTGAAGAATACTTTACCGCGAATTTCTATTAAAACCAAAATAACTGAAAATACTTTCCATAAAATACTTAATAATATCCATCACTGCAAACTCAAGATTCCCACTGTTGAACACAACATAATTACTATAAACTTGCCATATTTCGGACCATCGTGTTATATACTGAAGAAAAAATTATGGCTCTTTTAAAAAGTTCTATCAAATCAAAGTCAGTTTTTTTTTATTCAAATTTTAGGATCCAAAGCTTTTTCACAATTGAAGACATTTTGCCGCTTTCTATTGTTTTTTGCGTTATCTATGAATATCAACGTGGACAGTGAGCCACGACTTAAATCTCGGTAGGTGAAACCAAGAAGCAACTGACGATGAGAATATGTCAACAAAAATTATTATAATCCAGACCACAATTAAGCCCAAATTTCCAAATTACAGTACTATAAGAAATGATCTAATAGACAATAATTATCCAATAACACAAAAATTTCAAAATTTTAGACCAAAACTCATATTTTAACTCGCGTGTACCAGAATCTATCTCCATTCACTATTTCCGACCGACATTGAACAATGAAGCAAGTTCTGCTGATTTATTCCCAACATTTTGGGATACTCATTATTCGTCTTCTGAAGATGGTTCGAGTGGAAATTGAAAGCTCGCATTGAATTAACAATGTTTTTGACTGCAGCCCTAATTTGAAATTTATTAACTGTCAGACTTATATTCATATTAGAATCGCCTGTTGCTCTCGATGCTGCACATGTTGTAAGTTAGCAGTACGGATTTAGATTAGATTAAATAGGCGGCAGTAGACGAACCAATAGGCCCATTCCCAAAGAGACACCGAAACTTTTTTTAATGGTAAGAAATTCATCACTTTATTTAACTTCTGTTTTGCTATTTTATTTATTCTCTGTATTCTTTTTTCGATGAATAATGTAGAAAGCCGTTAGAAATGACGGCAATAATCTTGTACCAATTTTTAATGTTTTTGCACCCTTAGGCTTGATCTTCCATTAAATGAACGAAAGTTGTACCATCATGAGTTTGTGAGAGAAAATTGCACTCGAGCAAGAAAAACCATAAATATCAGTTTTGTAATGTTTGAAAGTCGAGCAGCGCCAGCAAATATAGTTCGATGAAAGAATTCACCGGAAATATTCAGCTCTTACTACATATATCCTGGATAGCAGCAATTCAAGCATCACGATCGAATTTCACTGTAAAAAGTAGCGACTGTTTCAGCCTCTGCTCAGCGTGAAGTTTCAACTGCCGCGAAGAAATTCAGCTAAGGAAAAAGTGAGATTAATGAAATATGCACGACAGGAAAGAAACATCCATTCAACATTAAACGTCTCGTATACCATTATCGAAATTAGGATAACAAATAGCACCTAACGTTTTTTCTAAGCGATGCTTGCTTTAAAAAATACAGAGTTCGAGCACATTCCAGACAGTCTCTACGTCAGGAAATTTGCATTGGGCTGAAGAGGTGGGCTGGAGTGAAAGTGGAAGGGTTTCACAATATATACAAACATGTATGATGGTTAAACAGTAACAATATTGGGACTAAGGGGGTTTGGCTCACTATTGGAGGCTGAAGCTTATCCACTCTCACTCGGTGCGCCACCATAGATTCCAGAAACAATATTAGCTATGGGAACTTAGGACTCTAATTTTCCACCACATCTAGTTATTCAGTACATGAATTTTCTCTTCTCGAAATCCTTATCCTCGGACGGGAGACGGATCAACCAAACAACCAAGCAAGGGAGTAAGCAAACAACCAACATACGGTATTATTATATAGTGGATACAATGTCTTGAATAGAGATGAAGCTGTTCACGCAGAGCAGACTTCAGAATCGAGCTTCAAATTTCACTACTTTATACTGGGCTTGATACGCTAATATCTATAGCTAAGATATCAGTATGAGAGCTTAAACTTTCAGCCACTTCTTAAAGCACCTTTTCTTCTCTTTCCCCTTTAGTGTTTAGCAGCCAGCATGAATGGCGCTAACGCGCAACCGTTGCCATCATTTTCACGGCCGAGCACCCAAGTTATTGCATAATATTGACGCACACATGCATTAAATCTCAGCATTGCTCGTTTTAAAAAAAGTAATTGTGATGTGGAGTCAAGAGCTGACAACTATGGACGAACTTGAAAAAGCTTGTAAAAAACTTCACTGCGAGCGTCATTACGCCAAGTGCCAGCTGATATAATATAGACTAGTTGAGCTCTAACCGCGGTGCATGGCATTACTCATGTCATTACTAAATATGACAGCAGTGATATAGAGGCTCTGATTTTGGGTTAATAGCAAAATATTAAGAATTACTACCCTCGAATTCAGGGTTTCAAAACAAAGTTTACAATTCGCTTCCTCTATATTTGAACGCATCATACAGGCAGTAAAGTCTTGGAAATAAAACATGTACACAACAGAACGTCTGGAAACTTCGGTACCTACCAAACACTTTGTCCTCAAGCTCCAGTGAGTAACTAGCTCATGCACCAACCCAAGCGAATCGATATTACATCGCAGTTGGTAGAATCAACCCGCAGAGAAGCGTACCACACTTATCACAGCAATGCATTTGGAGACGCGGAGAAAAGCTCAAATAAAAGTTGAATTGCTCGAGCTTCTTTAATACTCCTCGTATGACGCAATCGAAATTCTTTGAACCAGCTGCGAATAGGTCCTTTGCGTAAGACCAAGCATCCAATCAAACCACGACGAGCACTCTATGCAATTCTGACGCCACTGTAGAAGCCCAGGATTGCCGCAGCGAGGGATACTCGAGGATGGGAGGCAATATAGCGCGGAAAAGATACTGCATCTCGAGCGTTTAATATGCAAGCACACAATAGCGCACACTGTGTCTATTGTATGGAGACACATCTGGGCTTCGTAGTGAGCGGCGGAACTTGATGCGCATGTAGCGGGTGCTGGCCGTGATGTCAGCACGATGCAGAGTACAGCTGGATCCAGAACTGCACCACACTACGGTGCCCACTGCGAGTGATGTCAGCACGACGCAACATAGCAAGACACAAAAATATGGATTTACGCGTCCCAGGAGATCCATATTTTCAGCAGCCTCATTCCAGTGCAAAATCTTAAAATGACTTTCAGTTAGGCGCATTGGAGCTCGCATTAGAACAGAACGATGTAAAAAAATTACCGTACATAAAAAAAAATTTGCCCAGGCAGCTGTAAACAAAGCAAAAGATGCCAGTGATGACGTAAAATATGGCATAGCGATTTAGATGAAATGAGCGGGTGCACGAAGAGTGCGTTGCTGTGAAGACTTTCGGCTGAAAGTCCAATAGTGACTGGTTTCAAGTTTCATCAGAACTAAGACGTAAGGTATCAATTCTATCAACCCTACATAGATTGTTGTCTTAAAATTGCTTTTCGCTGCATTTGGTTCAGTATTCTCTGCTTCCTGAAAATGTCATTTCTAAACCACAAACGTTCCGTCGGAGGCCAGGAAAAATGGCTTGTCGTATACTACACTGTCCTTCAGTATTTAGAACGAAAACCATTATCGAATGCTGTGTAGAAACCACAACCGTTTATTCGGCACCCGATAAAAGCGGTCGTCCGCCACTCACATGAAAAAAATATTCCATATTGTAACAGATCCATCCACCTCAGTCACGACACAGAAAACACGTCCATACTGTTGGACGCCAGTAGAGCAACACGGTTCCGTCTACCACAAAGAATACGTCCCTTATCTTGTAGGTTAGTTCCGTCGGCACGAGAAACACGTTCCGCCGGCACGAGAAACACGTAAAGCCGGCACGAGAAACACGTCCCACCGGCACGAGAAACACGTCTGTTGGCATGAGAGAAACACGTTCCGCCGGCACGAGAAACACGTCCCACCGGCACGAGAAACACGTTCCGTCGGCACGAGAAACACGTTCCGCCGGCACGAGAAACACGTTCCGCCGGCACGAGAAACACGTAAAGCCGGCACGAGAAACACGTCCCACCGGCACGAGAAACACGTCTGTTGGCATGAGAGAAACAC
>LQNS02278094.1:27516175-27538166 GCA_001587735.2 Parhyale hawaiensis
CCCGCCGACACGAGAAACACGTCTGTCGGCACGAGAGAAACACGTCCCGCCGACACGAGAAACACGTCTGTTGGCACGAGAAACACGTCTGTGGGCACGAGAAACACGTCTGTGGGTACGAGAGAAACACGTCCCGCCGACACGAGAAACACGTCTGTTGGCACGAGAAACACGTCTGTTGGCACGAGAAACACGTCTGTCAGCACGAGAGAAACACGCCCCACCGGCACGAGAGAAACACGTCCCACCGGCACGAGAAACACGTCTGTCGGCACGAGAGAAACACGTCCCGCCGACACAAGAAACACGTCTGTTGGCACGAGAAACACGTCTGTTGGCACGAGAGAAACACGTATCGCCGACACGAGAAACACGTCTGTCAGCACGAAAGAAACACGTCCCACCGGCACGAGAAACACGTCTGTCGGCACGAGAGAAACACGTCCCACCGACAAGAGAAACACGTCCCGCCGACAAGAGAACACGTCTGTCAGCACGAGAGAAATACGTCCCACCGGCACGAGAAACACGTCTGTTGGCACGAGAGAAACACGTCCCGCCGACACGAGAAACACGTCTGTTGGCACGAGAGAAACACGTCCCGCCGACACGAGAAACACGTCTGTCGGCACGAGAGAAACACGTCCCGCCGACACGAGAAACACGTCTGTCGGCACGAGAGAAACACGTCCCGCCGACACGAGAAACACGTCTGTCGGCACGAGAGAAACACGTCCCACCGGCACGAGAAACACGTCCAGCCGGCACGAGAAACACGTCTGTCGGCACGAGAGAAACACTTTCCGCATGTCCCACACCATCATCATCGAACCATCTGCCCCACCATACACCAGACCATATGCGACGGCTGCCACGCGCTATTTCGCCGAGATGTTTCAATGGAAGCTCCACTGCGATGCGTAAATCCATTTTCCTCAGAAGGTTATCAGGTTAGCGCGAGAATCCAATTTAGGGAGGCTTATCCTATGCGTCTGTCCAGCCTTTGCGTCTCCGACGCAGAAAATGAGCCTTTGTTCCAACGGATATTATCTGTTTGGACTCGCTATGGCGGCAGCCAGGCGAAATTATTGCCAATTAACTTCGGAGGCAACTCGCTTATTATAAAAGTTGTTGACGACGCTTCATTGATTCTAATCAAGTCTATATTATGTCTGAATATCTCTACACGTGTGAAATTCTCTTTAATGAATACCTTGACTACTGAAGAAAGTCAGTGGTATCTCTATTTCTTTATACCAGGATAACTCATCGTTTCATCATAGAATAGCAGAGGCCTTTAGTACTCTGGTGCAAGCAACAATTCGGTGTTTATGTAATGTTTTGTTTAATGCCTATCAGTCGTGCCGTTTCTTGTATTTGATCAATGTTATATATGCCATACGCGCACAGTGAGCATTCAGTGACGTTATGTAATACTGTTCCGACGAGACTCCTAATGATAAGCAAATAAAAATATCAGCCACGTGCTCAGCCAAATTTTAGTTGCAGATTCAAAGGCAGTGTCCAGAAGTGAATTACTAGACGTCTCGAGTTAGTAAAAACAGGGGGAAAAATTATTTGTGGACCAGCGGTATTAGATCATATACTATCAAATCGTTTCGTAATAAACAAATTCCAGAGGCACAATAATTAGTAAAATTGGTTTAAGGTTTCGTTTCTGTTCTGGGAGCTTATAAACCGGGGTTTTTTTAGGCGGACAAATTTCAACCATAGGTAGAAAAACTCAAAATAAATCGATTTTCGTGAATGATAAAATGCCCAAAACTCCTTAGTTTTTGAGTTATAATGACTTTTAGAAATTCAAAACTTCAAGTATTTTACTGCGTGCGCGCCAATGTTAGCACTGGTTTTGGAAGCTCAGCACGTTTCTGACCCCACAAAAGCAGTTTGCATTATTTTTACAATAAAAACTAAATAGATTTCGTGGTTAGGAAAAATTATCTGCAGTTTCACACTTAGCATTTAACGTTATCACACTACTGCAAGGCGGACACTACGTCGTCAGAGTTTACATAAGCGCCGTTTCAAAAAAAATAAAAAAATAAATGAAAGGGTTGCTGCCACCAGATTTTAAACCTTGTGTACAATTGTCAGAGTGGCTCATGCAACAGAGAACAAGGGATCCCAACTTCTCCAAGCTGATTCTTTTTGCACAGATGAAGCGTATTTTACTCGCGAAGGGGTTTCTAACATTCACAATAATCATTATTGGGCTCAAGCCTAATAATCATCATGTCATTCGCCCAAATAATCATCAATATCGATACAGCGTAGGCGCATGGGCAGGAATGTGGTCGGAAAACGTGCTGAACGATCAAATTTAGCGCTAACATTGGCACGCACGTAGTATCCTATACTTGAAGCTTTGAGTTTATTTTAAGTCATAATAACTAGAAAACTAAGGAGTTTTGGGCATTTTATCTTTCCTGAAAATCGATTTATTTTGAGTTTTTCTACCCATGGTTGAAATTTGTCCACCTAAAAAACACCCGGTATATATTGTGGTTTTCTCGAGCATGTCCTCCATCTGTGCGTTTTATAATTGAAAATAGAGAAATTAGTTCAGTTCACGCGGCAAATCTTAATTCATTTACTTAGGACTGACGCCAAGAGTTGACCAAATTTCAATGACAACAAAAGCAAACCATTGTTAGTCCCATAATTGCCAAAGTGTTTAAATTTATATCCTAATGACTAATATTCTTAAGTGGTTACTCACATAAGTAATGCAAATCCTTAAATAATCACGTCCGCCAACGAGGATATGTCTTCGTGGAGTTTGTCTCTCTCTTGTTCTGTCTGTCACGATGAAAACTCAAGAAGTTACGGACGGGTATTGACGAAATTTACAGGGATTTGTTTGGTATACTAGGAGGAACAGATGATTAACTTTGGGTGAAGATACGTCGATTCGTTTGTTTGTTTGTTTGTTTGTTAATCTGCCTCATTTTGCTCAATGCCATAACTCAAAAAGTTACGAACAAATCTTTATGAAAGTTAGATGAGTTGTTAGGTACATAACGAAGAATAAATGGCCAAATTTTTGTAATGATCCGTTCGTTCGTTTGTCACTGTTTTTTCTATTCTTGTTAGCACAATAACCCAAAAAAAATGAACGGATCCTTATGAAATCGATAGGAGTTATTAGTAGAGTTAAAAGACATAAATGATTAAATTTTGGCGCAGATCAGTTGGTATGTTTGTATGTCTGACTCATGTTGGCAATAATGCTTGTTAGCAGAATAACTCAAAAAGTTATGAACGGATCTTCAAAAAAATTGCATAAGCTGTTATTACTATCGAAAGGCACAAATGATTGGATTTTGGAGTTGGGACAATGAAAATCATTGTTTCAGAGCCATTTTGAATTTTTCCTTATTGTTGTTTTGCTTGACGGAGGTATGCGCTCTCAGAGGGCTCTATAGTTAGTAATGCTTTGAGGATTATGTTCTATTATAAAAGGCATCTTTACCATAAAATTTCCGGCTTGACAATAAAATAGATACGGTGATGCATGACACTGAACCTCTGCGAGGATTTGAGAAAGTGGTTGTCACGTTAAAAAAAAAAAAAATCCGAGTATTAGGGCGAGACACACGTCACTCATCTTAACGCATTCATTCACGTAAATGAACACGAGCTGTGCGTCAACTTTTTCTGTCACTGTCTACCACAGTTCATTTACAGAAGATAGTTGGGTCACATTTAGGTGAATGCGCTTCGCTCCTAAATTTCCAGGTTTTTGACGTCAAAATTACGTCACGCCACAGTGGAAATTTCAAAGATTCCTCGCTGCAACACTGGCGTGACGCAATTGTGACGTCACAAACCTGAAAATTTAGGGGCGTAGCGCATACACTCAAATTTGACACAACTATCTTCTGTAGATAAACTGTGCTGTCCACATGCAGAAGTGTCCTCATTCAATGAATGACGCCGCGCGTTCAGTTATGATATCGTTTCTTTACATTTATATTATACTAAAAGTCAGTGAACCTTGCTTGTTTATTTGTATTTACTTGTGTCTTGTTTGCACACAGCTTCTTTCGCTTTAAGACGGGAAGAAATTCGAGAGATGAAAATTTAATTCCGATCTATCTGTGATACGAAATTTCAACCTGATCTCGACAGCAAGGAAGAGCACGCTGAATTCAATTGTCTACGGAAAATATAATTGAAATACGTAACATATAAATTCAGTTTTCTTACAGCCTGGGTGTTGAATATTCGTTAAAGATTCAAAGAATCTGTTGATAGTAAGCCGTACGGGCAGGAGTGAACGGCCGAATAGTTTGTGGTTTATGATCAGCTAAATATTTATTTTTATTTTTACGAAAGCAAAGACAACTTTGATCACGATTCAACGGGTCACGGGTCGTCTAGTATTATACTAAAAGTCTGTGAACTAAGGAACTTTATCTGTATCTTGTTTATTTACTTGTGTCTTGTATGCACAGTATTTCTTTGCTTTTAGATGGGAAGAAATTCAAGCCTCAATGGTGTAAGTATGCCCTGGGAGCGCTATCGTCGTTCATGACAGATTTGAGTGNAGTCTGTGAACACTCAGGAACTTTATCTGTATCTTGTTTATTTACTTGTGTCTTGTATGCACAGTATTTCTTTGCTTTTAGATGGGAAGAAATTCAAGCCTCAATGGTGTAAGTATGCCCTGGGAGCGCTATCGTCGTTCAAGACAGATTTGAGTGAGTGTTTGTGTACGCAGATCGTGTGCGTGTGAGCGGCGTTCAAGTGCTGCGCCGCGCTGATGGCTGTATCGTTGATTAAGTTAGGTAAGGTAAGGTATGGTTAGGTTAGGTAACGTTCGGAAACGTTAGGTAAGGTTAGGTAAATTTAGAGAGGTTAGGTTGGTTTAGGTTAGGTTAGAAGGTTAGGTAAGGAGGTTAGGTTAGGAAAGGGTAGGTTAGGCTAGGCTAAGTTAGCCTGGGTAGTGTTTATTTTAGTGGTGGCGCGCGCAGCAAAGCTTACTTGAACGCGCAGTGGTCGTGGACGACGATAGTGCGCCCTGGGAAGTTTTAGACAAGGAGGTTCCAATAGAGGTGCGCACCCTCTCTGTTTATCCTACGGGAGCGTTGCGAATAAACTTTTCCCTTAGCTAAACTGGCTGAGTGTCTTATCCAATCGGAGAGCGGCATTGCTCACGCAGCCTATATAGGAATGAGTCCTGAGCTCAAATTTTTATAGCCATTAACCATCGACGAAATTCCGAGCGGATGAAAGTATGTAAAGGAATCTTGTATCCTGTATACCATCTGATGATGAAAGGAACAGGGTGAGCACTGGGATATAAATCTTCAGACACGATTGTCTTTGCAAAAATATGGAAGAACTGCCTGTCTGTATCTTCCTTAATTAATGTGCTGATCACTGCCACTTCAGCCACTTTAAGGACTCCAAACGCCAGTTTCGATCACGTGACAAAGCCATGTGTTTACTCGCCCAGAGAGTGCTTGGGCTTGCTCCTCCCATTAGAAGCTTATTGGTTTTAGAGTCCGCCATACAATTCATGTCATCGTTCAGGAGTCAGATCGAAACGGATATTTTTAAGGCGTGGTAACGTGGATACCAACCACTTGATAGCTACGTACGTCGAGTGCACGAAGGAATTAAAATTTTATTCGCTTGGCCAGTAGTGGAAATACTGCATTTTCTGAATCTTGCTTCGCTTTGCAAACTATATAGCTTGCACTTTTCATATGACGATGATGCTCCTTCTCCTGAGCATGGTAGATGAAAGGCGGTATCTTTGGCCGAGTTTTAGATCCCATAGAGTATCGGCTAAATTATCACATAGCCTACCCTTTAGCTAAATGTGAACTTTACTTAAGAAACTCCTAGTCAAAATTTCATACATGCTGATATAGCCATATATATATAGCTGATGTATATTTTTATATTCTTGCGCTTGTGTCAGTTGTGTGATGATCAGCTGCAGTCGGTCTGTACACCTGTTAATGGCAATAAAAGTCTATAGCTAAATCAATTTTGTCATATAGTTAAGTTACATATGATGAATAGGCATCGTACCTTTGTTACGGCTAGCGCACTTACGAGATACAATTTACTAGCATGACAATTGATAAGCGATAATGGATAATGTATTTATCTAATTTTACCTATATATTTTAATGTTTTACCAGGTGCTACCACTTACCAGGGTTAGCCGAGGTTTTACCAGGTTGAAAGCGCCAGACTGGTAAAACAGGCAGAAAGTACCAAGAGGTTTTACCCGACCAACCTTGTGAATAACGCCTGTTTTTTGCGAAAGCAAAGACGATCGTGATGACGACCCAACGGGTCACGGCCGTCTAGTATTATACTAAAATTAGTGGCCCGTGCCGTCATTATAAATGACGGGAAAAAATTAACACTTCACCAAAACCCCCGCCGTCTTTTGGGCTTCCTCATTTTTCCCCTATCTAATACTGAAGAAAAAGATTCCAAGGTACCCAACTTTTTTTTCGTCGAAGAAAAAGATTGCAAGGTACCCTACTTTTTTTACATTTTGAAATCTGAATTTTCTCCTATCTTATTCCCATATATAGAGCGTGACAGGAAAGATATAAACATATAAATAAATAAATAAATAAATAAATAAATAAATAAATAAAAACACAAAGTGAATTATTATATAGTACTGAATCTGTTGACCTTGCTTGTTTATTTATTTGTGTCTTGCTCGCTTACAGTTTCTTTGCTTTAAGATGGAAAGAAATTCGAGGGATGAAGATTTAATTCGCTTGAACGTATCTGTGATACGGAAGTTAACCTGAGACCGGCTGTAAGAGCGGGCACGCTAAATTCAAAGGTGCTACAGGAGACACAACTGGACTACGTTGCATATATATTTCCCACTGTCCCACTGCTTACAGGCAGGAAGTTGATGATTCCTTTAAAAAAAGAAAAAAAAGCTGCTGATGGTGACAAGTGCGGGCAGGAGTCGACGACCGAATAGCGTATGATCCATGACCAGCAGCATAATTCCTGCTTTTTTTGTGGAAGCAAAGACGATCGTCATGACGACCCAACGGGTGACGGGTCGTCTAGCTTTCGCTTATATTTCGCGTCGGATTGAAGTCACACTCGTATCCTATAATCTTGTAGCCCAACTTTGATAGGAACAGCCTATTTTCAAAATATTTAGAGCCTGATGAACCGATGGAAGAGAAATCAGCACAAAGCAATCAGCTGGGCTTTCAAATCAAAGATGGCGTCCGTGTTCTCACAACATTTTCAAGCTATCTAAATTTCTTGTGTTAAACGGGAGTACAGTGATTCTGATCGGCAAAGTGACGATAAAAAAGCTTTTTTGTCGACTTGTTCATGATTTGAAAACGCTATAGAGGATACATTCAGTATTTACAGGTTGTGTTTAGTGTACTTGAATGACACGGCGCGTTGAAAAAAAGGACATGCTTCATTCTTCAGTCTCACGCGTTTGCAGCAGCTACTTTTGTCAAATGAACGCGGCGCGTACACCAGTTTGAGTGAACGCATTACCATGAGGGACGCGTGAACACGTCTTTCGTCACTAAATCTTTCAAGGATGCCATCTAGTGTTTTCTGCTACACCAACAATGTTGGTCGACTCACTGCAGTCTACAAGACAAAATTTTGAGCGCTGTTTACGGGACAATTCAAAAATTTACCAAAACGGCAATGTCATTATATATTTATTCTATTTAAAGTTGAAATTACTTCACATAGGACAGGATTTCTAACAGTTTATTTATTGGCTATCAAAGCTCACCCTGTATGTTTCACAAACAAAATCCCCAGATTTCAGGGATATTTTTCGTTTACTTAAAAGAACCTATCCTCGCTTAGCCTACCCTAGTCTAACCTATTCTGAGTTTATTAAATTAACACACTTCATTTAATTTTATGCACCAAGTCTAACCAAACAAGCTTCGTCTAACCTAACGCACCTAGCACAATTGTAAAAAAATCCATAAATTTAAGGAATTTCGTGAAATTCCTAACCTCACATTCATATACTAAAATAACATGGGTAAATACTTCCCATCGACGTAAACTTTACGTTGTGTTAACTATCGGAAGGAAATTGACAGCTACTGCTTATTATCAAGTGGGCATACTTTCAACGCTAAACATCATTTCGTTAGCGGCACCTTTAAAGCTCACTCCCTGATATAATGGTTTTTATTCGGCAAAATGTCGATCTATCAATTAAGCCCGACCAGTAATCTATCAAAAACATCATCTCTTTGCTGTTAACTGACAATAAGAAGCTTAGCGCAGCGTTAATCTCCCGGCGTAATTATATCGGAGAGCATCGTTCCCAGCAACGTACCAACTGCAGCTGCGAAAATTATCCGGCAGTGTAGAGTGGTAATCGGCTTATTGCAGTTGAGCAGCCGCACTTCCGCTTAATATCACCCAGTCAGTAACCACTACCTTCAAAGTAAAGTCTCGCGATACAGAGGAGCAAAATTGAGCGGCAATAGATGATCCACAGACGGAGCGCGTAGCACAAGCCGGGTACTACGGGAGGAAATTAAAATTCAGCATCGTAAACCCGCAGCTGCCGTGTTGTGATACGGAGAGAAAAAAAAAATGGGTAAAGCGACCCTACATATGCAGCTGTCGTAGCAGTCAGCGACAGCAATACGTCGTGCAGTCAATCTCGGTTAAACCTTCCTTGTCATGGACAGTCTTAGAATCAACCCTTAGAAAGTAGTCGAAAGTCGCTCAGGCATAAAACAGAAGATAAAAATTAAATAAGAATATCAGTTAGCTACAATGGTTTCAAATTCGCCGCATAAGAAAGAAACAAATAGCAAGTGTTATCTGAACTGAGTTCGTCGAAGAAATATTATTTACGTACATGAAAATCTTCCTCCTGCTTGACGTGTTCTCTGTACGCTGCACCTGTTTTGCCAAACTGTAAAATCAAAGTTACGGAGATTCCTTCATTGCCATCGCGCCTGTTTTTCAAAACTCCACTAAATATCGCGTTGGTTTCCGATCATCCCTAACAGCACTTTTGGCAACCCGAGACGGTAATGAAGTGTTAGCAGCTGGGGCGGCCCAAATTTTTTAGGGATGCCGTCTGCTTTGCAACACATGCAACTGACACATCCACATCAGGCATCTTTCATTCACAACGGCCGCATCTTCTATTTTATAACACATCCATAGAACCCATATCAGGCGTCATTCTTTCGCGGCCATTGCACGCACCTATTCCCCAATCTGCCTAGGACGGCAAACCTTTTCCAGCAAGTCGCCGATATCGTGTCTCTAAGATGGCCGGCCTGGTCTCGCATGGGTAATGAACTCCATACTTCACTGGTCCTTACGACCAGCATCCCAATATTGCCTCCCACCCCATGGAGGGAGGGAGGGTGAGGTCACATCTGCCTATGTATGTCCGTCACACTGACACGTTCATTCCACGGAAGGACTGCGCAAACCTTGCAAGACTTGCACCAGTTTTGCACTGTCGTCCACGCAGCCTTTGAAGATTGCCTGTATAAATGACATTGCATTCCTGAAGACTGAAGCTTGTCTGATTAGTGCAAGCACAAATTAGCGCTGGCTGCCCTGCCAAAGAATGATATATCCTACTTCAGGTTATCTGGAGCTGCTGTAACGTAAACATGATGCAAGACTCACCCAGAAATTGCTACTCTTAAAGTAACTCTGAAATAAACCAATGTCATAAAATAACAAGAAAAAGAATATAAAACTAAAGCAAAATCAATGAACGTTAGATATCTTCGACTTGTCTATCCATTACAGTAAGAAAAATTTCCAACGACATTACCCATGTACACTTGCTGCGAAGGGCTGAAATTATATACAGAAATTCGTTGCCTGTGAATATGCTCTTACGCTTCAGGAGCAATCTGACTGTCCACAATAATTCAACTTCCGGCCTGGCACACGTGTCACTGCGGTTGAACATTGAAGGAAGCCGGCGTAACCTGACTTGCAGTACATATCGTCTAAACACCTGGCTGCCTCGCAGGCTATTATGCCTCAACATCAGACCAACTCAAACTGAGATGCGAAATCATTTAGATCCTCCTCCCACACTCCACTTTCATCTTATGTTTCAGAACGTAAATTGGGGCGATGAACACCAGTGACCGGCCACTAAACCAGGAGTTATACGATGCGATACGTTGGTTAGCCTCAGGACAGCGCGCTCCTTAGTTGATATGCATTGCGTGCCAGTCTCTTGCCCCGGTTCGGCGTGCGGAGTATTGCGCACCGTCTGTCGGGAGCATCAGGTGTCCGGGCCGGGACGTGGGCAGTGAAGAAGAAACATGGCCGCATTGTCATGACATCTGCATCCACTGCAGCAACAACTGAGATCAATTGACCACTTGCAGATGCAGGAGAGAAGACAGATTTCTTAGAAGAGAAGAAACTCCTTTTTCTTGGTTCATATAGTGGCGCAAAAAATTTACAATTCACCATTCATATAGCACTGATCATTGATAAAAAAAACATATGCTATATATTCGCTTTAATATCATCGACAGTTGATCACAATGACATCGACATATTGTTGATTATAATGATACCGTCTGTTCATTACAATAATATATTCTGCTGATAACAATAGTATGAATAATAATATCTCCCATCGATAATATTACCTTTGTAGACCACATATCGTCTACCGATTTAATAAGACCTTCTATCGCTAAAGTAACATTTTCTGCCAACTACAATAAAGCTTCTCGATTATGATAACATCGACCAATGATATTTCCTAACGATTACACCTTCTGCTGATTACAATACGTATTAGTCGATTAGCAAACCAACATTCTAAATAAGGTACCCAAAAGTAGGTGCGTAAAACCGAGTAGGCCATCGCGTTCTACCTCAAAGCTCACGTGTGCCACAGATTTGGAACCCGCACCTTATGACCAGAACTGCGGAGATAGAGTCGGAGTCAAACAGCGTTATTCAGATGTATGGAGGAAGTTGATTACCTGCTAGTTTCGGGAGTCGGAGTGGGGAGGAATGAACAGTCGGAATATTGTTCTCTTTATACCCGCAGCAGCAGACTAAAGCTTCTGGGATTGACTCGCAAGGCCGCAGGTTCAAATCCCGCTCCCAGCTATATAGGCAAGTTCTTTGCGGCGCTTGACGGGATCAGCCAGCATCCGGTCTGCCTACTGCTGTGGGTTTATTGACTTTTCACAGGAATTGGGAGGGTTGGAGGCGCATATTATTATTATTATAGTCATAGTATTACCATCGTGTCCACTGGATGAGTGATCCGTACAGTGCAGACTCGGTCGTTCCACATAACTCGGTAGAAATATTTTATCTTGGCATTCCTGCCGGAAATACTCAGTTGGCTCAGTGAGCTACTACTGGCGGGAGAGAGGTGCTAAGAATAGAAAGAGACACTCGAGTGGACGGCCCCATTCGAAGCCTTCCACACGAGAGACAGTAGAGAAGTCCCACGTACTAGGTCGGCTATCTAGATCGACAGGCCACCTCGAGGAACAGAAAGGGAAAAATAGAGAAACCTACCTACAAAACTAACCTTATCAGCAGGAACTGCGGCCAGCTGCAACATCCCCTGCGGAAAAGGCACCCGGGACCCTTGGGTTCGTGAGGCCAAATATATTATAGCAGGGATAGGGCCGTTGGGGGCGCAGATTGTCGCATGGAGTCTTCCGCCACTGGCGCCATAGCTCTAGACAATGTGTGAGCGACTGTAGCTGTATACTTCTTAGAAGCCAGTTGGCCTATATCTGCAGCACGAACTAGTGCATGTGAGTTTCCCAGTTGGGGATACAGTCAAGTTGACTTTACCTTCATGAGCCAGATTTTTTTTTTTTTTGGTTGCAGGAGTCGGACGAGGTGGACCTCCGACTCCGATTTCGCAATCCTGCTCATGGCAATGACGGACACAGGCGCCAAATAATGCCTATCTTCAACATATTTTTCTCGACAGCGCTACAGTTAAAAAGCTCAGCCACAGGGAGTAATACTCCCTCAGCAGCCATGAATTATTAGGATCTTTTTTGAATTATGAGATCTTTTCTGCCAGACATTCTTCAGAGGCTTCCCTCATTTCTGTGAGCGGCAAGGATTCTCGAAAGCCCATTACCGTTCTTGCATATAATTTTCCTTTTGGATTTTGGGGGTAAAATATTCCAGTCTCTCCTGCACGAACCTTGCGCCACGGCTTCTGCGCTAGCAGCTAAAGGAACGTTTTTAATCGCAATAGCAATAAATCCTTTTCTAAATTAGAGCACACTCATCAAAAGCATAATCCACCATTACATAGCTTTACGACATTGTTTGACTACATTCACAGAGCTAAATTTGCGGTGCTATAAAGCAATATTTCTACTGTATTAAGCATGCAGCTAAATTTTACCGTACTACGAAGCTTAGCTTTAACAGTCTATGAAGCTAACCTATTATTGCAATATAAAGACAGACTTTTAAATTACTTCGAATCTAAAACTTTTCCTTACGTACTATGAAGCGCAACATGCCGTACAATAATTATGTAACCTGCAACGGGTCATGGGCACTCTACTGTAGTATACCTATTAAATTAAGATAATCTTTTTTGTTTGTTGGGTTGTCAACGCGCACGCCATCTTCGCTGTTATACACAGGGAATAAACTGAGAGGAGCTCGGATAGGTTTTACGATAAGATAGGATTCCTGCGACCCAATGGGTCACAGGCAGTCGAGTATTTTGTAACTATAGGAAGTCTTATCATCTAAAGGAACTACGGCCCTTCTTTACCCACACTTAAACCAATCTTCCAGCCACTACATAATAAACTAGAGCACTCTGAGAGTTCATACCTCCGCCAAGCGCGACAACGGCAACGAAAAATTCAACTTGGCTCTGAAACCAGGATTTTTTTTGTATCAATTCCACAATCTAATCGTTTGTGCCTTTGAATAGTAATATTAGTTTATATAATTTTCTTGAAGCTCCGTTCATAAGCTTTTGAGTTATGCCGCTAACAAACATTATGAAAACATGAGAAACATACAAACGAACCAACCGTTCTGCACTTAAATTTAATCAATAATGTTTTTTAATAGTAATAACAACTATCATTTTCATGAAGATTCATTCAAAATTTTTCATTTATTTTACTAACAAGCATAAAAATAAAAACAGTGACAAACGAGCGGATCTTTAACAAAATTTGGTCATTTACTCTTTGAAATATAACTAACAACTCGTGTACATTTTATAAAAAATCCGTCCATTACTTTTTGAGTAATGGCATTGAGAAAAATGAGGCAGAAAAACAAACAAACGGATGAACGGTTCTTCACTAAAGTTAATGATCTGTTCCTCCTAACATACCTAACAACCTCTGTAAATTTCGTCAAAATCCGTCCATAACTTTTTTAGTTATATTGGTGACAGACAGACTAACAGGCAGACAAATCCCACGATAACATAACCTCTTTGGCGGAGGTAATAAGACGCAGTTTGCTGGTTGGGTGGTTGGTTGGTCTCTCAGTCCAATCTGAAGGATAAGATAGGAGAAACTTTAGCTGCTGGTCACCAAGGGATGAGATAGGAGTGGATTCCAGCGTTAAATTAAGTAAGCAACAATTAGGTTCCTTGAATATGCTAAGGCCGCTGCATTTTCTCAAAATTCACATCACCAAAAAGATATCCGTACTTTTTGATGTCTTTCTCTTCAGCAATGTACTGGTATACTCTCTACTGTAGATTGCCTGTTGCTCCCGAAGCGTTACACACCATGCATTAGAAGTGCAAATAACAAATAATTGAATTTACTTGGCTTCCATTTGCCTTTTTTTATCCATACTCTTCTTTTTTCTTCAGCAATAAAATGTCGTTACTTGAGATGATGTCAATGCAGAGTAGCTTCCAGATTTGAATTTCAGATGTTCATATTTTACTGGGCTTCACAGCCTACCAGTCACTGTAGTTACGATACCATTGTGTTAAATTTCCGCCAATTCCTAGAGTTCCTTTTTAATTTCAATACTAGGCAGCGGCTAGTGATGAGGCCAACGTGCATTCGTTGCTTTCATTTTGGAGGCAAGGCACCCTAGTCTGTAATATTATTAGTGGCCCGCATCGTCATTTACTGAAAGCAAAAAAGAATTACTTCAACGATAACACAATTTCCTTCACTCTGTGTCATCTTTCTGTTCTCAAGAATATATGACCGATTTTCTTCGTTGAGCTTCTATTCATCATGGTAGCTATGAATCCTGATAAGAAAAAAAAAATACTCGTATTCATTGTGGCGAGGAAGTACAGAACAGAACAGATGTAGCTACCTGAAAGGTCTTCAAAGCTGAAAAATTTGGTACGGCAGAGACCACTCTGCTGTTCAACGGATGAATTTTCTCATACCTAACTCTCCAGATGGTGACAAACTGCGTTTCATTATATAGTGAGACTCTGCTTGAATTCTGCACCACAGTTCACTGACTATGTATTGTAGTTATGTCAGATCTCCGGGCATGCGCTAAGCCCTTGAAACCTTCACAATTGTGACGTCACGATTCTGAACATTTCAAGGGCTTGTTGCAAACACTCAAATCTGACACAACTATTTTCTGTGTATGAACTTTGGTCTGCACCTTAGTTTCAGATAGGGAAAAATAGGGTATTTTTAATACAGTGTCTGGAGGCTACTGCACAGAAGTTAGGTTTAAGCTGCTACTCCAGACAGACGATGAAAGTGCTGTCTGACTTGGAATAAATTTTCAAGCAGCGAAGGCCTGGAACGGTTCAGGCAGAAATTAAGAGTGACACGGCTAGTCAGCAGAATGTCCGCAGGTTTCGGCTCGTACGAATATATATGCACTACCGGATACTGCAAGCTCCGTGAAACATTCGTACATGGAACCCACTACCTCAACCCTTTCCAAACGTTTAATGATGCACCTGACAGATGGTGCTCACACAGCCAATGCTTAAAAATCCAAATTCGCAGGAATCCCCCTATTATATGACACTGCAGTCTCGCACAGAGAACGATTGAAAACGGTTACAAGCCATAATAATAATGTCTTCTTATTTAAAAATGCAAATAATAACTAAACTCAGAGGCAACCAGATCTAAGTGTATTAATTGCTGCAATTCTTCAGCTCAAGTGTACCATAGGATCCCAGGAAAGCACATGTAAATTCTCCTTCCCGTGCCTGATACAGCGTGAGTCGCTTCATTCTCCACACCCTATGGAATTTTTTTTAATTTTGGATCTTCAAGGTTTTGTACGTTTAAGTTGGTCGAAAAAAGTTTAGAGCTTCGTTCATTTAAAGCTTCAGGCATACCAGCAATTTCATATTGTAGCGCTGACAACGGGAAATGCTAGCGAAATCGGTCGGCCTAATTTAGATCCTACCTACCTTTTAGCTTTCTTAGAAGAAGACCATAAAAAGATTTTAGATTTCAGTAAAGGAGAAAAACCTGTAGGCTTGCTAGTACAGTATATACTGCTTCTGTTTTGAAATAGTTGTTCCACAGCCAAAAAGTTCATTTGCAGGGGAATTTGGATTAATGAAAAAGTCGCAGGAAAGATCTTGTCCAAAATGTTCAGCAAGGTCATCCCAACATTAGCACCGGTGGATGTTCCCAGTTTTCTCTTCTGGTGCTTCTTTATCCACTGAAACAATTATATCGGAACAATATGAATAACATTTAGGCAGAACTATATTGGAACAGAGGAAGTATATAATTATAAACTCTTATAATCCTTCTCTCTTCCTTGTTCGTATGTCACCGTGGACAGAACCTTCACCATATGATAGGAAGAGATTCGTTCGGGCCAGAGGCATTTAATCGCGCGAATATTTAGTCTGGCCCGACGTTAAGTAAAGCCAGTGGTGCAGAAATTTAATGGAACTTCGTGTCAATTTTCATGTATACCGTCTTCAATACTTATTTTACAGAATTAAGAAAAAACACGTTAGTTGCATATTTGACAATATTCATCTTTATCCAATTAATGCCATACGCAACCAAGCATTGCGATGCCGCTAATTCTACGGCACGGCAGTATTTTTCATTTCAGAAAAACATTTATCTCCCTGGAAGAAAATGTAATACGTAGGGTAGGTTTTTAGTGACCGAATGGGTCACGGACGGGCAGTCTAGTTTATAAGAGTATGACGCTTAGGGCCATCAAAACCTGTTGAGTTGCGATGAAGAAAAAAATAGTTAAGGTATCAAAAGCGCTGTCTATAGCTATAATTTTGGTCCTCAAATCCACTGCGTTGTTTCTAACTCCGCAAACTTCGAAGGCCGTTTCTAAGTCCCATTTCCATAGTTTCGCTAAGTTTTTTTACCCAGTTACAAACTAATAAGTAGACGGATTATTATAAGTAGCTGGTGCTCAAGATTTTCTACGAAAATTAATAAAAAAAAGACTCAGCAAAAGCAGCGTTTACGCAAACAATGTGCGGAGAAGAATAAGGGACCTATGTAAATTACCATACGCTGAGTATGTTTCCATGCACATTCCATTGTTAAGTTAGATGGAAAGAATGCCACTTACATCACAAATCACGCACTCCTTTAGACACATAAACTGCTCTTTTTGAGTGTTTCCACAGGCAGGGAAAGAGATGGACGAGCAAACTCTTCTTCAAAACAATCACGTTCCTGAAGATTCACGCAGAGTAAACTCTCGCTCAAAGTTGGATCATAAAGTCGTTCTTTGCGCACGGTTGGATTTTGAGCTGCCAGCTCCGTCTGTAAATTCTTCAAGAATACCAGGAAGGAGATCAGAAGGTGAGGGGAGCAGGAGGCCGCCGGGATTCAATTTCCTTTGTTTCCTGGAATTTTCGCCCCATCATAATGAAGTGAGACTGGAACAATTCATAAAGTATTTCGATGAAATATACTGAGATTGAAAACAAGACTTTAAAATGAACTGAGCACTTCAGCGACCGTTTTCTTTGTTGAGAAAAATCCATGCATATTTTGAAGAAATCGACAGTGTTATAAATATGCGAATAAAACCATAAATGTGCAATAAAGGAGCTGAATAAGAGGCAAGTTGCCATCTGACACGGATTTTATTCATTGCGCTGAATTGAACTTCTCGCCGAAGAAAGAAAACACAACCATCTCATATTACGCACAATTGCTGACATAAGGTTTTAATATTCACCATCTCCAACAGCAACAGTGAAGAAAATATATCATAAAAGTAAGCAAAAAACAAAAAGAAAAACATATTTTTTTAAAAAATCATATGCTCATCGCAGGGTCTTGATAATTCACGCATACACAAATAGAGAAATAATATAAGTAAACAAAAATGATCTACATTTAATGGTCGGATCAGCGAAGCGAAAGCCATACTGTCTGGGTGACAGTATTGGCATGAATGTGTGTGAGTGTGTGTCCGCACTCTGCGCCCAAAAGGCAATGCCTGTTCGAGGCAAAGGACTCAGTGAGGGTCACATTGCTGTCGTCTGATGTTGCGCTGTATCAGCGGGCTGTGGGTTCCCGCGAGTACTCTCGCTTAAGACTGGCTATATACTAGCTGGAGATAAGGAAGACATTTCAGAGAGTGCACAAACGCGCTGCTTTTGAGTATGTACACTAGTCTAAAAAAATATTTTTTTCCTGCTTCTGAATCTGGAATTGAAACATGGCTGGTATTTCGAATTTCTTAGACGCTCGTCACTGACATTCTGGTAAGAATAGCATTGGATATGAAGTCACTAAGTGGGCGTTCTGCAGGAATAGGTCTGATGAAACACAAGAAACAGCTCGTGATGATTTAAAATATGGGACCTGGAAGATAAAAACAGTTTTTTGATTTGGGTATCACAGAGATAATTTGATAAGCATACAGTTGAAAGATTCCCAGTAACAAAATGTTCGTTGACCAGCGCAATCATAAAACTAGCTGGAACCTGCGGAAATTCCACAGAACAGAAGCATTGTTGCTCAATATGATGCCCACGGACCCGCACAACGCATACAAAGGGTAAAAAATGTCTTAAGTCAGGCAGTGAATCTCCTACCGAAATCCTGCGAGCAGCAGTAGCAGCTTTAATTTGAACTTGACTCTTTCTCCTACGCATCCCTTCCCAGGTCGTAGGATTACTTAAGGATGCCCTAATTTACCCCTATCTAATACTGATGATGAAAGCGTCTCAGTCGTAGAAACAAATTAATGGAGGGAGAAGCAGAATTATAATATAGAATAATAATGGGCCAGTCAACGTAGCACAACCGTCAGTCAAAGCCGATACAGTTCGGGTAAAGTAGTCATGTTGCCAACTGACTGACTACAGTTGCGATATTTACAGAATATTAATTGGTAAAACAATGGACACCCAGGCTGCATATGGTTTGAAGGTATAAAAAGCTTCGACTGGAGTTTTAGTTTATTTCGGCAGAACATTCGACAGTTTTAACGAAGGACGTTTTCAAGGCAAAAACTTGAAGACCCGTGAGTTATATTAGCTATATAAGGGTAATTCTTGTAACGAACGATGTTCCACAGTACGCATTTTGTACAGGGCATAAAAATATTTAATTCCCATTTCGCTCATTGAACGCAAATGTTGTGCTGTGAACGCACCCAGGAGCAGTCTGGTCATAAAGATAATTTTTATCTCTAACACAAGATGCGTGATAGCGAACGTGCGTTCAATACGAGTATGCGTTCACTAAAAGAATAGAAGTAATCTTTAAATAGGTTACGCCAAAAGAAGAAAACTGTTATTGTGTATTAGAAAATGAACGCAGGCAAATTATGTATTATTTCGCTATCCTACTAGGCCTATGCGTCCATCTTCTAATACACAGTAACAGTTTTTTTTTTTTTTTGCGGTGCCTATTAAAGGATTACTCCAATTCCCGGAGTGAAATCCTTCTGGTACTTTACGGACGTTTACTATCACGTATCGTGCGTTAGTTACAGGAATTACCTGTGCGATGTATCTAGGATACGGCGAGGAATCTTAGTTCACAAAAAGTTTTAAAAAGAATATTTATTATCAGAGTAAGATACTGAGAGCAAAAAAAAAAAACTTACCACAGTGTTGTGAAGAAGAAAAAAGTAAGTGAGGCCAAGTAAGGCGTCAAAAACGCTGTCTTCATTTTAACATTCTACGCCCGAAATTATCGGGCCACTTTGATCAACATAATCTAATCAGATTTACTTTAGCTACTGTGTATGCATATACCAAACGTTTACTTGATCACTACGGCTCCAACTTCAGGTGTTAATCAAAAAATATACAAAAAGTGAATCATGATCAGCAGTATTGAAGTTTCAGCCATTCCAGCGTTATGGCGGGTTTTCGTTCGTTTGAGAGCCCACTAGAATATTATTTCTATAAAATTTCACAAAAGAAGTTCGTCACAAATATTCGCAGCAGGACGGTGTAGAGGCTACAAGACAGTCTTTTGCTCACGTGAGAAAATCGCATTGCAATGGCCGACCACAGTCGTTTGGGGTTCGAACAACTTTTCACGTCGTTAATGGAAGGCGCTGCAAGAGCGCCATTTGGAGCCAGCAGAGCTGAGCTAAAGGGGGCATTAGGAGGCACAGCAGATAACTTTTCTATTGAAGAAAGAGAGCGCAGTAGCTACGGCAGTGTTACTTAACACATAGTGCAGTGGTTGAGTAATTCTGTGAACCATTTTTACAGATAATCGAGCTCACAGTCTCATGGCTTGTCAGTGCGCTACTACTGGCAGGAAAACAAGGCGCAGAGCAAGGAGGGAGAAAAACTTACCTACCTAACAGTACAACCTAGCCTTATCAGCATGAACTACGGTCAGATGCAACATGCCCTGTACAAAATCACTCACGTTGACCCTTGAGGTGTGTGAAGCCCGTAAATATTCTAACAAGACATTTTTGCCAGTATTAGTACATATGGCATATTCAAAGTGACTTTTAGGAAGAGGGTAATGGAAACATCGCCAGATGCGGAACTCAAAACTTTTCTGTAGTAGGATTACCAAGGATGGATGAGATAGCAGGCAGTAGACGGACCAACAGACCCATTCTCAGCGATAAGGAGGACTCACGCTCCGGCCCTCTGTCAGCTATTGCCTAGCCAGGCGCTCTAGGTTTCATAGACTACGGAGATAATTCTCGGTCGGGTCCCAAAGACAAAGAAAGCACACATTCATAGAGCCAAACTGAAGAACCCACAAGCTTATTACATAACACGAGATAACTCGCGGTCAATTTCCTTTATCAATATTATGAACCTTCTGCGAGATCTCCCGTGCCTTCTCAAGCCACATCTAATAGAGAGCATTAATGTCGTTCTTAGAATACTGGAATAGAAATAAACGCAAGAGTACAGACGCACATATAGATATAACCTGACATGCAATGGTGAAAAAATTTTCGGTTGAGGATGAACTTGAGCTATTTTGCTTTTCGCAGTAAAAAAAGTGATGCAGTAAAAAGTACAAAAAACAGTTCATCTTGCAATGATAATTAAAAATGTTTCAAGTTACGACACTTTTGATCCCGCGGTGTTTGGTACATATAAGAATCATTAGACTGGACGCAGGACAGCCGCAGCTAGCCAACGCGCAGCAGACACTCTGGTGCCATTGGAAAGACCATTAAATTCTGCCTTAGGAACAGTATCACTGTTTCTTCGTAGGTTCGAACCATGACCTGCACACCAGCCCCCACGTAACGCTACGGAGAGTTCCATCAAAGTTCAGCGAAGACTGCGGGACACAAAATCTCAGTCCTACTTACATATGAAATTAAGCCGTCAAAGAGTTGGAAGTTCTTTGTGTCGTGTACACACTTAATCCCACGTAATGAAAGATAAAAAGGACACTATGACCATACGGTGGAGCAGAAAAGAAGTAACGTACGTGAAAATCAACCATTATAGCTCCGGAAGAGCACAGTGAAATGGACATAATATCATAAACTTCTGCAATCGAGGGATTTCACGGACTAGGTCGGCTATACAAGTCGTGGACATACTTAACTCCATATAATAGCAAACGCAAAAAACCTTCGCAGAACCCAGGCTTCTGTTAAGAACGCTAGGCAAAATTCGCTCCAAGCTCATGCAAACCCCAAGTAAAAGTGGCACAAAAATACAAACCTCAATTATCTGGAGCCTTCGATTCGTGGGCGGGCTTTTCATTTCGATTATAAACTCAATTTGCTACAGCAAAAGAGGGGAGAAAAATTACGCCAAAGTTAGGCCATCTGTTGGAGGGGCGGCACAGCAGCCCTGCAGGGGCTACCCGAGTCAGGGAAGCCATGACAGTTAGTGTGAAAAGTTAGTGCTCACTTACACCTCATTGGAACTTATCCTAGCCTATTTGTTCAGGAATGAAGTCTAATTTGGGCTGCGTCGAGAGTGACTTGGTAGCGAGGAGATGAGACTCAAGCGACGCTGGCACTGCGAAGGGAGAGATGGTAACGAGTAAGCAATGATGAAATGAGCAAGGACCGACTAAAGGAGTAGAGAGTGACGTAATGAGAATGGACCGACGAAACGATTAGAGAATGACGAAAAGAATACGAATAAGAACAGACGAAACGATTAGGAAATAGCGAATCAAGAAGGGAACGACGAAACTAGGAGAGAACGACGAAATGCATAAAAAACAAATAAAATGCACCGAAACGGCTAAAGAACGGTGAAACTAGAAGAGCATAACGAAGCAAATAAAAATCTAGGCGACAAATCGAGAGGGAACGATGCAGTGATTAAAGAACGACGAAACGTGCAGAGATGCTACAGAACGATCAGATGAATAGAGAACGACGAAACGTGCAGAGATGCTACAGAACGATCAGATGAATAGAGAACGACGAAACGTGCAGAGATACTACAGAACGATCAAATGAATAGAAAACGACGAAATGTGCAGAGATGCTACAGAACGATCAAATGAATAGAGAACGACGAAATGTGCAGAGATGCTACAGAACGATCAAATGAATAGAGAACGACGAAATGTGC